>CM067325.1:18502500-18922500 GCA_034376525.1 Nicotiana benthamiana
GGTTAAAATGAAAACGTTAAAAATCATTTTGTTTGAAGTATATGAAAATGTTTATGATATTTATGATTTGATAAAATGATTTTATGCATATTTATGATGACCTATGTTGAGCCAAAAGACAAGATAACTTAAACGTTGCCCTTACATTGGTTCTACCTAACGACCTACGCCTTGGGTCTTCGGTCTTGAACTTTTGGGCTCGTCTTTGGCTTTTCCACGCAATCCCTTCATCAATATGCTTCTCGGCATTCAATCATGATTGTTTGTCATGTAATAACATTGTTTGACAGTTGACTTCATTGTTTGTCATTCATCAAAACCTATACCTGGAAATCATGCTAATACAACCAAAGCACACATATCATGGATAGAATGATTTCCTACAATTTCCCCCTTTTTGATAAGGACAAACAATAAGAGATATGCATATCGGATTCCCCCTTAGTTCATGCTATATCTCAACATACAAGTTATGCAAAACATTCCCCCTTAATTGAGTATTCCCCTCAATTAAAGCATACTAGAAGGTGGAGACATTCCCCCTTATTAGATGCATATCGCCTAATTTCTTCCCCCTTTTGGCATTAGCAAAAAGAGAGTATACACAGGCTACTTTCCCCTTTTGACACTTCCCCCTTTTGGGAATACCAACTGTTAGTGTCAAACATAAGATAGGAAATACAATGAGGAATATACATGATGATGATTTTCAAAAAAAATCATACCAACATAAAATGATACCAAATGTTAGCAAAAACATAACAACCATAATAACGGTTATTTTTAGCAAATCATATTACTTAACAACATATCAACTGTTAATTTTTAACAAACCAATAGTTGTATTAAAAACATGAATCATTTATTTTTCAAGAATATACCAACTGTTATTCAATCCAAAAATAATATTCATCAAAACATGAATCAATCATTATTTTTTAACAAAAATAATTGATACCAATTGTTATTCAAAATAGAAGTTATCAAAACATGAATCAATAATTGATACCAATTGTTAACAAAGACATATCAATCGTTAACACATATTAACTATTACGTTTTTATTAAAAATATGATAACTAACCGAAATTCCCCCTCGATGCAATAAGGTTTCGTGCTTGGTGCATCTACTACGATATTGTAGTCTTCAAGCACACCTGCAAACGTACCTAAAAATAGGTTTTAGGTGCCCAAACACTTTTGGGTCCTTGGGGGTTAGGCAAATAATAATCATAGCTAAAAGATAAATCCCTATGTTTTGCAAAATATACGGGTGCTATGTGTCCTACACGGTTGCAATAATGACATATAACATTCGGGTTGTGCATATGTCTTGGTTGAGCCAAAAACGTTCTAGGTGATCTAAAGTCGTTATTCCTAGAAGCGTTGAAATTCCTAGAGTCATTTCTAGGTGGTCTAAAATGATTAATTCTAGACTCATTAATAAAGTTCCTAGAATCATTTCTAGGTGGTCTAAAATGATTAATTCTAGACTCATTTACAAAAATCCTAGAATTATTTCTAGGTTGTGCATCGCAATTTCTAACATGATTCTTATTCTTTTTACGCCTTTTATTTTTCCTGTGCCTTTTCTTTTTAATTTCTTCAACTATTTTAGGATTGTCTACACTACGTTTTTCTAGTGTGTTCCTAAGTTCTATGTTTTATAATTTCAAAGAATCACAAGATGCACAATTAGAATTTTGATCAATTGAAGAAGTTTCATTCATCTCCTTAATTTTATTTCTAAGATCAATATTGTCATTTTCCAAAAATTTATTTTTCTCTTCTAAAACTTTAATTTTAGCCTTGGCCTCTTTGGAGATTTTTGAAGACTTTTTCAATTCATCATATAATTCTTGAAAAGCTTCTTGTAATTCTTCAAAAGAGTAAGAGTTAGGAGTACTTACCTCTTCTTCCTCGTTGGCCATGAGGCATAGGGCAGCAGTTTCATCACCCGAGCTGTCCGAATCCCATGTCACGCGCCTTTGGTGTTTCGTCTTCTTCTTGTCCTTGGGTTTTGGACAATGTGACTTGGTGTGGCCAAGTTTTCCACAATTATGGCATGAAGGACTTGGTTCTTCCTTCTTCATTTCCTTCTTCATAAACTTATAAAACTTTTCAATTAAATCGTTGGAAATAGTATCATCATCGCTTTCCGAATCACTTACTTCTACTCTTTTAGAAGATGAGGCTTTGAAGGCAATACCTGGACTTTTCTCATCTCCAAATGAAGGTTTAAGAATTGTGCTTTCATAAGTTTTGAGATTACCTCTTAGTCCATCAATTGTGACGTCCGTGATTCCTATCGACTCTTGGATGGCATTGGCTTTGGAACGCCATTCGGGAGTGAGACTCCGCAGGATTTTTCGAACAAGATCTTTGTTCGAATGTACTTTCCCAAGAGCATGGAGATCGTTGATGATCATTGAGAATCGATCAAATATATCATCGATGCTTTCAAGCTCCTTCATTCAAAAGAGTTCATATTCATGTGTTAGAAAATCAACTCTAGCTTCTCGGACTTGAGGCGTACCTACATAAGTGATTTCAAGCTTATCCCACATCTCTTTGGCGGTTGTGCAGCAAGAGATCTTCCGCTAGTCATCCGGATTCACGGCACAATACAACATATTGATGGCCTTTGCGTTATTTTCAACCTTCTTGATATCTTCGGCATTATATTCATCTTCCTCCTTTGGAACCATGATTTCCCCAACTTTCTTTGTCGGCATTTGTTCACCGTTCTTGATGATGTGCCATAATCGAAAGTTATTTGATTGGATGAATATTCTTATCCTCTCTTTCCAATATGTATAATTGGTTCCATCAAATAGTGGAGGCCTAATGGTAGAGTGTCATTCGCTCATCATACCTGCGTTCAACATTCTCAACAAAAAAATATATATCGTTCTCTCAACCAGTTAAGGCTTTCAGAGAGTTAGGCTCTGATACCAACTGTTAGGATTTATGCCCTTCACTAGAGGGGGGGTGAATAGTGAGGCACGAGAATGTCGGTAAATTTTGCGGAATTAAAATTGCAGGAGCAAAAGTGAGTGCAGTAATTAAAAGAGTATGGAGAGGACACACCGAATTTATACTGGTTCACCACAACGTGTGGTTAGTCCAGTCTCCCGAGAGACTCTCTCGAGTTTACACTAACTCCGTTAAGCTTACGGGTGCCTAACAAACCGTTACACTTGCTCGTAGATGTACACTCTACAAGACTTCAACTTGCTCGAGGATACCTCACCTCAAGACTTCACCTTGCTTGTGGATACCGCACCACAAGACTTCACACACTAAGATTGAAGGTACTTAGCAAACCCAACGCTCAATGAGAAGGTATGGTCTTCTCAAGAACCTTTCTCTTTTACAACAAGAACTCTCTAAGAAGAGTAGATAAAGAGATACAATATAAGCTCTATGAACAACACAAAGTTGTCTCTCAAATGGCTCAACAAAAGCTCTAAATATGATGTATAAATGTTATCAATATGATCAAGAATAATGAGAGATATTGTTCTTATGAAATGAGTCAAAAAGACCTCTACTTATAGGTGGTAGAGGTTGTATGTCCGTTGCTTAATTGACAATCAATAATGCTGATTTTATGCAAGGATAATCGATTATCTACTTTACATAATCGATTATCTTCTCAACGTTCATAAAACTGAACGTTGGAAGGCAACGGTCAGTGAATAATCGATTATTCTATAGAGGATAATCGATTATTTACCTTTTCTGGAATTTCCAGTTTAAGCTGGAAAAGTCAGATAATCAATTATCTACTTTGTGATAATCGATTATGCAGCCATGCTGGAATTTCCAGTTTTGGCTGGAAATCCAGCATAATCGATTATCTTTAGAAGGATAATCGATTATTTGGCTGTTCTGTCCAGAATCGAAAACTTACTTCAAAAATCATTTTGGTTAAAGTGAAAACGTTGAAAATCATTTTGTTTGAAGTATATGAAAATGTTTATGATATTTATGATATGATAAAATGATTTTATGCATATTTATGATGACCTATGTTGAGCCAAAAGATGAGATAACTTAAACGTTGCCCTTACATTGGTTCTACCTAACGACCTACGCCTTGGGTCTTCGGTCTTGAACTTTTGGGCTCGTCTTTGGCTTTTCCATGCAATCCCTTCATCAATATGCTTCTCGGCATTCAATCGTGATTGTTTGTCATGTAATAACATTGTTTGACAGTTGACTTCATTGTTTGTCATTCATCAAAACCTATACCTGGAAATCATGCTAATACAACCAAAGCACACATATCATGGATAGAATGATTTCCTACAGAAGTCACACAAGGTGCACCTTCTCCATGATGTAGAAGACTCAGAGAGAGGAATGGTTTCATAGCAGTTTATATATACAATTCATCTGATATCAAAGCGGTAAACATTTAGCACATATAGCATGGAATATGTAGGAAAATGAGATAAATCCAAATATAACAACTATTCTAAGACGAATTCTTGGACCCTGAACCAGAGATTCTGGGTTCGATCCCCAGCAGAGTCGCCAAAGCTATCATACCCCTTTTTTCATGGCTACCCCGAAGGATAAATGTATAAGGGAGTTTTTTCAATTAAAGTGACATTATTCAAAATGGGATTATTTATTTATTTAGAGTAGCCACTTGGGATAGGTTTGGCTTTTGGTGTCCCAAGTCACCAGTTTTTTTTGAATCCCAAATCGAGGAAATTTTTGACTGCCCAAATGGAGTCTGCGAACCAGAAATTCTAAGTAAGGAATTCTGTTGACCCGAGGGAAGGTGTTAGACACCCTCTGATCCCTTGGTATTAGCATGGTCGCTTAAACCATTATAATTCATCCTATAGTGTAATTTTAAATTATTTACCGGTTTTAATTGAGCTTTTAGGAATGTGAACATCGTTTAAAACATGTCCTTGGATCGCGTCACATGAAATGCACCTGGATCCGAAACACATTTTATCCAACGTTTTTTAGGATTTAGATTTGGGTCAGATGAAATGCACACCTGTATTTAGGAAAGTAAAATTATTAAAAAGACGCGCCTAAAGCGACTAACGTATTATTATCTTTGCAGGAAGCAGTGAAGTTCACTAAACGGCATGTCCCGAATTTCTAAGCATTTTAATAGGAGCAATTAAAGAGGTCCACTCAATTTATGGGTTTCGTTTGGCGCGGTGCACCTCATTTTATTATTTAAAGGCTAGTCTAAAGCAAACTAGGATTTTCTATAGTGTTTGTCTCTAAAAGGACCTAGTTAGCAATTATAGAATTCAAGCTTCAAATTTAAGTTCGAATTCAAACAAAAGGATGAAACCTCTTAATTCGAATTCGCCACCTAACTTGAAAGCCCAAATTTAGAGCTCAATTTTATTTCAATGCCATCATACCCAATATTTAATGAGTAGATTGAGATCCTCCACATCCTTGGGCCTCAGACGAGCCCAATATTAAAGCAGTAAGCTGTAGTTTAGGCTTAATTTCAACCTTTAGATTAAAATTTATAGTAGCACACTAGGCCTTTCTTTTAGTAAAGGCTACTACAAATCAATGCAAACAAATATGGAGGGCAATGATCGAACTAGAATAGTCATTAACTAAGCCATTAAATTCATGCAGACTCAATATGCATAAGTGTAGATTTCGTGGTTCAAAACTCGCGTGCCTGTTCAATTCAACTCAATGAACATGTCCTCAATCAACTATTAAGACTACAGTGACATTTATTTTTACTAATATCCTAATATGTTCAAACTATAGCTTTTAGAACAGGTCCACATTTCTATACAAGCGATGGAAACCTGGAATGAATCAGTCATGACCTGCTATAGTAGTCTAGATCTAACTATTACATACAACAATCAAATGGCTTACAATAAACTCAAAACACTTAACTAGACTCGAAACAGTCCAGTCCAAGTTATACAGTCCAATTTTATGTGTGTACAAACCAAAATAAAACTACATTAACCTATTACATATCATTTAAGGTTCATTTGACCATTTAACATCGCAATCCAAACAAGTACAGTTCAAGGAGCAGGTGTAGGACACTTTTCATTTCATTTTCACTCAAAAGCTACACCAAGTGAAGTTCATATATGTACCTGGAATTACAATGAAACAAAGGAAGAGGTCAGCAGTGACAATATAGCAGTCGAAACTCAATAGTAAAACCACAGCAGCAGGACTAATTTGGAAGCCAAACTTGCATCAACCTAACATAAACCAAACATAGCCTTTGATTGAACCCAAATACACTCGAAATTGAAACCATTAAACTTCTAAAGTATTAACACCTCAAACACATGTTTAGATCATTCTCATCTTATTTAGCCTAGATATTCAAATTGACAGCTAGAAATTGAAACTAATATGAGGGAAAAACTTGAATAACACAGTATTTATGGGAATATTTTGAAGCTTTTGGGTCTAAAAGAGCTTTCCAACTCTAAATTGCAGATCTAGCTTTTGGAGCTTAAAATTCAAACTTTCAGAGATTTTCATAACTCTAAACCTCTGGGAATCTGGAAATTTTAGGAAAGCTTAAAGGATTTTTCAGACTTTTTGGGAGTTTTTAGGGGTCAAAAGCTTGGGAATTTTCCGGAATTTCTAACTTTTGGAATCTTTCAGAATCTGGAATTTTTTGGGTTTTTCTCAAGATTTTTCATACTTCCAAAACTTGTGGAAGAATGCAATGGTTTGCTCTTTTTATATGCTAAACTTATGGCAACTCTTTCTATTTTGTTTTACCCATTAGTCCCTCCCTTATTTTTCAGATTTACTCAATTAGTCCTTTTAACCCTGACTTGTGCCTCAAGTTATATCCATAAAAGCCTGAAATTCAAATTTGAACCCTATTCTAAAATGTTCTAGATTCAACTACAACATTGTGTTCTATTTAGGAATACCTACACTACCCCTTATTCAATTTGACATTTACTAACCTAGTACTCACTACACCCCAACCACTTTTACCTTGGTTTAAATTATCAGCTATAACCAAACAGTCATAACATCTGAATTAATGGACTCAAATAACTCTAATTAGGAACAGAATTAACAAACTACAGTTCAAATCGGCAAGTACTACTAGTAAGTCTAAAATTCCACATAAGAATTAGTTAAATGCCATTGAATCATGAATCAGAACTAACTTAACATAAACACAATCATCTTAAAACCCTAAATTAATCCTAAAACGTGCCAGAATTTCAAATTTAAAATGAAACAAATCAGAACAAGACTAAACTAAAAATCAAAACAAGCATGGAATAAAAGAACATTAATTATAAAAACACAATTAAGCTTACAAAAAGGAAACAGAACTCATGATAATCAGGAAAAGAAGAAAAGAAAGGAAGAAAGATTAAGCATAAAACTTACAGATTTAAGACTAGTGTGATTGCTCTCGAATTTGGTCCCCAAGTAATGTTGTGTGTTTGTTCTGTATAAGAACAAACCCTCAACATTACTTTTGAACCGATTTGAACTCCAATTCTCCAGAGAAATTTGACAGCTTTGAGAAGACTCCTAGATCTAAAATTCGAGGGGCTCAGCTTGGTTATGAATGATTTTGGCTTCGGATTTGGTAAGAGGGGGTTGAGGATAGTACAGGGTGTGAATTTGGTTGGGTTTGGAGGATTATAGGGTTGACCACCTTTCTTTGATTCGATATTTGAATTGCTTGGTTGGGATTTGAAGGAGGAGGAGTTTGGATTTGGAAAGGGGAAGGAGAGAGGAGGCCATGGTGTTTTTTGGGTGGCTATTGGAGCCAGCGCCGTCGTGGATGGCAGAACAACCAACCTTTTGATCGACGATTTGAGAAGAAGGGTATTCGAAGGTTGATACTTGGGGCGTTGGAAAGAGAAGGAGGAGGGGAATCAGGGGTGTATTTTTGGAGTTGATAGGAGATTGGCCGCAGGCGGTGGACGACGAAAGGACGGTGGCTTTAGGGTGGCGTTACACCGGCGTTATCAGGGTATTTTTGGAAATGGCTTGGGGGTGGGGGGGTGTATCCGACATTTATATAGCCCATAACCTCATTAGTTCTCGTCCGCCAGATGCAAAAGAATTGATGTTGTGATTGATCTTGAGAAAAACGAGGTCGTTTTGATCATGGGATGCTCCGGGTAAAATTTTGGCTGGATGGGTATTTGAACGGGTTGGGGGGTTTGGGCTAGGAAGTTGTATCCGAAACAGGCCCAATTTCTTTCTTTTTATTTTTTTTCTTCTTTTTCTCTTTTTAATTAATTAATTCTTCAAATATAAAAATCAGATTTAAATTCTATGATTAAAAATAATTAGTTTCAAAAAAAGCCTAAATCCTAGTTTTAAATAGAAAACTAAGTAAACGTAAACATGACTACTATTTTTTTTTTGTTATTTTCTCTTATTTTTATAATGTCAAATACTAATAATCCTAACAAAAATGAAAAATTGGATCCTAAATGCAATAGTACTATTTTTTATATAATATGAATCATATTAATTAAAAATGCACAAAAATGAAAATAAGCACAAAAATCATACAATTAATTCCCTAAAAATTCAAATAATAAAAGAAAAAAATCCTAATTTTAAGAATTCTATAGGATTATTTCAATCGAGGCAAAAATCACGTGCTCACAGCAGATGGAAGCCAAAAGAGGATGAATCCAGTGTTGTTGTGGGCAATGTACTCAAAGCAAAGTGGAATTTATAGGGACATCTAGTTTACCTTTTAAAAATAGTTCTAGTATTCATTTAGAAAATACTATTTTTGTATCGTCTATGAGATGGAATCTAGTTTCAGTTTCACTTTTTGACAAACTGGTTATTTACTTCAACAAAATATGATATTATTAAAATTTGTTATGATTCACATTTTGTTGTTGATACATTTTTAAGTGATGGTCTATATCGCTTGAATGCACTAAATGAATTTTTTCTGCATTGCATGTTGAAAATATTGCCCACAAAAGGTTTACTATGAATAAAATGTCTTACTTGTTATGGCATAGGCGTCTTGGTCATATTTATAAAGAAAGAATTGACCAATTCGTAAAGAAAAATATTTTACCACTTCTTGAACTTAAAGATTTTGAAACTTGTGTGGATTGTGTTAAAGGTAAATTGACCAAGGTTAAGAGAAAGAGTTCTACTAGGAGCTCTGAACTCTTAGAAATTATTCATACTAATATTAGTGGACCTTATATACCTACTTTCATCAATCATAAGCATTTTATTACATTATTGATGACTTTTCAAGATACTGTTATACATATCTTTTAAAATAAATATCTGAAGTACTTGATAAGTTTAAAATTGACAAGATTGAAGTTAAGTCAAAAACGGCTTGGGAAGTCCATTAAGATAGTGAGGTCCGGCAGTGGTGGTGAGTACTATAGAAAATATGATAAATCTAGTTAATGTATGTGGCCTTTTGCTTTATTTTTGCTAGAATGTTAGACAGTAGCATAATATACCATGCCAGGTACTCCTGAGCAGAATGGTGTAGCTGAAAGACAGAATCATACTCTAATGAAAATGGTGAGAAGTATGATGTCAAGGACTAGCCTACTTGATTCTCTCTGGGGTGAAGCCTTAAAAACATCTAATGATATCCTGAATAGAGTTCCTACAAAATCTGTTTTGGTTCAATGGACAACCCAAATACCTAGCTTGAATCATTTTCACATTTGGGGATTTCCAGCTGAAGTTTTTATTTATCCACCCACAGAAAAGAAAACTGATCCTAAAACTACCAGTTATTTCTTTATAGGCAATTGTGATCACTCTAAAGCTTTTGGATTTTTTTGTCTTGGTCGTGGCACTAGAATAGTTGAATCTATTAATGCAAAGTTTCTTGAGAATGATGCTTGCAATTGTGATTGTTCATGTGGTAAGGAAATTGTATTGAAAGAGAAGGAAGTCAATTTGATTCCCCCCCTCCAATTCGATCTAGCGCTGAGAGCAGTTTTTCTTTGCACTAATCAGTGTAAGAGAAGGGGCTTTTTCTCCTAAGGTGTGATACTCACATAGTTAACCTCAATCACTCATGGTAGTTGATGATTTGAGCGATGCGGCTAGCATAGATGTATACGTTGGAGTTCCAGGAAATTTCCAAACCGACCTAGGTGATTCCATCTATCTGCACCCGTTGGATAATCTCGGTGCTATGCTTGTTTCCGTTCCTTTCAGTGGTGTTGGTTATCATTCATGGAGGCGCAGTGTGTTGCAGGGGCCATTAGTAAAAATCAAGCTAGGGTTTATAAATGGTGAATTCAAGTGTCCCGGTCCTCAGCCGCCTACATTTTGTCAATGGGAACGATGTGATGATATGATGACTTCATGGATTCTTAATTCCTTGTCGAAGGAAATCGCAGACTATTGAATATGCAAATGATGCTATGGAGCCGTGGATTGAACTAGAATATCGGTATGAAATCCAAAAGGAAATAAACGATACATCTCATGGAACTCTTGACATTACCAACTACTACACCAGATTGAAGAAACTCTAGGAAGGAGCACCTTGAGTAAAACGTTTCAATGCACTTGCAACTGTACTGTGGTACGAAGGGAAATTTCTACAAAGCTGAGCAGGACAAGCGACTAATACAAGTTCTCATGTGGTTGAATGAAACCTACATTGTGATTCAGAAGCATGTCACACCTCCATTTGGCTACTACAATCGCACGAAGGGCGTAAAGGGAGTTTTTCCAATTAAAGGACAATTGAAACGAGATTCAATTATATAAGAGATTTGAGAGTCGCCACTTGGGATAATTAATGGTGTCCCAAGTTACCGGTTTAATCCCCCAATCAAAGAAATTTTGACTCTGTAAACAGTGTGCGAGCCAGAAATCCAGGTAAGGAATCCTGTTAACCCTATCCCAAGTCACCGGCTTAAATCCCGAATTGATGAAAGTTTGACTCTGTATACAATCTGCGAGCCAGAAATCCGGTTACAGAATCCTGTTAACCCGGGAGAAGGTGTTAGGCACTCCCGAGTTCCGTGGTTGTAGCACGGTCGCTCAACTGCTATATTTTGGCTTAATTATCTGATTTTAGTCCCTTTTTGCCTATGTGCCAATTTTGGCTTTTAGCCGCTTTCTATTATTATTTTTTAAAAAAAATTGCAACGTTATTAAAACACACCTCGAACCACGTCACATAAATGCACTCGTGATTTTTGATATATTTTAACGTCCTTAGGATTTGGATTTAGGTCACATAAATGAGCACCCGAATTTAGGAAAGTACGTTATTTATAGAACGCGCCTAAAGCGGCTAACGTGTTATTAACTTTGCGGGAGGCCGTGAAAATTTGCTTAACATCTCTTCCCAAGTTCTAGATATCTTTAAAGACATAATTAAAGAGGGTCACGCATTCGTGATTTTATTTGGCGCGGCGCACCTCGACTCTATTTTAAAGGATATTTAAACTAAAAGCTCGGAGTTCCATAAACTATTTGTTATCTACTATGGCTCACCTCCAAGTTATTTCAAGAGGCTAATTAATAAAGATTGAACGTAAAAGAGGCCTTAGGTAATTGACTGAAGGCTCACGGGGGGAGGGGGGAGCGATTCATTCTTCCAATGCAAGAAAACCAATGGCCCAACTTACAGACTGGCCCTAGTTATATTTGAAGGAAAATGCTCCGATTGGGCCCAAGAATAAGCCCACGTTCATGAGGGCACGCCATACAGTCTTCACGAAAGGGGCTCACATGTGAAATAAATGGACTCACAAATGAAGCCTAGCTCGGCAATCTAATTGCATATGGCACCATTGCAATTGGGCCAAATGACAGCCCAAGACATAAACATCAAATATATTTGAGGCAAATCATAACATTTAGGAAAAAACTAAAATCGAGTAAATACTGCTAATCTCTAATTAAAAGGTAAAGCAAATTTTAAGGCTAACATGGATTCGAAGGCAATACCTAGTTGTAATAACATCTTTTTTTGCGCAAATTATCCACTAATTACAAAACTCTCAAAGTTCACACAACTTGTATCAAAATATGGTGCAACTAAAGCTCATTCAAGACAAACCGACTTGATTTAATTACAGGTGAATTCTTACAAGCAATAAAGAAACTTCATGAAGCAGCATGACAAACAAACGAAAAAACACTTAAATTTCATATTCATTTAAGTCATCTAATATTGTATTCCCCTAAGTGTACATTTAACACATGAAATTCAAAGTTATAACCAACATTCAACTATAGCAGACCAAGGATCAAACCATAACTATAACGAGACTAAACTTAATAAAACAGAACCAACTCAAATGGAATAAAATACACACAGCCTAGATCTAACACTATTG
Source organism: Nicotiana benthamiana (assembly GCA_034376525.1). NCBI lineage: Eukaryota > Viridiplantae > Streptophyta > Magnoliopsida > Solanales > Solanaceae > Nicotiana > Nicotiana benthamiana. Next base: position 18,514,842 of record CM067325.1, read on the forward strand.
TGCCATCTAATTAGTCATATCAAAAGGGAGATTAATACATGACTAACATGACCAAATTAGCTACAACCTACTTTGAAAATTACATGGATTCAAACTTCAAAACTATAGAGTAAAGTAAAATAATAGCATAACATGTGATGTCCATAAATAATAATATATTCATTTCCTCCTCAAGTCATTGCTTCGATTTACATGCTTAAATGGACTCCATAAGAACTGGAATATACTTGGAAATAACAAAAGAAAGCAGCGAAATGAGGAATTAACAGAACAGCAGCGACAGGAGCAATACTCAGCAGCAAAACCAACACATGAATGGTTGAAGGACACCACTTTAAACAATTTTGAATTCAAACAATATCACCCAAAGTGCAGAATCAAATTTAAAAAAAAATGACCCCAAAAATTGAATATTATACATACTTCAACTCATTTTTAACTATTAATTACTCGTCATAGATTGAATTCCACAAGAAATCTCAGTGATTATTCAATGAAACAATAGTATTTCTGTATTTTTATCCTCAAGCTTGAATGAAGCAGTAGAGTTTTACAGGTCATGTTTCTGGTTTTTTCAGCTCTCCAAATTTTCTAAAATAGCAGCTTTGTTTCTGGATTTTTCAGCCCCTCAAACCTTATGTGTGTTTTTTTTCAGATTTCAAGCTTCTCATCTCTGCCTTGGAAGGAAAGTTTGAAATGCCTTTATAGGCAAGCACATAGCGCAACCCTCTGTTTTTAGTTTTTCACCCTTAGTCCCTCTTTTATTTACATATTCTTAACTGTTTAGTCCTTAGCATCTTGGCTTATTTCCCAAGTTACTACACATATTTGTTGAATTTCAGATCGAAACTCTATCTAGAAGGTCTTAGGGAGTTCCATTCAGTTACTAAAATATTCCTTATGTAAACTACCCACACTACCCTTTCATTCATTCTAAAATTACTTACCAATCCCATGTCAACTTAACCTAACCTTTCTAAACTAACCATGGTTACACTAGCACTTCTGAAAATTAATCAGCTAGAACCATATTTAAGCGAAACAAAACTCTTGAATCTTAATTAACTACTAAACTACAAATTTAAAAATATTGCAATCATTCAAACGAAAACTAAGAAATGAACTCGACTAAAACCAAAAGAGAAAATCAAACACGGGCCAGTAATGGCAACCCAAGAATAGGCAGAAATGCTAATCGAGCTTTCAAACTAAACTAATCAGAAAAGAAAATAAAATTAAAGAACTATAATAGAAAATCAATTTTAAAACAAAGAATAGCAAAAGACTTGAAAAGAGAACTTACCTATGTGAAATTTGAACAAAAACTGGACTTCGATTCGGGCCTCGGAACAACATTAACCACTTGTTCTTCAAAAAGAACAATGAAACCATTGTTTCGAGGCGTAAATCCAAGACCAGACTCAAGATCTTGGACAGAAATCGGGCGATTTGAACTTCTAGGGTTCAACCGCCTCTTTGATTTAAAATTCGAGCAGCTCTAACGATTTTTGAAATATTCCAGTTAGGGGTCAGGAATAGGAGGGTCTGTGGTGTTATTTTTTGGCGATTTGGATGCGGCACCGCCGTGGGCGACGGAGCCGACGACCATTATTTTGAATATTCTACGGGCTTGAGGAACATTCTATGGAAGTGGGGCTCAAATTTGGATAGAGGAGGCCAAGGGGGATCAGTGGTGTTAATTCCGAAGGGTTTGGAGCTCTGCCGCTGGCGGTGGTGATTTCCGGCCAGCAGCATTTAGGGTTTCTGTGGGTTGGAAGGTTAGAGACGGACATGGGGGGATGAGTGTCTTTAGGACATATATGTATTCATGGATGGGGTCTTCCTGACCGTTAGATTGAAAACCTGGACAGCCAGGATTAAAGCGCCCTTAAACGACGTCGTTTTGGCTGTTCGCTGGACCGGACTGGAATGGGGATTGGGATGAAATGGGTGGGCTAAGCATTTGGGCTGAGATAATAAACAAAATGGCCCAACTTAAAATAAAACATACCCATATTCATTTTCTTCTCTCTTTTTTTTCAATTCTTTTTCTCTTCATTTTTATTCTTTTATTTCAAAAATTAAACTAAACCCTAAGTTAATTATAAAACTAAATTAAACTAGAAAATCAAATTAATTAAGTTTAACAATTATTTAAAACTATTCAAATATCAAACCACCAAGAGAACTATCAAACATTCAAAAGTTTAAAACTTAGACAAAAGTAAACTATTTTTGTGGTTTTTGTATTTTCGTAAAACTCCTAGTTACTAACTAATTCCAACGTATGTAAAATTAAACCCTAGATGCAATGTGTATATTTCTTTTTTTTTACGCGAATTAAAATGCACTCAACATGCAAACAAACACACAATTTATGCAATTAAATGCTAAATCACACAGATAAAGAAAAATCCTAATTTTACGAATTTATAGGAGTACTTTAAACGAGGCAAAAATCACATGCTCACAGCTGCCCCTCTTTCCTCGGAGACACGAAGCGTTTCGAGCAAAGATAAGTGAGCAACCATGAGAGATTTTTGCCTACCTGACACTCCATGAGAAGCGTTTTGAAAAGCTTGACTGCACCCTGCTTCAGAGGTTGCCTACATATCCTCGGCTAAAGAGGAATCAGGTCAGTGAAGTTCAGGAGTGTTTGGTAGCTGGGACTACCGAAGCTTTGATCTCACTATTTTTGCTGATGCTGCTACTACTTGCTAGACCTCCTTATTACACTTTGTGCAAAAAAAAAAAGATAGACTGAGCTACGAACTATGAGTTACAAAATAACCTATCTATATCTTCAGACTTGCTCTTGATCCTTGTTGCTTTGTTGCCTTGTATTTCCTTCTGTAAACTCCTAGTTGACTTCTTGTTTTCTCTTCTTCCATGTCTGATGTTGAATTGTTGGACTTGAAATGTATTCCTTTGTTCTACATGTGGGTGCCCAATTGCCAAACTTAAAATTTGAAAAATATTTCCTTATTCTCCAGGTGGGCGCCTGATTGCCAAAACTTGAAATTTGAAAAATATTCCATTCTTCTCCAGGTGGGCAACTGATTACCAAAACTTGAAATTTAAAAAATATTCCCTTGTTCTCCAGGTGGGCGCCTGATTGCCAGAAGCTGAATTTAAAAAATATTCCCTCGTTCTCTAGGCGGGCGCCAGATTGCCAAAACTTGAAATTTGAAAAATATTCACTTGTTCTCTAGGTGGGCGTCTGATTACCAAAACTTGAAATTTGAAAAATATTCCCTTATTCTCCATGTGGGCGCTTGATTGCCAAAATATGAAATTTGAAAAATATTCCCTTTTTCTCCAGGGGTACGCCTGATACCAAAACTCGCATTTTGAAAAATATTTCCTTGTTCTATAGGTGGGCGCCTCATTACCAAAACTTATATCTTGAAAAATATTCCCTATTCTACAGGTGCACGCCTGATTACCAAAACTTGCAGCTTGAAAAATATTCCCTTGTTTTACAGGTGGGTGCCTGATTACCAAAACTTGTGTCTTATAAAATATTCCCTTGTCTCCAGGTGGGCGCCTGACCAAGACTTGAGACTTGAAAAGTATTCCCTTGTTCTACAGGTGGGCGTCTGATTACTAAAACTTGCAACTTGATAAGTATTCCCTTGTTCTACAGGTGGGCATCTGATTACCAAAACTTTCAGTTTGAAAAGTATTCCCTTGTTCTTCATGTGGGCGCCTGAATGCCAAAACTTACATCTTTAAAAATATTCCCTTATTTTCCAGGTGGGCGTCTGGTTACCAAAACTTGCAGGTTGAGAAGTATTCCCTTGTTCTACAGGTGGGCGCCTGATTACCAAAACTTGCAGCTTGAAAAATATTCCCTTGTTCTACAGGTGGGAGCCGAAAACTTGCGCCTTGAAAAATATTCCCTTGTTCTCCAGGTGGGCGCCTGATTACCAAGACATGAAACTTGAGAAGTATTCCCTTGTTCTATAGGTGGACGCCTGATTACCAAACTTGCATTTCGAAAAATATTTCCTTGTTCTACAGGTGGGCGCGTGATTGCAAAAACTTGCATCCGAAAAACATTCTCTTGTTCTCCAGGTGGGCGCTTGATTACCAAAACATGCCACTTGAAAAATATTCCCTTGTTCTAAAGGTGGGCGCCTCATTACCAAAACTTGAAACTTGAAAAATATTCCCTTGTTCTCCAGGTGGACGCCTGATTACCAGAACTTGCATCTTGAAAAATATTCCCTTGTTCTACAGGTGGGCGCCTGATTACCAAAACATGCAACCTGAAAAATATTTCCTTGTTCTACAGGTGGACGCCTGATTACCAAAACTTGCATCTTGAAAAATATTCCCTTGTTCTCCACGTGGGTGCCTAATTACCAAAACTTGCAACTTGAAAAGTATTCCCTTGTTCTATAGATGGGCACCTGATTACCAGAACTTGCAACTTGAAAAATATTCCCTAAAACTGCTGCCTTAAACCTGATCACTACAAAATATACAAAACAAGAGAAATTCTTTCTGCCCCAATTTGGTGCTGGATGTATCGGTGAGTGTTAATCAAATCCCATGACAACTCTAGAATTAGGTTGTGTTCTCAAAAGGTATAATTTTTCACTATGTCTTGTTATCCGAGTTATATTCGCTGGGGATCTAGTAGGGATCGGTGATTGAAGCTACTTTCCATTATTCAGAAAAGTCCTTACAATGTTTAATTAGATGGCCAGATGTGTCTCCTGGGGATTAGTATTTAGGACTACATCCTATTATTCGAGCGGGTCTTGACTACTCTTGTTGGGGAAATATTTGTGCATGTCCCTGTTACCCGTGCTTATTTGGGTTTTAGGATGAGTCCCATTCTTTTAGAGGATCCTGAGGGCTCCAGATTGAATGCCAATTCTAAATTCCTATTGTTTCTACTGGGGATCATTGTTCAGACGAGTTCCGATGACTCTTACTAGGGAAGGTGTTTGTGCCTGCCCATGTTGCCCATGCCTGTTTTAGTTTTAAACTAGGTCCCATTTCCAAGAGGGTCTTGAGGATTTCCACTTACATGCCCTCTTAACTCTTGGTTGTTTCTCCTAGGGGTTGCTAATTAAAGTTTCGTCCCATTATACTATTTCCGGGGAGAATATCTATGTCGAATTATGTTCTTTTTGAGTTTTAACTGGGTCCCACTTTCCATGAGGGCCCTGATATTTTGATCATACCTTCCATGTGCCTGCCTTCCCCTGTGGAGGGCCTCTTTTAGGATCTTCTAGAATTTTTCTGCCTTGTGTCAATCAAAGAAAACTTTTCAGTTTAATAAGTCGTGGTTAGCTTGCAGCATTCTTGTTGGAAGCAGCCTCCCCACTGTCGTGTTCCGTTGTGTTCAATTTTCCATGTTGGTGATGAGGCCTGAGTTGGTTGGCTGACCCACGAACATTTATGGCTTTACTTTGCTCTCCGTTGTTGTGTTACACTCTTGGCCCTTTTGCCAGAATTCTTACATCTTTCCTGAGATTGCCAAGTCAATGTACTAAGCTCGGCTGACCCTCTGACCCTTATGGCTTTACTCTACTCCCCATCTTTGTGTTGCATTTGCGACCCTTAGCCAGAACTCTTACATTTATCCTAAGATTGCTAAGTTAGTTTAGTATGCTTGGCTAACCTTTGTGGCCTTTCCCATCTTTGTGTTGGGCTCCTTCACTTGCCACGACAACTTTGATTTCACCTTGAAAGACATTGCTTGTTTATTGACTAACCAATTTCTATGTTACCCCTTATCACAGAAAATACCTCTTCTCCGTTTAGACCCAATATCCTCTATTTGTTGCATTGCTTATGAACTGACATCTACCCAACCTTTATGTCTCGCTTGACCTCTAAAGCACGTCCAATGCCCCCATTCCATGTGTATTTTGTTCTTTATTGACTTAAACCACTGGCCTTGACCTTGAGGTCTGTTGCTCCTTCACTTGTCATATAATTGATTTTCATTCTAAGACCCTACTTGTTCCTTAGCTAACCACTTCTTTTGTAAACCTTAACCCAGAAAATACCTCTTCTCATTCGAACCAATACCTTCCATCTATTGCATTGTTCCTAAACCGACATCTGTCAAACCCTTGTGTTTCACCTGATCCCCAAAGCACATTAATTGTTACCAACCACACTGTGTATGATGTTCTTTCTTGACTGAAACCACTGGTTATGGCCTTGAGGTCTACTGCTCCATTGTTAGCCATGATAACCTCGATTTCTTCTTGGAAGATCTTGCTTGTCACTCGTTTACCCCCCCCCCCCCCCTTCTTGTCAATCTTATCACAAAAGACTCTTTTGATCCATTCACCCAAGACCTTAATCTATTGGATTGTTCATGAGTTGATATACCGAGCCTTTGTATTCCACAAGGATCCCAAAGCATGTTGATTGTTACTTCCTGACTTATGACGCTTTGATGTGTTGACCAGACCCCATTTTGTGCAATTGGAAAGCTGGTGGCAGATTTTGAAGTCATTTCTCACTTTCTTTGACCAAACAGACTTCAGAAGAGGGAGTAAACAAAACAAAAGGAATAGAGTAAGGGACAGCGGGAGGAGATAATCCCTAACAAGAAAACTACAAACTTATCAGATGTGGATACCAACTCTAATGACCATGACATGCACCTTTGTACTATCATGCAAGTCTAATATTCAACTCATACTACACCTCTTCGCCATGAAACTGTGATTCAATGCTCCGATTGCCAATCTGATTCACGATCCTTATTCGACTTGTGATGCCCGAAGGGTTTTTACCATCAAGCCTCTGTCATTTTGTCCTTTCTCTCAACTTATAGTCTCCTCAAGGTGCCCGTATGGGTTTTCACCAATAAGACTCTCTCATTTATATTTCTCTCAGCTCACATCGCCTTACAGTGCCCCTCAGGGTTTTCACCAATAAAACTCTCTTAATTTTATGATTTTTTGTGCTTGGACCATAGTCACCTTTACTTGCTCAACTTGCCATCTCATGAAGACTGATAAGAAGGTCTTTCTTTGGACCGTAACATGGGATTTGGATAGGGTTAGAAAGAAAGGGTATCATAGGCTCAAAACAATTCAAATGGGTTCAAAACTACAACTTTCGGAATCAGATTTCTTACAACAACCACAACTTCTGCCCCAGTTTCTTGCTTGGGCCTTTTGGATTTTTATTTTGATGAGACCGAACCGTGAGGCTACCTACGTATCTTTTAAAAAGGAATCATTTCTAATGTAGTTCATGTCGATTCCTTGTTTTTGTGGTTGTTTGTCTGTTTTCATTTTTTTCTGTTTTTCGTTTCTCTTTTTTTCTTTGTTTTGTGTTCTTTTTCTTTTTCTTTTTCCCTTTAATCTTTTCTCTTTTCTTTTCTTGTTTTTCTTTTCTTTTTCTTTTTTTCCTTTTTTTTCATTCTTTCTTTTCCTTTCCTTTCCCTGCCTTCTTACACTTGCGTTTCTGACTTTTGTTACTAATTATGAAAGAGGGGTATGTAAGAAAATGATTAAAGCTCAAAAGAGTTAGCAAAAAATAAAGTATTTAAATAGTAGAACAAAATGCCTTCGTCATTCCAATCTTCAAAATATGCCAAGTACAAATAAGCCAATTAAATAGACTACGGGAAACTTGGGCGAACTCATCATTACTTTCAACTTGATGAAGCATGGTGTATTTCAATAGTGTTTCTCTATGTTCTACTTGTCCTATATTAACAAATTCTTTTCTGTTGTAATCTCAAAATTATCTGCCCCAGCTCCAAACATATTAGGCTTCAAATTATCTCAAAATTGTGTTGTCATTTCCTTCAAGGTTGATTCATTGCCTTATGAGTAATCTTTTAAGACCAGGCCTAGGGTTATGCATGCATGTCATGTCAATAAAGCCAATGGGAAAAAGGCAACCAAAGAAAAGAGAACTAAATGAAAATGACTGAAAACTACAGAAAATGGAAAATTGCATTAGACCGACGATGAAAGGGTTTGGACAACCAACAAACAAACTAAACTGGAGTTACAAACCTAGAACAAACCTAAGCAACACTATTAGGACTAAACAAACTGGGAAAAATAAAAGATAGAAGGGTTTGAGTTCACAAGACAATATCCGGGTTACAACCCTGTAATAACCTGGACAACAGAAATGACAACAAAACGGACCACCAAGACTCCATTTTGGCTGGTCAGGCCATGGAATGTCTTCCCAATTACCAAGCAAGGCATTTAGCCACTGAGTTTTGCATCAATATCACCAAACCTATTATTATCTTTAACCACCAAGTTCCTGGGAGGGTTCTCATGCCCCTTGTTGCTGCCGTTAACCACAACTAACCCTCTTGAATCATTCTTTCTATTTCCTTTTTCAAAGAATAGCAATTCTCAATGCTATGCCCCTAGTCGTTAAAGCGGTACATTCATCGAATAACAGGATCAAAGCCTTTCGCATATGGGTCTGGAGTATACCAAGAAGTGGCTTAATCAAGCCAACGTGCTTTAACTTTCCGAACAAGCTTGTATAGGATTCTCTGATGGGTGTGAAAGCATTTTCTTTTTCCAGTAACCTTTTTATCTTATACTCTGGCCTTGGTTGGATCTTTTCTGAGCAGGTGGTTGCCATGCCTGAGGGGGCTGGTAATACATTTGGGGAAGTGGTGCGGGTCATCGCGGGCCTCGTGGGTGTGGAGTGGTGTCGCATTGCAGACAGGATATTAGGGAAGTGAGGCACGATTCTGAGGGTAATATTGGGGAGGGTCATCTGGTGTACCAGGTTGTCCATGGGTCCGCTGTTGAGGCTGAGAATGTTTAGCAAGGATGACCACTGGATCAAGTCGCCGGTAGAGCTCAGCAATATCTTTTCTACCAACGGGATAACTATCCCGAGCAACTTGTTTATTCCACTTGAGACAAAAGTCCCTAAAACTCTCCTTGGGCTTCTTTTCCATATGAGGTAGCGAGGAGCGGCTTAGGACAATGTCTATATCATGCTGAAAGTGTTGCCCAAAATCCCCTTGCATTTTCTTTGATGATTGTTCTGTGCTCTTCAGCTTCCCAGAGATCTTATCCCGCATTTGTTTTCCTATATCCTTTTCATTTTTGGCCTGAAGCTTATACTGAGGGTTCTCATCGTGAGTTAACTAGGAAGGGTAATATCGGGCATCATGAGCTTTGAGTGGGTATTCACTGTGATGATTGATGGAGCTACTGGGATTGGAAAGAGTCATAGTTTAGATAAAGGGAGTATCTAAGAAGCCAGGTGGTGGCGGGGGCGGTGGCTTCTCGGTCGTCCAAGCATGATACATGTTCGTCATATGTTGTCTTAACACACGCACCTCTTCAGCCGACCCATTATCCCGTTCAACTATCTGCTTTGGAGTACCGGTGCCAACCAACTCAGTTCTGATATTGTCTGCCATTGTCTTTAATGTTGTGCTGTAGGGAAGAGTTACCGCTTCAAATGCCACAAACCGACCACTCTTATGGAATGACACAATAAATTGAAGCCATCACGTTAGCATTGGGCATTTAATATAGGATAAGTTAACATTATGTGCAATGAACCTAGCCGATTATTGATTTCTATTATGCACTAATTGGCTGCTTGCATCATCCCGTCTTTTACTCTATGCCACTTTCTTTTCTCTCTTGTTTTTTCCTTTTCCCCCTCTCCTTTGCTCATCTGGTTTTGCCTTTTGTTTTATTATTCCTTCTATTTTTTTTTACTGCTGCTTCACATCGTGATCTTTCCTTCTTTCCCCTTTTATTTTTGTTGTGGTTGAATCCTATGTGGATTGCATGCGTATCATGACCCCACATGAATCATACCGACCGTAGCTCTTATGGATATGAAACAAAATAATTTTTGAAATTTTCAATAAAAACAAACACATTGGCTACAAAGACTCAATACTCATAGACTCAAAATAAACTAACAAGCTTAGAAAAGATCAATTCAAAAGACTTAACAGACTCTAAAACAATTTAAAGACTCAAAGAAAAAGTACTGACTCAAGCAAAGATCACAAATACATAAAAGCCTACAGGACCGATCATTTGCTAACTGCTTTTCAACCTTCTGTAAATCATCCTCGAAATCATGTGCCTGATGGGTAAGGTTGTAGATGAGCTTCTCATCTTTTCTACTCCCGTCCAGGTTATCAATCGCTATTTTCATTTTCTGGATCTGTGCTGTGAGAGCTTCATTTTCTTGGATCAATCTTCTTTTCTCACCATCGGCTTCCTGAGCGTGGAGATCATTGATGAATTCCATGTTACTCGGATTTTCTTTCAAGGCATGAATCTCAGCTTGATACGCTTTTTCATTTTCTCCCCATGCTAATCTTTCTTGGATTTTGTCTGCGAAAACTTGTGTGAGCACGTGTTTTTTGCATCACTTGAAGTGTTCCTATAAATTCGTTAAACTTGGATTTTTGTTTTATTATTTGAATTTTTAGGAATTAATTATGTGATTTTGTGTTTATTTGCATCTTTCTTTTATTATTTGAATATTTATAATTTACTTGCATAATTTTATGCTTATTTGCATGTTGCATGTTTTGATTTGCACAATTCAAAATATAAATGGCACGGTTGCATTTAGGATTTAATTTTTGCATGATTAGTTAATATCGAAAATGAGAAACATAATAAAACATGTTTATTCGTACAACTGCTTAATTTTCTTTTAAATTGAGAATGTAGGAGGTTAATTAGTGCATTTTGTGGAAAATAAATCTATTTGGTATTTTCATTTTTATTCATTATTTTATTTTGAATCTGAAAATGTGTATAAAATATTAAAAGAGAAAATATGTATATAAATTAAGGCTCTTATTGACAACCTTGGTTTGAGCCATTTCTTGCAAAACATCCGGCCGAAAACCGTTAACCCAACCCAATGATCCTTGCCCAGTCCAATCCCCAGGTGCCCAAAGAGATATCGTTTGATGTCGTTTAATCTCGACCATCTATCACCCCTTGATCCAATGGCTCAGATTGAGCCTCTCATTTTACATATAACGGTGTGAATGTATGTGTAGCTTCAGAGACCAAAATCATCTTCATCGTACCAGTTCAATCGCCTGTGTAATGCCGCCTCCAACCCACCATAACATCACCGTCCGCCGCCGACTGAAAATCGACGCCGCCAACGGCGTAACTCCAATAACCTCCACATTTACACCAGATGTCCCTCTTTACCTCCCCATTCAGGATCCAGGCTTGTCTTCCTTCGAATTTTTCCTGAACGTGTCGAATATTCCAATCAGTGCTCACCAGCTCCGCAGTGTCTGGCGGTGCCACCTCCAAACCTCCCCAATATCATACTCAAGGGTCTCCTCACCTTCTTCTTCCCAAATCCAAAACCAACTTCCCTCAAAACCAACCATAATTACGTAAATTTTAGATCTAAGGTTTTATTCAAGACGGGTCGAATTGTGAAGGTTTGCAGTGTTCGGATAGGGGTTCCAAATAAGGTTATATGCTTGTTCTTTGCAAGAACAAGCATGTTGCATTATTTGGGGACTCGATTTGAGGTAAGTCCAAACGATAGCCTAAGTTTCTCAGTCGTTTTCTTTCTTTGTTTGTTTTTCTTTCTCTCTACATGAGTAAATATGTTTTAATGCATACTTTTCTATTATTTCATTTCCAGTACTTCTTTTATTTTGGAGTGAGTTAGGGTTCTTCGATTTAGGTCTCTGATTTTCGCATATTGCAGTCATATGGTTTAGTTAGTATTTGATCAGGTGTTTGTTTCGATTTAGTGATCCATGATTGTTGCTTCAATTCCATTAGTTTGCTGCTAATTGTTAGTTTCCTGTTTAATTATGGCCTTAGGACATAGTGTTAATTAGAGTTAAATGCTAATTTTAATTTGTTTGATTGAGTAATTCAAATTTAGGAATTGATTGAATATAGGTTGAATGTTCCCAACCCTTCATTGGCTAACTATGGTTAGTTTTGACCAAATTAACAGGGCTGGGGGTTAGTTTGACTAGGTTAGTGATTCGTGAGTGAAATTAGGGGCAGTATAAGTAGTTTGATAAAAAGAATAGTGCAGTAACTAAATTGGAACCCCCTAGAACTTTCTAGAAATGGGTTCTAGTTTGAGTTTCAGGAAGTTAGTAGTATAACTTGGCCAACAAGGCATGGATTGAGGGATGAACTAAGTAAAAACTGAAAATTAATAAAGGACAAAAGGTGTAAAGTGAACATTCTGAAATTCACCCTAACTTGGCCTATAAGAGGGCACTCCCGTGCCTTGAAAAAGGGGGGACTGCAAATTTTCTCTGAAAGAAATCAATGTTCTATTGAATTATGGTTCTATTTTAGGTTTCTTCTCTAAAAACAATTCTGGTGCACTTTGAGCCGTTGAGATGGTTTGATTTAGAAATCGAAAGGGTTTTGGTTTGAGTTTTTGGTTGGAGTCTATTGTTTCATCAATTTGAGGGCTGAATTTTGGTTTTGATCTTTGAGTCTGGGTTAGCTTGCTGCTGGATTTTTGAAGTTGCGCTCCTTGTGTATTCATGTCATTTGCTAGGTTTGATTGTTGCCTGTGCCGACGTTAATTTTTTGCTGACTAACCTTGCTGATAGCTCACTCTCTCTTCCTCTATTGTCTCAATTCCAGGTATTTTACCTAGCTCATGATCAAGATTGAAAAACATGCAATGGATTTGAAGCTCATGTTAAATGAAGATTCCCTTTAAAGTTGACCACTCAGTTTATTCCACTACATCCATTTGTGTTTAGCCTAGATTTCAAGCTATAAATATTGGTTAAAGTCTCGTTCTCTAATATTTGTTTAAACATTGATTTTGGGTTTCGTTCTTCTAGTATTGTTCTTGTGTAACTCATTTGTTTAGAGGTTCAGAATTGGACTTATAGGGGTGTAATTGGGTGGAAAATGTTTTGGACTTTCGAATACGTTAATTATGGACTGTGATTTTCTTTTAGACTGGCTGAAAATTTTTAGTGAGGTTCCAATCCTTTCAAAATTTTCATTTCAAGTCGGGTTTAATACCCAAATAATGTTTTATGAATTCACACTGATTTGAAGCTAGAATTGTCTTTGAAATCGTCCGAGATTGGTTTGATATCGCGTGTAATTATCATTTTGAAGTTAGTCTTACGCAGCAAACTCAATTGTAGGTCGAATAGGTTACGAAACTAAATGAATATATATATATATATATATATATATATATATATATATATATATATATATATATATATATATATATATATATATATATATATATATATATTATTGGATGTTTTGAATATATATGATGATTGTGTTGATGCAAGGGCAACTAGCTGGTCCCAGTATAGGCTTTCTTTTGGGACCTGCTGGACTATGGCAAGAATGTGCCTTTGAGATTGAGGGTTGCTAGGCCTCACGTTGGGCCTGGATGATTGTTTCAAATCAATTAGCTATTTTATATCCCACTAATTTGAACCTTAGAATGATTTCAACTCATTAAAACCTAGATAATTGAATTCTCTTTAGTCATAACAAAAATAGTTTATAGCCCTCACGGATTAGTGTAGTGATGCTTTAATAATAAACGGAATGAGATGTTGCGCCAAACGGAATCCAAAATCGTGCGCACCCCATAATTGTTTTTACTAAAATACTTAGAAAATTCGGGATATACCATTTAGCGAATTTCACGGTGTTCCCGCAAAGATGATAACGCGTATTCATTTAAGGCGCGCTAGTTAAATAATTCACCTTCCTAAATCCGGGTACGCATTTATGTGACCCAAATTCAAATCCCAATGAAGTTGAAATGTGTCAAAAACCACGCGTGCATTTATGTGACGTGGTTCGTGGAATGTTTAACGACGTTGTAATATTTCCTTTAAAAATACTAATAAAAGCGGCTAGAAGTTAAAATTTGCACATAACTTCATAATTGTTTTAATTCAGATAATTTAAGCCAAATATAACAGTTGAGCGATCGTACTAGAATCATAGAACTCGGGAGTACCTAACACCTTCTCCCAGGTTAATAGAATTCCTTACTCGGATTTTTGGTTCGCGGACTGTTAAACAGAATCATTCTTTCCTCGATTCGGGATTCTAACCGATGACTTGGGACACCATAAATCTCCCAAGTGGCGACACTGAAATTCTCGTAACCAATTGAATCCCATTTCGATTGTCCTTAAATTGGAAAAACTCCCTTATCTACACCCTTCACCAGGTCATAATAACCAAAAGGAGGTGTGACAGCTTGAACATGAGGTCTTTTGGGGGGTCTCCCAGGTTCAGTTCCAGCTCAGTGTTCACACAGGATCTCTTCTCAAACCAAGAAGCATAGTGTGGATCCATTTCTCCTTTTGCGACATCTGGTACCTGGGTGCCATTTTTAAGATACCGACGGTTATTCCAATCCTGTTGAACCAAAGCTTCGCGCAATGCAGCTTCGGGATGCAACTCTATAACTTGAGTGCTTAGATCTTCATCTTCGGGCACAATTTGAAGTCGTCCCAATTGTCTCAAGACCCTCTCTGGTGCATGTTGGATACTTTTCACACCCATTATTCTCAAGTAGCCCTTAGCAGCAGTTATGTACATGGCTTCTGTCTTCGGGAGCTATCCTATGAGCCACTCAATTTGGCTTGCTTTGAGAGCTTTCAAATGAGACACCCATACTTCAAACCCCTCTGGCACTTTGTAATCCTTTACCCTCTCTTCATAACTAGTAATGAAATTATTTGGGCTCGAACCATAACTCATGAATCTGGGATGGTGGCGAAGATGCTCGATCATCCACATTTGTAGGAGGATATTGCAACCTTCGAAGAACTGAACCCCAAATTTGTATAAAGTCAACACACGGTAGATATCCGCTAGTACCAACGGGGAAAGAGTATGATTATTCATAATGGTGAAGATTTGTGCAATTCTATCCATACGAATATCCACTGTCCCTTTCTCATTTGGAAAAACCATTATCCCCACGAATGCCACAATAAATGCAAACCGGTGATGAAGTTGCCAAAGAACCTTATCTTACTTGTTTCTCAACCCTTTTTTATGTGTCTCAAAACCAAAATAATGCCCAAACCTGAAGTATAAGAAATGGAAATTACAACACTCGTTACTTACGCGATTTTTACTTGTTTGTTTGCTGATATTTAGGAGGTCAAAAACTTGTGCACCAATGGGGTCCTTGGAAATATAAGTTGTTGCTTCCTCAGACCTCATACAAACTCAATATACCCGGCAATCTCCTCCAAAGTAGGGGTAATCTCAAAGTCTGAGAAGCGGAAAAATTACGAGCAGGCTCCCAAAAAGTTATCATAGCCTTGATTAGATTATCCCGTGGTTTGATCTCCCAAATGTCTATAAGAGCGCCCAATTATTGTCTTACCCATTCCTGACTATTTTTTTACAAATCATCCCACCACATGCACAAATGTACTTGAGCCTGCTCCCTGATCACTTTTGGTGGGTTCTGGATAGTATTCATATGTTCCTGTAGAAATGTAAGGTAAGGGTTGACTCTAATGACCCCTTTTTGAAAAAAAGTTTCTATTTAAAAAAAAAAATCATAATTCCCTCCTTGACATGCCAATTTAGCCAAATGGTTATCTTTGCAAATACGGCCCTTTCCTATTTTCATATGAATTTTGAGGTCGGGGAGGCTTATTTTGTGATACTTCTCAACTTTGTCAATTTTTTACGAAGATAGCCCTTTGATAACGTAAGAATATTCTAAGGCTTCCCGCTAAGAACGGTTTAAAACATTATCGACACTGAATCAGCTTATTTCTCTCTCTTTTTTCTCTATTTTTCAAAATAAGGCCAGACCTTATGTAGGTTGCCTACGTATCCGATATCCGATGGGAATCAAACCCGCATAGTTCGGCAAATACGACTACTTTTGAAACAAGACTCTTTTTTTTTCTTTTTTCAATTCATAGGCAAATAAACAAACAAATGTTGAAAACAACTCTTTTTGGCAAACTATTTTTTAAAACAAAACTTTTTTTCTCTTTTCATTGGCAAATAGAACAAAGCTTTTTTATTGGCAAAAAGAACAATCTATTTTTTAAAACAAAACTTGTTTTCTTTTTATTGGCGAGCAAACTCTTTTCCCTTTTCTTCTTTTTTTTTATAAGAAAAATCGGCAGAGTTTCGGTATTATTTGGACAATGATTTTTCAAAACAGGAGATAACTCTCTTTACCCTCATATTTGCTATTTCTCTCTTTTTTTCAACCTTTCCTCAATATTCACGAGCCAGTCGGCAGAAAACAGGGCTTTTCCTCTTTTTCTTGGGTGAATAAACATACTCTTCTCGACAGTATTTGGATATTGGTTTTTTTTCAAAACATGCGATTAACTCTCTTTACCCTCATATTCTATTTTTCTTTTCTTAACTTTTTCCCCAATATTCCTGAGCCGGTCGGCATGCAAAATTCGGAATAAATGCACAAGTAACACGCAAAAATGCATGAGGATGGTCTACTACTTTGGTTGCACCTGTCCTAGACGGACTCAACCCCTGTGTTGAGTCCCCTAAGTCAAATGCATGATGCAAAGAAGCGTTCCTACTAGGGATCTGGCATGAGGTTGAGTTATTCTAGGTTCAATACCTGGGTGTATGTTCTAGACTGTGTACCCGAGCGGACAACTCGAGTCGAGGAGGGGGCTACGTACCGAGAACCAAATGGTCATCCGGCTTTGTAACTTGTCCGAGCCTCTTTCTTATTTTCAGGTATGACACTAATATAATAGGGTTTCTCGACCAGTGAGTGTGAGCACGTAATCTTTGCCCTATATTAATTACTCCCGGAAATTCAAACAAAATATTTTCGTTCATTATTTTGCAATTTTGTAGGTTTTTGTGACCTTTTATGTTAATTGTTTGTATTTTGATTGTGCATCTTAATTAATGAGAAATACAAAATGTTGCATTTTACCTTTAAGATTTAATTCTACATTTTAGGATTAAGTAAAATTTAGTCGTTTTATAAAATGGAAAAAAAAATCACAAAAGAAAGTTTGTTGTACACCTTTGATTTTAATCTTGAATTTTTGTAGGGTTTCCTTTAATTTGTTTTTTATTTTTATTTTATTTTTATTTTTATTATTATTGTTAGATAGGTTAATTATGAGGTAATTAGTTCAGTTGCAGAGGTTTAATTTTAATTTAATATAGGTTATTATTTTAATTTTGAAAAAAAAAAGAAGAAAAGGAAATGAGGATAAAAGAAAATGGGAGTGGAATTGGGTTTTAAACAAATTAGGCCAACTATACAAATAAATCAGCCCAGAGGTACACCTGACCCAAACCCACATCCCAAACCCGGTCCAACCTTTGAACGCCCCCAAGACGACATTGTTTTGGCGTCCGGTCATCTCAGTCATCCATCCATTATCATCCAGCGGTCCATATTCATCTTTGATTTTAAATAAAACTATCCTAAACTTGTGGAAACCCAAGAGACCAAACGCACCCTACTCGTAACCCTGCTCACCGGTGTAATACCACCACAAAACAACCGTTACTCCACCATTCGTTGCCGGCCAGAAATCGCCTCCGCCAGCGGCCGGGCTCTAATGAACCCAACATTAACACCTTTCGCTCCCTTTCTCCTCCTCTTTCCAACCCCCTAAACCCCAACCCTCAAATATTAACCGATCATCTTGAATATTAGTTCAAAGATTCGAATGTTCCGTTGTCCACGGCGGCGATGGCTCAGATGGACACCAAAAACACACCCTAGCATCTCCTTTGCCTCCTCTACCCGAATCTGAATCCTACTTCCCTTGAATCATAGTACAATTTCTCGAATATTGATTTAAAAAATCCGGCCAAAACACCACCTCTTCCAAACTCAACCAAATTAACATCATATAGTCCCCTTGCACTCCTCACCCTAAATCTGCGACCCTTGGCCCTCGAATTGTCCCCATTTGGTTCGAATATCAATTCAAAATCGTCCGGAACTCTTTAAGAATGTATGCAGATTCCTGGGCTTCGAATGTTTAAGCTAAGTTATCTTCTAGTTTCTCTATTAATTTTAGTCTTCTTCTTCTAGTTTCTCTGTTAATCTTAGTTTTCTTCTTCTAGTTTCTATATTAATTTTAGTCTTCTTCTTCTAGTTTCTCTGTTAATCTTAGTTTTCTTCTTCTAGTTTCTCTATTAATTTTAGTCTTCTTCTTCTACTTTCTTTGTTAATCTTAGTTTTCTTCTTCTAGTTTCTCGATTAATTTTAGTTGTCTACTAGTTTCAACTTTAGTTTGAGCTGGTTCTGTTTCCACGCTTTGATTTATGCTTCATTTACCTTAGTCTAGTCTTTCAATTTCAGTTGTTATTGATAAGTTATTTTGAAGGTAGTTTGGTTTTAGTTCTTTTATTCACGATTGTTTCCTTCTTTTCTATTTTGACCCTAATACATTCATTGCTTTTGGTTTAAGTCTTGATGAAATTCAATGTTTGTTGTTCATGGTCTTTATTTGTTGAATAATAATTGCCTGCTAGCTTAATGGTTTGGAATGGTAGACACCCGTTTAGAACTAGGATAAGTGGACTTGATCTTTAGACATTATTATCCTCTTGTGGTTGATAGAATAATGCCAAGTTTGGCTTCAAGTATTTGAGTTAAATCTTGTACATTTGGTTCAATTGCTGGATTTTTAGGAGACTAGTTAGTGTTAAAACTAATGATAAACAAGTTTTGGAAAGCTGATATGGTAAAAGGGTAATTTTAGTAGGTTAAAAGGGTACTATATGTCTTGGACAATAGGAATCTCATATCAAACTGATTTGGAAACCCCTATAACATTTTAGATGGGGTTCCAATCAGATTTTCGAAGATTACAATGTTATGACTTGACCAGCAAGTTAATAAATGAGGGACTAGTTGAATAAAATCTGAAAATAGGAAGAAGGACTAAGAGGAAAATACAAAATAAGAGGGTTGCCCTAAGCTTTGGCTATAAAAGGGCACCCTAATGCCTTCATTGTCAAGTTCTAGCAGATTAAAATCCCGGAAAAACTTCCCAAGACTTCTAAACTCTGAAAATCATAAAAAATCCCTACAATTTCCAGAACCTTCAAATACCTTTCTATAATCTAGAAATATGTAGAGTCGTCAATATGGGCTTGGTCCATTGGGCCAGTCTATCCCAGCCCGTAATTTAGCAAGGTTGTGCTAGAATTATCGGAACCCATTTATGAACGAGGTTTTTTAGCCCGACCCAAAAAAACCCATGGCCCGTAAGGCTTGACTAATGCTGGGATGGGCCAGCCCGCCGGTCTTATAAAAATATGTATTTAAAATTTATAAAATATAAAATAAAAATTATATGACATAAAAAATATCAAGAAGAGTATTCCAAGCTTAAAGTTTATTAAGCTCATCATATTAAAAGATCAAAGTCTTAAAATATTAATTAGTTTTAAAATTTTAATTATTTTTAATATTTAACTAACTAATAATGCATACAAATTGTAAATGTATGTGAAAGTGAAGATGTTAAGATAACCTTCTCACAAGCGGATTTATTAATTGATGAAGACGATGTGTTGGATATCCAAGCGTTAAACGTCATGGTTGTTCTCTTGAATAGTTTGTTTTGAGTTTTAACTTTTATTGAATGAATATAGTCTTTTCTTTTACTTTTTTAGTGTTTATTGTGATATATTGGAACAATATAAGTATTAAGTTTTCTAAAAAATTTCCAATATTATCTTTTAAGCTTTTAAATATTTATCTTTTGTAAGTTTGAACCAAAAAAAATATAAAATTACATTTTAAACAAAAATGGGTCAGCCCGTGGGGGCTCGCAACCCATATAAGACTGAGGTGAGCTGATCATTATAAAGCCTATCATAATAGTGGGCTAGCCCAACTCAATTCGTCAATTACTAAAGTCTACATCGGTCGGGTTGGGCTAGCTCGGTCATGCCCATATTGACAGCTCTAAAAATATGGTGCAAACGAAATCCTCCATGCCGACACAAAATCTTTCTAGGCAACGCGGATTCAATTTAAATTCTTGCTTATGTCTTAAAGAACAAACCTGTTCAATTTAGCAACTGTTACTGCGTATTTATTGAAGAAAAATCTTAGATTTGCTGAAAAAATAAAATAAAAGAAGATATTTGGACAAAGAGATACTGATAGTATGTCACGAACAAAATGCCAAGTAAAATTATATTTCTTGAAGCAATTTTTTAGTGCTTTTTTTTTACTTCTTCCCTTTCTATATTGCTGATTTAGTACGGTGAAACTTTTGCTTCACTACTATATATAGAGAGATTACGTGACTAATGTTTGTTAAATTTAAAAGAAGTCAAGTTGAAAACTTTTAAAGAATATTAATTAAGTAATTAATGCTGAGACAAAGGAAAATATAATTTACCTAAAATGGTGAGTCAAAATTTGATAAATCATTTATGTACTAATGTATATACCATAAATAATGTGATTATATCTTACCCCAACAATTCAACCTAAGATTTCATCAATTTCAACCATCAAATGAAAATGCAATTCTTTGTATAAAGCAGAAGAAACAATATTATATGAATCATTCAGGGTAATATATACACCCCTATATACAAATATGGTGTTTGAACAATATTTGGTTAAAGTTGAAAGAAACAGAAGAATATTTAAAGTTGAAGTCGAAAAAATGTATTTGCAGTTGCGTTTGGCCATAAATATCACTTTAAAAAATAAAAATTTGCCTGATTTTTACACGATCGAGCATTTCTTCAGAATTATTTACAAAAATGGCATTACTCTTTGTTTATTCTATAAATAGCAATTTTTTAGCGATTAAACACACAATTAATGAGTAAACATAATGCAGAAATCATGGGATTGATTCTTATACTTATTTAATTTTTCACTCTCTTTCTCCTCTTATCCAAATTTCATTTAGCATTCAAAATTCTCTCTCCTCATATAAGAGGGGAAAGTGGACGAGTCCTAATGGTATTTTTGATAATTTATTACCACTGTGCATACGATATACTATGTATATAATGATGTAGTTTATAAGAAGTGCATATGCTGATATACAATATATATGAGATGAATATTTTCAAATATATGACGTGTCTATATGTAATCAAATATATACAAAAATATGCCAGATGTATTTTTACATATATAAAAATATACTACTTATATATGTACAATATGTTTTGTATATATTTAATAATACACGTATAATACATTTTTACATATATAAAATATATAGTTTATCTTCATATAATACCAAAAATAGGCCGGTTTAAAAGTTTACAATTTTTTTGACAAACCCAAAACACGAGAGATTTTTTCAAGTCATTGCACAAATTTACGACAAGAGGGATTGCTCTGATGGTAAGCAACCCCCACCTCCAATCGAGAGGTTGTGAGTTCGAATCTCCCCAAAAGCAAGGTGGGAAGTTCTTGGAGGGAAGGATGCCGGGGGTCTATTTGGAAACAGCCTCTCTACCCCAGGATAGGGGTAAGGTCTGCGTACATACTACCCTCCCCAGACCCCACTAAGTGGGATTATACTGGATTGTTGTTGTTGTTGCACAAATTTATTGTTTTTCAAAAAGATAAATTCTACTACAAATAATTAGAAAGAGAAAGGAGAGAAGTATGATGGAATAAAATACAAGAAGCAAGACTTGAAATATGGGCAGAAAGGATACCACGTATAATAGCATAGTATTAGTTACAACCACCATAATTGGAAGAGAGAAATAATAAAAACATCATTACCATTTACCAATAAAATGAATAGAAATACTCCTAAGAAATAAAACTCTATCTAGCGTGAAATTAGCTTAAGGCTGTTGGAATTTATTTGTAGAATAAAACTCTATGTATAAAAAAAATTTATAGTCTTAGCAGATTTTTTTAATTTATAATTTTGATAGTCATATATTTGCATTTCAATCTCAATCCAGCTGGACTCTTTCTATCAAACCGGCATCACATCACCCCAATCCCCACGAAATTCTTGTTTCATTAAATTCCAACAGCAACAACAATGTATAGTCCCACAAAGTGGGGTTTGTGGGAGGGTAATATGTAGACGGGTCTTATCCCTACCCGAAAAGGCAGAGATACTGTTTCCAATCGACTCTCGGCTTAGTGAAGGAAAGAAAAAATAAAAATAAAAACAAAAGAAGCGATTCCTTTCCTACTACAACTATTTATGTAGATGCAATTAATAATGAAAATCAAAACACCTAAAAAAAAGTCCTGAATGTTATTTTGGTATGTTTGAGCACAAACAAGTTAGAAAATCTTAATACATTTCATTGGACCGAATTGTTATGCTTCAAATTAAGAAATCATGTGTAGCGAAGTACAGCGAAGTTAGCCATCTCTTTGATTAAGGAGACATTAATGTCTTGATTATCCACTAA
Source organism: Nicotiana benthamiana (assembly GCA_034376525.1). Taxonomy (NCBI): domain Eukaryota; kingdom Viridiplantae; phylum Streptophyta; class Magnoliopsida; order Solanales; family Solanaceae; genus Nicotiana; species Nicotiana benthamiana. Next base: position 18,537,227 of record CM067325.1, read on the forward strand.
AATACGTCTTAATTATGCTAGCGGCGATCTAGTAATTCATGTATTCTGAGGTGAAAGTCGTAACCTTTAAAGCATTTTGTTAGTTTAGGCTTTAGATGATTAGTAGTCATAATTTATCTAGCTGAAGTACTTGCGGTTACATAATTGGAAAATAAAGTTTTTTGATCTGCAGACGGAGTTGAAGTCCAATAGATCTTTATTAGTTCTTGGCGTAGATTATCTTTATTATATAAACTGAGGATACAACACCATGCCCGAACATTGTATGGTGGTTTAATTAAAAAAAACATTTAATCATAAATTTTTTCTATAAGCTGGTGTATTTTGAAATTTTCATTTGATCATGATAATAGCTAGTGACATAGCCAGATCCTGAAATTTTAACTTGTGATTTTATGCATATCAATACACTCTTTCGTATCCACCTTTTTATATATATCACTAACCACGGGTAATTAATGTATACGATCACCTCAATCTATAGCTTAATTATCAAAACAAATTAATGTAATGATGTAAACACGGTTTGTATAAATAAGCTTGTAACGGCCCGATCGGTCGTTCTGAGCTCTAGTGTGTTATTCAGCGGTTTGAGGTCTTGAATAGCTTTACTTAAGGTATTATAACTTGCATGCGTGGTTGGAATTGAATTTTGGAAAGTTCGGAGTTAACTTTGATAAAAATATTTATTTCGGAAGCTTTAAGTTGGAAGAATTGACTAAAATGTGATTTTTGAATAAAGGAACTCAGAATCGGGACTTGAAGGTTTCAACAAGTTCGTATGATGAATTTGGACTTGGGCGTATATCTAGATCGGGTTTTGGATGACACATGAGTTTTTCGGTGCCTATTGTGGAAGTTGCCATTTTGGAAGAATTTCATAAAATTAGATTGAGGTTATTTCAATGTTATTATCGATGTCCGTTTGAGATACTGCGTCTGCGAATAGTTCTGTATGATGATTCTGGTATTGGGAGTGCGACTGGATGTGGATTTGGAAGTCTGTAGGTCATTTTGGAGTCATTTGGCGAAAGTTATAAATTTTAAGGTTTTTGAAAAGTTTGACCGAGAGTGAAATTTTTGATATTGGGGTCAGATTCCAATTCTCGAAGTTGGAGTAGGTTTGTAATGTCGAAGTGACTTGTGTGCAAAATTTGATGTCAATCCGACGTGATTTGGTAGGTTTCAACTTCGAATATAGAAATTATAATTTTTTTTGTTTCATTAGACTCGTATTGGGGTGTGATTGGTGTTTTTAGCGTTGTCTGATGTGATTTGAGACCTCGATTAAGTCTGTGATATATTTTGCGACTTGTTGGTATGTTCGGACGGGGCCCGAGGGGTTCAGGAGAGTTTCAAGGTAGTTTCAGACCATTTGTTGGCCATTTTTAGTTGCTGCTTTTTGGCTGCGGCAGTGAGCAATGCGATCGCAGGGAATTGGTCGTGATCACGATGAGTAAAATGGGAGAAATCGGCCAGTGATTCGCGATTGCGGAAGGCCTTTCGCGATCACGTAGAGGAGAGTTTCTGCTGCACTGGTCCAAATTTGGAAGTTTGTATTTTGCAATCTAAAAAGAATTTGGAGATGATCCAAATATAAAAGTTGTAGTCCTTTGTGTCTAGCTTTAAGAAAATTAAACCATTTAAAATTTGGAGTTGTGTACAAAAGATTATGAATGGTAGATTATAGCCTATCCAAGAAGAGATTGGAAATCGCAAAGAAGAAATTTGTGTTGTACAGGGCTAATTTTGGAAGCTTATATCTCGAAGTCTTTACAAAATGGAAAGATGAACAAAGCATAAAATTGTAGTTCTTGGAGTCTCGTTTTCAATAAGTTAAATCGTTTGCAATTAGGAAATTTGTACAAAAAGTTATGATTATTATACTAGACGCTATCTGGAAGAGCTGGCATTTGTTCTCCGTGATCGCGAAGGAAATATTTTGGGCTTAGAAATGTTGTGCTTCGTGATCTCGAACAATAAATACCTGGTCAGAAGCTATATTTCGAGGTTTCGGCCATTTTTAATGTATTTGGAGCTATGGAGCTCAGATTGAAGCGATTTTTTAGGCAATTACACCATATGGACTGGAGTAAGTGTGCTATATCCGAAAGTAATTATATTTCAGGATTCTTTGGTTATATTCATCATTTATTTCGGATTTAAATGGAAGAAATCAAGATTTTTGTAAAAATTTTCGAGAACGAAAATTTAATATTTGGAGGTCAAGTTGTTATTCGGAATTGAAAAAATTGATATGGTTGAACTCGTATTGGAATGTGTTGTCGGCTTTTATGAGTTTTATCGAGTTCCAAGATGTGGTCCCACTGCTAACTTTTCGAGCGGAGTTGACAATTTTTATAAATTGTTAAATTTCAAGCATTGGAGTATATTTTAATTAATTTGCACGTTGTTTGACTAGGTTCAGATTGAATGACACCAAGTTGGTGATTTTAGAGCAAAATTATGTACGGAAAGTGGAGTTTAAGACGAGGTAAGTTTTCTTTCTAATCTTGTAAGAGGGAATGAACCTCATAGGTGAACTAAATTACTATGTGCTTCTATTTGTGGAGGCTACGTATGCACGAGGTGACGAGAGTCCGTATGTAGCTACTAGCTATGCTTATGTCCAGGTAGTTTTGGGCTTACATCATGCCTTATTGATATTATTATTGATTTATGTTTATTGTTTTTATTGAGAAGAAGTGGGATTAAGTTTGCTTATTAAATATTTTGAAAGGAGTTAAATTGAGGAAAAATGGGATCATAAAAGTTTTCATTTGAACTTTGTATTTTGAAAAGAATGGAAAAATACTATAATAACTTATGATATCTATGTGTAACCGCGTTGCAAGTACGATCCGCAAGCTGGGTATTTATTCTAGTATTCTCATAGGAGCGGTCTGATTGCCTCGGCATGTTAATAGAAGCATTTATGGTTCATGCCGTTCGACCCTCGACAATGCATAATTTACATTTATGTTGGATTGGACCGAACTTCCTCGGTGGTATTTGTGTGTGATAGTAGAACTAGAAGTCCCTTTTTAACTAGTATAAATTCATTGTTTAGTGTGATCATATAATTTAAAGGAAGGAATTGCTTTAAGCTCTTGAATTTGATGAAGACTTGTTCAGTTATTTCTTGTTCTGAGTCTTATTATTGTATATCATTCTTAATTGGAATTTTGTATTGTCATATTATTGGCCCTTAGTAAGTGTAAAAGTCGACTCCTCGTTACTACTTTTTTGAGGTTAGACTGGATACTTACTGGGTGCGCATTATTTTCGTATTCATACTACACGTGATGTACATTTTGTTGTACAGGCACATGTATGACAAGTGGCCTTCTGGACGCATTAGCGTGGTTGATACGGGAACTTAGGTGAGCTGCATCTTATGAGACGATCTGTAGCTAGCAGAGTCTCCTTCAAAGTTCTTGTATTTTCTTTTCTGTCCAAATTTTGTATTTCGGATAGTTATTGTATTTTGATTATCGGATATTCATTATTGAAATTTGAAAATATCATTATTATTTTGTAAAGTTCATCTTTTACTAGTTAAACTTAAGGAGATTATGATTTCAAAAACATTAAAAAGAGAGTTAAATTAATTGTTTAGTGTTGGCTTGCCTGATAGTGGTGTCCGACGCCATCACGATCTTTAACGGATTTTGGGTATTGACAACATAGTATCAGAGCACTAGGTTCACTTAGGTCTCACGAGTCATGAGCAAGTCTAGTAGAGTCTTGCGGATCGGAAAGGAGACATCTGTACTTATCTTCGAGAGGCAACAAGGTTGTTAGGAGCACTTTCCTTCTTGATTCCTTATCGTGCGAATTGATCCTTTTGAGGCTTGTACCTTTGTTTACTTCTTATTAAATGTTACATGATGTGAAGTGCTTGTTTTCGATTAGGAATCAAGGAATTGTAATGGTACTAGAGATATGGTGCCAGATGCTTCTATCTGCGTATTTGATTGGGCTATTACTGAAGTCTTTGGGAAGGTCGTCGTGTCGTTTCAACTCAGCATCAGTATTACCTCGGGTTTTGAGATTTGGCATTGACTGTTATGACGATTCTCGCGTTGCTATCACATAGTGTTTATGTAATGGTACGATTCTTGATTATGCGTCAAGGCAGTAAATGACCTGAAAGGAGGTTTTACACGGTGCATGATTTAGAGATTCAGTATTCTATTTTCTGCGGAGGAAAGGCAATCGGACTAGGATTGTTCAGATTTGGGTTGATGGAGTAACAATGCTTGCTATTTTTAGCGTGGTAGAGCTCTCAATTGTGATGTGGTGTCATCATCCTTGTTGAGACTTTTTCAATTTACCTTCGGGTAGGTTATTGTGAAATGGTGCTTGATATGCGGTTGTTAGCGATTTAAGAATCAAATTGGTACTTCTAGTATTGATGCCTCAAGAAAGATGATCTTGTAAGAGGTTTAGAGTTGGTAGTGGCTCATTTGTTCAGGTGTTACAGAGATGAATTCAGATTTAGGGAAACAATTTTGTGACAAAGGACATATGGGAGGTATTTTGAGGTGGTGGAATTTCTATAAGGTCAAGTGTAAAAAGTAGGAGTCGAGGAGTTGCTTAAAGGAGAGGGTTGAACCAAAGTGGGAGAGTTGTAGAATAACATATGAGTTATGTGGTTGGGTGTTTACACGCCTTGAGGAAAGTCTAGAGCCACTTGGAAATTCAGGGTGGACAGCGACTAGGTCCACACACTTTTATTTAGGTGCAACATGACTTCGAGTTTGTAATGCGTTTTGGACTTTTAGCTTATGCCAATGGGGAAAAAAGAACCTCAGTAGATCTTAGAGTTATGTAATTGTAGATTCAAACTAAGTGGGAGAGCCTTATTGTCTATGATTGAACTGCGAGGTTGTCTACTTGTGCAGTTTCTGGTTATCAGTGTATTGGTGGGTTATTACGACTAAGGAAAAAAGAAACAGTGGTAATTTGAGCAAAGGATTTGAGGAATATATGTTATCTTTGGGCTTATCGGTTTATTTTTAGGTTTTGGGAAGACTCAGAGTCTATGCTTCGTGTGGATGTGATGTATAAAGAAAGAAATTCAGCCGGTTGCTTCTTGGAAAGGGTGTTCATCTGCTAGCAGGGCCTTGGAGTGTGAATATATACAGGAAGAAGTCAGAGTGGGTGACTCTCAACAATGGACCTGGTAGGTTCAAAATTAAAGTTTAGTGCCTAAGGATTTCGAGTCCATGGTATGGCTAAGTATCGAGCTTTTGTAGCGGATTATGAAAAGGGCTTGAAGTGTTCTATGATATCATCGGTCTGAAATGAATGGGAGAAAATAACTTCAAAATTCATAGAGGAATTATCAGAATGGGTGTACCAGCTGAAGATGCTAATGTGCGCACAAGGAGGGTAAGAGATGATTCGTGGGTTTTGAGACAATGTGATCTCGAGAAATGGGATCTCTCAGGATGAGTACGGATTGAGTTCGTTATATTTTGAATGGAGCCATTGTTATGTCTAGGGAAAGTCCAGAGAAAATTAGAAGAAGTTGGTTCAGATAGCAATGGTTGAATTGGCATGATGGTGCCAATGATCAACTCCTTCATCGTGTTAAGTTATGCATGTGATTGGTGGAGGTACGTGCGAGGCTTGGCATCAGCTTTAATTTAATTTATTTAGATATATTCAATTATAATGGTCTGATAAGTGTAGACGGACCTTGTAAGAGTTATGGTGCCTTAGACCCTACTTGAGGATTGTATTTTCAACGGTTATGGGAATTTCGTCATGTGTTGCAATGGTTCTCCTGAAATGAGTTTTAGAAAAAGGTTTCTATATGACGAAGTGTGTATCGTATTAGTGGTTTAGAAGTTATGATGGAATCCTTGTGCTCTCATGCATTGGTAGGATAAGTGCAGTGAGTGGCATGAAATTTGAAAGTTGAGGATCGGGGTTACAGTTTAGTGTTGACAAGAATTGTCACGAGCTCGGACGAGCAGGAAAGGATTAAGACGTTTAGAGTTAGCTGGTATTGTCTTTTGCGTCACCCGAGGTCAGTGTCATGTGTAAGAGGCATTATGTACTCATTTGCGTATCTTTTATTCTCTTTACAACGTTAGTATGACTGGTAGTATAGATAGGCATACCTATTACCTGGTGTGGAAGGTCATGGGAGTGTGACCACGGGAAGATTGCATAAGTGTGACATGTAGTCAGTTGATTGATCGAAGATTGGAGCCAAGTATAGAGATTGTGGTACTATTGTTCATGTGAGAATTTATACTTGAATAGCGCTCGATTCCTTTGGTTGTGGACTATGGAAGTTTGTTCCGGATGGATGGATGTTCTTGTGTGTCGTGCGAAGAATGCTTATTGTGGATCCTTGAAAGGTTACTGGCCTAGTGGAGTAAGATCAGAATTAGCTTGAGGTCTGTGGATGGATAAAAACATGAATGTGGGCTCTATATTAGACCAGATGCATTCATTTCAGTATAGTGCTCCTTCTAGAGGAGTATCGGACGTTGGATATTGTTTCGCTGTCAGCTATTTCATGTAATACTATATTATGCCCTATGAGATGTGAAACACCTTGATAATTTTCATATGTATTGAGTTTCCACGTAGATGTATTATGTGATAAGGATAGCTCTTGAGATTCAGATCATATATGGCACATTAGTTGTCCTTGCGTTTTGTAGCGTATGCCACTATCCGTCTCCCCAGTGATGGTATTATGCACTCGGCATACTTGTGGCCGATATTTGGGTATTTTGCAGTAATGAGCATTATATCTTGGTAAGTATCTCCTTATATAAATTTTATTTATAGATCAGGTTACACACCGCAACAGTGTGATGTTGAGTACAATCTCCTATATCTATCCTTGTGTGTTTTGTTTCCCATTTTCTAAGAAAGGTTCCTAGCACCCTTTTTGTTGTCTAATTAGTTACGTGGGTTGAGTAGTCCTTTTCAAAGTTCGTTTTCCTTATGTATCACATACGAGTTGGTAGCTTGTTGGCACATTATGGCATTATATGAGACTCTTGGTTGCGTTTGAGGTGGCTTATTGCATGAGCAGCTTGTACTGGGTGACACGAGATTTTCGGATTCGGGATCAATTGATCAAATTTATATGAAGCATAAATAGCAAACGTCATTATTTGGTTCATAATGGGGTAATGGTTGTCGCGCCCCCTTTTTCCTTCGGTGAATTGGTTTTATGTTATTCGGTTGGGACAACTCTTTCCTTTTGGGAAAGGGGTTTTGCAATTTTAAAGAGTCGCCACCTAATGATTTAAGGTGCATTAGGGCACATATGGGGTTCAAATACAACTACATTTGATAATCAGAGATAGGGTAAGGATTTGAAATTATCCCAAAGGGAAGGTGTTAGGCACCCCTCAGGATTCACTAGTGTGGTTCCCAGCCCGATAGTTCTTTGTGAATTTTGTGCAATTGACAAGTAAACAAATAAGGCTCATATAAGAGGGGATTTTAAGTACATAAGTGTTTGGGAATGATAAAATAAAGCAAAGTTTTGATGGAGTTATAACTAAGCATACTGATGAATATAAAGAAGTCCTGGGTTTATTTGTAATATGGATCACATCAATACAATACCCGATAATCACTCCTCAAAAAAGGGGTTACACGTGGTATTAACGCACCAGTCATCATATCCATATCTACCATTCCCACCCCGTAAAAGTATTTAAAGGGCAGATTGGTCTCAAACTCTATTACGTGCTATTACTCGTCCCATTCCTATTAGCGGCAGAGGAATTTAGGACTACTATTCCTATAATAGGGAGGATTTAGGATGACCTTTAGGTTTAAAGGCAAAAGGCCAAGGCGACATACAAAACACGTAGAACTTCATTTAAAAAGGGAAACAAGTAGGCAGTTAGAGGATCATATATTCCTCCGCAAACAATACATATAAATAGCTCGACTCAAGCACAGTTAAAGTCTGAATTTAAAAAATCCTAAAATAGGGGATTTGAGTTAGAACCAGGTTCATTATATAGCTCAGATAAGAGGTCCAAATCAGACCGGCCTGTTGGTTGTAGCAGTTTCTAATTAAACAACGGTAGTTTTAGTTTTACTCAAGTATTTATCTAAGGCTTGCCTAGGCGTAATATTGTTATCCTATGAGCATGATATCTAGAGTGATTCTGTAAAAAAGTGATTAATTTAAACAGGCAATTTGGATCTTATAAACATGTTTCTAAATTGTATTGATAAAAGGAGCAGGTTGTTTAAGCTGATTCAGGACAGTATGAGTCAAACAGATTTTTTAACTAAACTAGTTTTAGATCCTACAGGCATGATCTATATTATAACAGATTTTTATTCCTACAGACATGGTATCTAAGTATTAAAGGTTGATTTTGGTCCTATAGGCATGGCATCTAATTGAACATGAAGTGGAGTAGGCATGATTTATTTGATCACAACGAAATAGCATGATTTCAATAAAAAAAAATTAATATTAACCTTATGGGCATGACATCTAATTTAAAAACTGATTTTAACCTTGTGGGCATGATGTCTTATTATAGCAATTAGATCCTATAAGCATGATGTCTAAGTGTGGAAGTAAAACATGCTAAATTTATTGAACAAATCTTATAGGCAGAATATCGAAGTATGGAAGTAAAACATGAAGAACTTATCCAACAGATCCTATAAGAAGGATATCCAAGTGTGGAAATAAAACATGCAGAAAAGATCCTATAGGCAGGATATCTATCCTTAAAACATGCATAATTTCCCCATCCCTTTTTACTAGCCAAACCACAATGTTTACAAATCATTACAGACCAAATACTTGAATTACAAAATACGTGAGGAAATAAGAAATTACAACCAAAAGAAGTCTGATCTTGACTTCCTGTCTGAGTTATATAATTAATCACTTCAGATGCCAAAGGTGTTCAAAGCCTTTCTCATACCTAGGTGTGCCAAAGTTTCCTAAGGGTCTCAAGGGACCCCGGGCAGTGCTTACACCTAGGTTTGCATAATCAGATAACAATGAGTGCAGTGTGGAAGGGCCAGCCCTTATGTGTCCAAGTTCAGAAGAAGCTCAAGGGTCCCAAGGCAAGGCTCACACAAGAGGGGCAGAACCTAGGCTCTAAGAATATATTGGAAGTGCAGGACAGAGATTGACTAAAATTGGGTTAGAAATAATAAGTGATAAAAGTGATTTGAAAATAGTAGTAGTAAAGCTCAAAAATACACAAAATCAGTAGTTACGCAAAAGGGGTTAAGGGGTTTTGGAAATACATTGTATGAAGCAGATGACCCTAGAATGAGTCTGGTTTAGTTGTGCACAGCTATAGCTGATACTGGCATGGACACAAATCATCCAAAGGGACACAAACACATATAGAGGATATGGCTTTTGGGATTCATAAATCAACAGATCACATAACAGAGTACATACATAGCGAAACATTAATCAAAAAGGGGAAGGGATTGTAGGATACATTGTATAACCCCAGCAAGGGTCAGTTTTGGTCATGCACAGACATAGTTGATGCTGGAATGGACACAACCCATCCAAAGGAACGCATATAGGGAAGCATTGATTTAAAAGGGGAGGGGAATATATCTCAGCATGCTAGTAATATAAATAGACTGCAGAGACATGAGCAGGAGTGGATATGAATGAGAAACTGAAGCAACATAAAGAAACATATTGTTGTTGAGACTTAAAAAGTAAACTAGGACATACCAGTAGAGAAGCAAAGTGCAGTAAAGAAAAGTAAGCAATATTTCACAATCTAGCCTTGGCTTTCAGCCAGCTAGACAAAGTAATAGCACAAATTGTAGTAAAGAAAGGGAGAGTTTTAAGTGTGAGTGTGTGTTTTGAACTCAAGTAGTTCTGTGTTTTGAAAGAAGATAGGTTAGGTATTTATAGCATTTGAAAACGAGTGATAAGTAAGGTAATAAGTAAAATCTTAACACAAACATGACAACATTCACAAGTCAAAATCAATTACACAAATGATTTCCTTTAATTAAGGAATCATGGCTTAATGGGTACTAACAGGTTTCAATTAAGGAAAAAAAAATTAGTTTGGACAGATTGACTTTTGCCATATAAGGGGTATTTAAAACATGCCATAAACAATCAATTCCAAGTACAAAATAAGCTTATTTTGAAAAGGATTCAGCAAGGTAAAATATCGCAGTAAAGGGAAAGGAATTAATTAATTTAAACAAGCGGGTGAAATTAGGATTAATAAAGGAAAAGCTTTTGCAATCAGTCACAAGATCAATCAAGGAAGAAACATGATTCTACACTTAAGTACATAAATAGAATGAACAAAAGCATTAGACATGCGAGGCCAAACACATTGGCGTGGCAGAAATAGGCTAGGATTCAATAGTAACGAAAATATTCGAGGCACAATAGTCAAATAGGTCAAGTAGTCATATAGAATCAATAGAGAAGAAGAACATAGTACTATATAAGAGAAATTAGAAACAGGTAAAGGTTTCACAATAGTAAAAAGTGAGAAAACTTCTAAGAAATTTAGGACTTCAATAGTAGTCGAGTTTAAGATATGGTAGGAACTCAAAATCAAACAATTCAAACAAGGAAAAGAGAATCAGAAACAAAGAACAAGTGCACATTTAAACAAACAGTCTCAAAACTCGGATAAGACTAAAAAGAACTAGGGTTTTTAAACATTCTGAAATAGATAGAAGAACAACATGAGCAAATTGTTTTAAACTTAGCAAAATCACAACAACATTAAGATAGGAGAAGAAATCTATTGAAAAACTTAAAGGAAAATGCTAATCGTTGGAAAAAACGAGGAGTCGTTTTGAAAGAAAAGTTGAAGAACCTTCGAGAAAACACTTAAGAAATTCATAGTAAGCATGGATCTAAGAGAGATCTGAAAGATAATCGAAAAGGTCTTAGAGCTAGGGTTTCAGAAAATCCAAAAGAAGTGAGAAAGACCTTAAAAGTTAACAATCTAACCAGAAAAAGTCAATGACCTGCCTTGAAAGGCCATGAATGGTTGGCGAAAGGTCGTGGATGGCCGGAGAAAGACAATGAACAACAGTCGAGCAGGACTGGACCAGACTCCTTCGAGGTCTGGTCATGAAATCACAGAACCAAACACTTAGGAGCCATAGGAGGCTAATACACATCCTAAATGACCATGAGGGGCCAAGGATTTGGTAAGTATTAGGGTGGATTAGCGTAGGATTAGAGGGCGGTGGCTAGGGTTCAGGTGAGGTTTTAGAGAGGATTGAGAGAAAGGGCAATTCAAGGGCGGCGTTTGGTTAAGAATGAGGTAGGGTAAGGAGTCGTTTAAGGTCAAAAAAGAAAAAGGCTAATATTGGCAGTTGATCTGAATGATCAACGACCTAGATTAAAGAAGGTAGGTGGAGAATCCAGGTTGGGTTATTTAATTGGGTTAGTGGTCGGGTTTGAATGGGAATTGAGCCAGGGAAATTGCGTTCAAGAGGTTAGATTTAGGTTTAAATTAAAATGTAATTGGGCTATAAATAGCCAATTTTCCCTTGTAAAATTACAAAAATTGTAAATCAATTTCTGAAAATAAATTGAAAGCACTAAGATAATTTATGATATATAATTGACACTTTAGAAATATAGACCTTAATTTTATGAATATAAACGCAATTAAATCTTTAGAAAGAGGCTAATATCGCAATGGCGCACTTTAGCTTTGAAAAAATACTAAATAATTTTGTAAAAATATGCAAAAAAAAAATTACATTAGCTATATTTTAGCATAAATACGAAAATCCAATAGATGGTTTACCAAGAATAATAATTTTGAAAATAATTATTGGCTTTTCATGGATAAAAAGGTAAAATAAATTGATTTAAAACCTTTAAAATTATGGAAAAATCATAAAACACTTGTATATATATATATATATATATATATATATATATATATATATATATATATATATATATATATCTGTGTGTATCTCGGTATGTGTGTGTGTGTGTGTGTTATTTTGAAGTTATTTTGCATGTTGAAAATATATAGGTAAAATTAGGTGTCAATCTTGTCAGGAAGAGACACTCAATAATTTGTTGACTTGGTAGTCAATTATGAAATTTCTACACATCTCTTCCGTCATGGAAGCGTTGCAAAAGTTGGAACAGTAATTATATGTGTCATGAGGTGTGTTGTGGGCATCGGATTTGTGGAATTTCGGCTATTGTTATCAGAGGATGTTATCATAGTCATATGAAATATTCGGTGCATGGTGTGAATTCATAAAAGGTATGCAAAAATGTTTTGGTACAGTTGTAGTGAAGAATATGGTGTTTGTATGTAGAAATCAGGCTCGGTGGAGAGTTTTGAATGTTGGAATTTGGATCTGAAGCTTATATGACCAAATAAAAGGGAGAATCTTCAGATTGACTCGATATAATATGCTCAACTGGATTGTGGTAGCACGGGCAGGTGCACGAGGTTTTAAACAGTAATTTTGGACAACATAGGAGTAGTTCTTGGCATGTGCGAGGGCGAACGTATGTTTAAGTGGGAGAGAATGCAACGACCTATCAGTTGTTTTAAGCTCTAGCACGCTATTCAGCTGTTTGAGGCCTTGAGTAGCTCCATTTCAGGAATTATGACTTGCATACATAGTCGGAATTGAATTTCAAGAAGTTCGAAGTTGATTTGGAAAGAAAATTCTCATTTCGGAAGCTTTAAGTTGGAAGAATTTACTAAAGTGTGGTTTTTTGAGTAAACGACATCGGAATCGGGACTTGAAGGTTCCAACGGGTTTGTATGATGATTTTGGACTTTGGGCGTATGTCCGGATAGGGTTTAAGATGTCTCGGAAGCGTTTCAGTGCCTATTGTGGAAGTTTGCATTTTGGAAGAATTTCATAAATTTAGGTTGAGGTGTATTTCAATGCTATCGATTTTTGTTTGGGATTCTGAGTTTGGGAATAGCTTCCTATGATGTTTTTGGTATTGGGAGCGCATCCAGAAGTGAATTTGGAGGTCCGTAGGTCATTTCGGGGTCATCTGGTGAAAGTTATAAGTTTGAACGTTTTTGAGAAGTTTGATCGGGAGTGGACTTTTTGATATCAGGGTCGGATTCTGATTATGAAAGTTGGAGTAGGTCCGCCATGTCGAATGTAACTTGTGTGCAAAATTTGATGTCAATCGTATGTGGTTTGATAGGTTTCGGGTTTGAATAGAGAAATTGGAATTTATTAGTTTTATTAGACTCAAATTGGGGTGTGATTCATGTTGTTAGAATTTTTTTGATGAGATTTGAGGCCTCGACTAAGTTTGTGATATGTCTTGACACTTGCTGGTGTGTTTGGAAGGGATCCCGAGGGGCTTGGTTGAGTTTCGAGATGGTTTCGGACTATTTCTAGGCTATTTTTAGCTTCTGATTTTTGGCTATTGCAGTGTGCTATGCAATCGCTTGGGGATTGGTTGCGATCGCAATGAGTAAAATGGGAGAAACTAGCCAGTGATTCACGATCATGGAAGGCTTTTCGCGTTCGTGTAGAGGAAAGTTTCTGCTGCACTGACTTGACATTAAAAACTTGTATCTTGCAATCTATAAGGAATTTGGAGATGATTCAAAAGTAAAATTTGTATCCATTTGTATCTAGTTTTCAGAAAACAAACTTGGAGTTTGGAGTTGTGTACAAAAAGTTATGAGTGGTACACTACAGCCTATCCGGTAAGAGTTTAGAAATCACGAAGAAGAAATTTGTGTTTTATAGGACTAATTTTGGAAGCTTATATCTCGTAATCTATAAGTAAATGGGAGATGAATAAAGCATAAAATTTGTAGTCCATGGAGTCTAGTTTTTAATGAGTTAAACCATTTGCAATTTGGAGTTCTGTATAAAACATTATGATAATTATACTAGAGGTTGTCTGGAGAAGCTGACAGTTGTTCTTCGCGATCGCGGGAGAGGGGGGGGGGGGGAATTTTAGAAATGTTGTGCTTAGCAATCGAAAATCTTTTTCCGTGATCTCGAAACGTAAATACCTGGGCAGAAGTTATATTTGAGGTTTTGACCATTTTTCAGATGTTTAGAGCTATGGAGCTCGGATTGAAGCGATATTTTAGGAGATTTTCACCATATCGATTGGGTAAGTGTTCTATATCTGAAATTAACTATATTTCATGATTCTATGATTATATTCATCATTTAATTAGAATTTAATGGAAGAAATCAAATTTTTTTTCAAAACTTTTCAAAAACGAAAATTTAAGATTTGGAGGTCAAGTTGTTATAGATTGATAAAATTGGTACAGTTGAACTCGTATCGGAATAGGTTATCGGATTTTATGATTTTCATCGGGTTCCAAGATAAGGGCCCTACTGCCAACTTTTTGAGTGGATTTGAATTTTCTATAAATTATTAAATTTCAATCATTGGAGTATATTTTTAATTGATTTGCACGTTATTTGACTAGTTTCTGATTGAACAGCAACAAGTTGGGGCTTTAGAGTGAAATTGTGATCGGAAAGTGAGCTTTAAGAGGAGGTAAATCTCCTTTCTAACCTTGTACGAGGGAATTAACCCCATATGTGAACTAATTATTATGTGCTTCTATTTGTGGGGGATACATATACACGAAATGACGAGAGTCCATGCGTAGCTACTAGCTATACTATGTCCGGGTAGTTCTAGGCTTACATCATGCCTTGTTGATATTGTTATCGATTTATGTTTATTGTTTGCCTTGAAAAGGAGCGGGATTGATTTTGCTTATAAATATTTTTTTGAAAGATATTGAAATTGAGGAAAAATTGGGATCTTAAAAGTTTTCATTTGAACATCGTATTTTGAAAAGAATGGAAGAATACTATAATAACTTAAGAAATCTATGTGTAATCGTGTCGCAAATATGATCTGCGAGCGGGGTTATTCATTCTACTATTCTCATGGGAGCGGACCGATCGTCTCGGCAGGTTAATAGATGCATCAATAGTTCGCGTTGTTCGACCCTCAACAATGTACGGTTTACAATTATATTGGATCGAGCCGAACATCCTCGATGGTATTTGTGTATGATGATAGAACTGTAATCCTTTTTTTAATTGGTATAAATTCATTGTTTTGTGTGATCATATGTTATAAAGGAAGGAAGTGGTTTAAGCTCTTGAATATGGTGAAGACTTGTTCAGTTATTTCTTGTTCTGAGCCTTGTTTTTGTATATCATGATTAACTGGAATATCATATTATCATATTGTTATCCTTAGTAAGTGTCGAAGTCGATCCCTCGTTACTTTTTCTTCGAGGTTAGACTGAATATTTACTGGGTACGCATTGTTTTCGTACTCATATTACATTTGTTGTACATTTTGTTGCATAGGACATGTATGACTAGTGGCCTTGTGGGTGCAACAACTTGGTTGATATAAGGACTTATGTGAAATGCATCTTATGAGACGATCCGCAGCCAGTAGAGTCTCCTTCAGAGTTCTTGTATTTTCTTTTCTGTCGAAATTTTGTATTCCGGACAGTTATAATATTTTGTTTTACTTCCTAATAAACTCTCATGCACTTATTGACATAAGGTTATAGGATGATTAGGAGATATTCAGTATTGAAATTGAAAAACATCATTATTATTTTGTAAAGTTGATCTTTTACTAGTTAAATTAAAGAAATTTATGATTTCAAAAATATTAAAAGGGAATTAAACTAAATGTTTAGTGTTGGCTTGCCTGACGATGGTCTTCAGCGTCATCACGACCTTTAAAGGGTTTTGGGTCGTGACAAATCTTTTTTCAAAGCATTGACTCATTGAGGGTTTTAGGGTGTGGGTGGGTATTTTTCTTTTAATGTTTATTTCCCTCGTCTGTTGACTCGAACCCACGACCCTTGGATTGTAGGCGAAGCGTGCTGACCCTCCCATCAACCCCCCCTGACTGATGGGATTAGGAGCCGCAAAGGAGCGGGCCGGGTCGGATATGGCTCGAGTCGAAAACGAGTAATGAAAAAAATAGATAAATTATCCTACCCGACTCATATTTAATACGGTTAAAGACGGGTTAACCGGCGAATAATATGTGCAACCATATTATCCATGACTTCTTGCATATGATAACTTTTGGGAGAATTCTTAGTCTCCCTAACTTGAGGGAACCTCAATTCGAGGCTTTATAAATATAAAAGTTAGACCCATTGGTTATATCTATTTTCTAAATGAATAATATGATTTTTTTCTATATTTGACCCGTTTTTAAAAAAGTCCATTATCAACTAATTTTTTAATAAATAATATAGATAATTAACTATTTTATTTTAACCATTTTATGATCCCTAGGTGGGATTAATTGGTTATGAGTAGAAATATAGGACTAGCAGTTTGCTTTTTTCTCCAAAGTATGCATTATTGGAAGCGTGCATTTATCATTGAATTCATCACATCTGCCATTTCTCCTCTTTTTCATTTTTCTTTCAGTAGAAATTAAAAGAAGAAAGGTGTAAAAGTGTGAATCGTGAAGTGTGGCAGTCGGGAACTTATGATTACTGTATTGGGCTGAGGGTGCCTATGTGAAATAACTGTCTGAACTGAAAGTGACACTACGCTTAAATACTAGTAGAGCTAGCCCCAGATCCTTACTTTCTTTTACATTTTAGTACTGCCTCTGTATTATCTTCTTTATAATTCCTTATTATTAACTGTAGTATTATTTTCAAAAGTGAAAAAAAAACCTAATTCTTTCACCTGATACATCCCTTACTCCAACACCCTCAACACCTTGATCTCTGCTATTTTGGTTTAAGTATTTGGAGGGGGAATTTAACTTTTGGTGTTTGCTATGGTCTATAAAGCAGATGCACATGTTTTTTCTTTCACCCAAGTGACTCCTTATTGATTAGTGCTTTGCTAGAGAGCTTTGGCTGAAAAAAGGCTATGAGGAACTCAAATTGTAAGCCGCTCAGAGATTAGACTGTTGGCTCATCTAATGAATATGCCTTTATAATTATTCAAATTAACTGTAGACCCTCAGGTAGGGATTGTCAGTACACAGTATTTGTATAATATTTTTAGAAAATATAAATTAATATAAACAAAAATGACAAACAGAAACAAAATTTTAACTCGAACCTATTGAATTCACAATGTTTGCTTAAGAAATTTAATCCCCTCCTAGTACCCAAAGTTGTGGATTATTTCCTCCCCGAATAAAACGAATTACACACGGGTGTATGGTTACTTCAAACCTCAATGTTTCAGCGAACACAAAGTTCAATAACAAATCACACTTACTGTTGCTTTGTTTGATGTAAAAAGTACGCGGAAAAAGGAGGAGAAACTCAACAAATTGCACTTACTGTTGTTTTGTTTGATATTTAATAACATTTCTGTTAATATTTATTATTAACAAATAAATATGGTCCACAAAGTTAAACAATCAATCATTTGACCGAAGCTAAAGACGAGCCGAGCGAGCAACGACGACTGCGCGCGAGGCTTGCCTTCTTCTCAATACTTTAAGAGCGGGAAGAAAAGCAATTATTTACATACCCGTAAAAATCTCTTCTTCTTCCAATATGGGACAATGTCCCTTTGCCAGGGAGGGGTGGAGAAATTTAAAATTTCATTTAAAATTTTCATTTTCCTCTATTTCCCATTCATCCTCTTTCAAATATTTAATATACTTACAACTAAAACCCCAACAGGGAAGGCAAGTGGTGCGGTGCAGGGCGGGTTCACTTTTAACCTGCAAAATTTCAAACTGCCCTGCCTCGTTCCGCATTGCTTTTTTAACTCTCGCCCACCCGCTCCGCATCCACCTGCACCATACCGCCCCCACAACCTTTTTAGTTATGTGAAATATGAGTATTTAAACTCTTCATTTTTAATACGTAATTTTAAATTTCTGTATTATTCTTCATTGATATTTGTTATTTCCATGGATATTATGGAAAGAAGTTTAATACCATCAGATGACTTATAAATATATTAGTTTTAGTGTACGTGTGTTGTAGTACATCACGTCAATTAATATAAAATGTGTAAAAAGAATAAATTATTTAAAATTAGCAATTGATGCTCTACTAAATGTGATATTTCTTCAAATGATCAACACGAATGTAATTACATTTATACAATAGTTAAATTCAATAGAAAATGATATTTGGGTGATTTAGTTATCTAGTATTTGGAGTTTAGAAATTATTATCATTATTATTGAAGAGATAAAATCTGTTATGTTGTTATATCTCACTCAGCATCTCTTTTATTAATATTATATTCATAATATTATAATGCAAGAGACAAGAGGGGTTGCTCTGATGGTAAGCGTCCCCCACTTCCAACCGAGAGGTTGTGAGTTCGAGTCTCCCCCAGAGTAAGGTGAGAAGTTCTTGGAGGGAAGGATGTCGGGGGTCTATTTGGAAATAGCCTCTCTACCCTAGGGTAGAGGTAAGGTCTGCGCATATACTACCCTCCCCAGATCCTACTATATGGGATTATACTGGGTTGTTATTGTTGTTGTTGTAATATTATAATGCAAGAAAATCGTTATGAAATAGAAGATTCTTACACTTCTATTTGAGGTGAATGTCTTTAATGTATCTAATTAGAGAGATTTTAGAGTTCTATTAGTGGTAGCTAAATCTTCCTCTCCCCTATAAATAGAGGTGCCCCCTACCATTGTAAATCATCCTTGAGACCCCTCTCAACTCAATAAGAAGAACTCTCTCTACTCTTCTCTCTATTGCTATTGCTCTTGCATAATTGTTCTTGTCTTTACTTTAGTTTATAACACGTTATCAGCACGAGACTCTACCGTCTCAAGTATCATTCTCGAAAATCCAAGGTATTTTCCCTCTTCCTAATTTAATTTTCGAGTATGTCTGACATTATGAAAAGAAAGTTCGTTGCCCTTGAAATTTCGGGCAAGAACTATATGACATGGGTGTTGGATGCTGAAATCCACTTAGATGCTATGGGTCTCGGAGACACCCTCAAAGATAAAGAAAAAGCATCCACCCAAGATTGTGCGAAGGCCTTGATTTTCTTGCGCCACCACCTTGACGAAGGTTTGAAGATTGAATATCTCACCGTCAAGGATCCACTCGTTTTGTGGAACAGCTTAAAGGAGAGATATGACAACCTGAAGTTGGTCACTCTGCCACAAGCACGATATGATTGGCCCATCTGAGGCTACAGGACTTTAAGTCCGTTTCTGAATATAATTCTGCTATGTTCAGAATTACTTCTAAACTGAAGCTATGTGGAGATAACATCTCTGATTACGATATGCTTGAGAAAACGTTTACAACGTTTCATGCCTCCAATATGGTACTGCAGCAACAGTACCGAGAGAAAGGCTTTACGAAGTACTCTGAACTGATTTCTCTCTTACTAGTGGCTGAGCGAAATAATGATCTGCTCACGAGAAATCACGAAAATAGACCAACTGGGTCTACACCACTGCCTGAAGCAGATATGGTGCACTCGCATTATGCCAAACATAAAAGGGACCATGATCACGGTCATAAACGGGGTCAAAGCCAAGGACGTGGACAAGGAAGAAATTCCAAAGAAGTCCGTCACCCCCCAAAGAGAGATAACCACCGAAAGCAGAAACGGGGTCCAGAAGATCCTAAGGCAAATAGTTCAGAAACTATATGTTATCGTTGCGGTGGAAATGGGCACTGGTCTAGGATTTGCCGTACACCAAGACACTTGGTTGACCTTTATCAAGCATCTCGAAAGAGAAAAGGCCCTGAAACAAATTTTGTCTATAACGACAATGAGGATATCACCCACCTGGATGTGGCAGACTTCTTTGAGCAACCCGATGGAAAAATAGACCACCTAATCGGCGATGGATCCGTGATGAAAGAAGATGGAGTTATTTGATTTTGTTCTACTTATTTGTATTAGTTAGTGAATAAACTAATAGTCATTAGCATTAGCTCGTATTAGTTAGTTCATGAAGCAATGTTAGCAGTAGTTCTTTAGAATATCTTCAATATGCTCAAATATCAATAAAACTTTTATTTTCCAGTGGGGGTAATCGACTAGCCTGAAAAACTAGTCGATTATCAACTATTTTCGCATTAAAGTTGAAAAACAATTGATCAACAATCGATTGTCGTTGACTAACAATCGATTGTCTTGAAACAGTGAGGTCTGGAAATTTTCAAAAATAGCCAACAATCAATTGTCTTTGTCTAACAATCGATTGTCTTGAAACAGTGAGGTCTGGAATTTTTCAAAAATCACCCACAATCGATTGTCTATATCTAACAATCGATTGTCGTTAGGCAGTGTAATCTGGAATTTTTCAAAAATCATCCACAATCGATTGTCTATGTAAAACAATCGATTGTCTATGTTCCAACAATCGATTGTGTGGGTTTAATAATCGATTGTCTTATGAAAAATGCTGAAATTTTCAAACTGCAAAGTAATTGATTATGGACAACATATCTGATTTTGTTAGTCAACTGTTAGTAGCAGATCTTGAAAATATTATGTGACACAAAAGAATTGAACTTGTTTATTCTTATGTTCATGTATTCCTTTTGTATGTCATACCATGGGAAGTAAACTGATTGAAAGGCTCCGGAAGAGCAAATGTAACTCTGCCCAAAGGCATGACGTTTATCTTAGAGAATGCAATATTCTCCTCCAAGTCTAAGAAGAAACTTGTTGAGTTTTAAAGATGTACGCCGGAATGGCTACAATATTGAGACAATGGATGAAGATAATCTTGAATATCTCGTCCTCACATTAAAGAATGTCTCCGGCCAAAAGAGGGTTATTGAGAAATTCCCGTCTTTATCTTGTGGCCTGTATTGGACAAGAATTAGTGCAATTGAGGCACATTCAACAGTAAATCTAAAGAATACTGAGTCCAATACATTTGTACTTTGGCATGATCGACTGGGTCACCCAGGATCAACCATGATGAGACGGATTATAGAAAGCTCATATGGGCATCCGTTAAAGAATTTCAAAATTCTCTCAGGTAATGAATATCCTTGCACTTCGTGTTATCAAGGCAAGCTGATTATCAGACCATCCCCAACAAAGGTTGGGACTGAGTCACCCCAGTTTCTGAACGTATACAAGGGGACATTTGTGGACCTATTCACCCACCTAGTGGGTAGTTTAGGTATTTCATGGTCTTGATAGACGCATCCTGTAGATGGTCTAATGTGTGCTTGTTGCCATCACGCAACCTTGCGTTTGCAAAGTTAATGGATAATAGATGAGAATAATCTTGAATTCTTCATGAAAACGGGGCTGCCCATTTCGGTTTGGGTTCACGCCATTTTGCATGCAGCAATGCTACTTTGTCGGCTGCCCGCTTCGGCTTAGGGTCACGCCATTTCGCATGCAGCAATGCTAGTTCGTCTCTGACTGACGAATTATCACAAATATTCCCTATTGCAATTGGTTTTGGGTCATGAACCCAATATATCCCATTTAAGAAGCTTTGGATGCGCAGTATAGGTGCCTGTAGCACCGCCATCCCGCACCAAAATGGGTTTGCAAAGAAGGTTAGGAATATATATTGAGTATGAATCGTCCTCCATCGCTACCTCGAAACATTGACAGGAGATTTGTTCACTGCACTATTTGCAGACTGTCAATTTGATGAGACACTTTTCCCAAAATTTGGGGGAGAAGTCGGTGAAACCAAATGGGAAATTTTGTGGAAAAATGTATCATTATCTCATCTTGATCCACATACCTCTATTTGAAAGAAAGAGGTACAAAAGACTATCCATTTGCAAAGAATAGCAAATCAAATGCCTGACGCATTTATGGACTTGAAGAGGATAACGAAATCCCACATTCACGCGGAAAATGTTCCGATCCGTATTGAAGTCCCTATTGGACAAATATCTAGTGTCATATCCAATGAGTCAAATGCACGCCAGAAGCGTGGCAGACCATTAGGTTCCAAAGATCGAAATCCTAGAAAGAGGAAAAAGAACGATCTAAATGACACTATGAAAGAATCACATGAGGACGCTCATGATTTGATTAATTCCGAGATTCACGAAGAATCTATTGAGCCCGAGACTCTTGAAAATACGGAATGCAAGAATGTGAGGATCTTGAACCTCAGTCTGTGGTAGTACAAAATTAATTGAGAGCTCTCGAAGAGCCAATTATTACTATGTTGGAGAAACACGATTGAGTATTGTGCTGTAGTAAGTCTCAAAGAAACTTATTCAGTTTCCAAAGTACACGCGAAAGCGATTGATTATATTGAGACTATAAATAAAGGAAGACTTTGATTCTCCTATTACTACAACTTGTAGCGGGGTAATTTGTATATGAAAAGCTACCCGCTTTGTTCTCCAGTTTGTATTACACAAACGAAAGAATGCCACAATAAAGTGGATATCTATTGGTATAAAACCCATGTCATAATAAACCCGAAGTTTATTGATAAGTGCACATGTCATGGTGTAAATTTGAAGTTTACCAATATTGATAATTTATTCAGTTGACATTCGTGTTAGCCATCTCATTTGAAGTATGATGTGCAAATTCACATAGGTGAATATTAAAGAACTAGAAGTTCTTGTTCTCAGTAACGAACTGACCAACTAAAGAGTTCGGGTTGAAGCCCCTTGATTCTGGAAATATCAAAGGTGAATATGGGCCCATTCACCTGCCATGTATACCACATATGATGCATCTATGATATGGTTACATGCGCCATTGTTATTAACCCATAGCCTGGCAGTGCTTGCGAGGTAAATCGCTCAGTAATCTAACTTCGAGCATAGTTTCCAGATTCTCTACTCAAGACAGTTCATCTTGATAAGTTGGTTTATATCAAAGTTGGTTTAGCAAGATAATTATTGAGTGCTTCCACTTAATAGCTAAACTGTTCCTTATGAGAACGAAGTTGTATATATCAGTTTGATATAAGTTGTATACGAGAGTATATTCTCCCCTCACAAGTGGTTCAGGGTCAGGAACCAAATAATTTCATCTTATTATTAAGGTGCTGTGTATATTGACATAATGCACAAAGATGATTTTCCAAAGTTGAGGAAACATGTTAGCTTTACTAACATGAGGGGGAGACATGATAAACACTTGAGAAAGTGTTACATGGGATGAATTTTCATTTGTATATGTATATCCCCGAATATCATGATATGAACCTGTAGTTCATAAAAAGGGAAATGCAATTGCAACATATTGCAAAGCATGCTATACGCATTTGCTGACTCAAAGAAAGCAACTAAATGGAAGAGATACAATTCAAGAAGAATTGATTCCATATGAAAGACATGAAGTTTTGAACCTATAGTTCAAATGCTTGAAAGATAAAAGTCAAAGGTATGTATAGTCAGTTTTCGATATCTTATTTGTTTAGTATCACTAATGAAAGCTTGATATGCAGCTAAAGTTTATTATGTGACTTACATGACTTAACTTGAAAGATTTAAGTTGCTTGAAGCATATGCAATTCTTGGTCCTGAAGTACCGCATCCTAAGTACAATTTGTGTACATATGAATCTTGCCATAACTATAAGCATGATGGATTTAAGAATGCATCTATGGAGATATTGAAGAGCTATTCCACGACATTATATGAAGATGTTCATATCTATCAAGAATGATGATTTCAAGATGATGCACAAGATTGGAATGCAAATGCTCAAGGATATAAATCGATGTACTCATTAGGGGGAGTCAATGCGCGTTGCACTCTTTTTCCCTTACAAGGTTTTGTCCCACTGGGTTTTCCTTGCAAGGTTTTTAACGAGGCAACCAATAGGCGCATATTCAAACATGTGTACTCTTTTTCCTTACTTTAATTTTTCCCATTGGGTTTTGGTTTTAAGGTTTTATGAGGCACATCATTGAATAAACATTCAAGGGGGAGTGTTATGAAATAGAAGATTCTTACACTTCTATTTGAGGTGAATGTCTTTAATGTATCTAATTAGAGAGATTTTAGAGTTCTATTAGTGGTAGCTAAATCTTCCTCTCCCCTATAAATAGAGGTGCCCCCTACCATTGTAAATCATCCTTGAGACCCCTCTCAACTCAATAAGAAGAACTCTCTCTACTCTTCTCTCTATTGCTATTGCTCTTGCATAATTGTTCTTGTCTTTACTTTAGTTTATAACAAAAATAATAAAATAGTTATTACTTAATTAATTGTCCATTTGGGACAAAACAGGTTTTTTCAAACGCAACTAAGCGCAGAGTCTTTCGGTTGGTATAAATAAAGTATAAAAACTTTATGCTAATCATCGTGTAAGTAATAAATCAATTTTCAATTTTTCTAGACAATACAAAATAAAATATAATTTTAACTTATTCAGATTTTGAAATAAATATTTTATGTAGAAAAATGAGGTTAAGTTATTTTTATAACTAAGGATATTAAAGTTTTTTAAGACATGACCGGTAAGCTTTCTTCTCCAAGTTCTTTCAGCGCATGTTAAGCAAAAGTGCGTCGTCTTTGCCATGACTGATAAGAAAACTCGTGGACGTCCTAGAAAGCAGCAAATTTGTGTAGATGACAAAATACTTAAGCTCAACGCCATGGAAAGGAGCTCAACAAAGTTTATGGAAACCATTTCTGGAACATCGAAGATGACTACTGGATTTGTTTCTCTAACATAGATCTACTATGGAGAAGCTTCCGGATCAGCTAAACAACAGCAGAAACAAGCAAATCAGAGTCCAATCCCTATGCATGTTGATTTACGAGGAAGTATCACACGCCCTGCAGCTCGAGAAGTTACTATTCCATTAAGCAAAGAACAGGAAAATACGGCTAAGGCGGAAACTGGAATTACTGTTCCATTGATGAACAAGGGGCAAAACCAAGCTGTCTCCAGAGAGTCTACCTGGGCTAAAGTACTCAGAGGCAATAGATTTGCAACAAATGGTATGATACTGAATTACATTACTCCTGAAATTATAGAAGGAAATCTGGTAGCTAAGCATGAGAAGTCATAAAATTGAGCAGAAAAATCTGAAATAGATTAGTGCTTTAATAGTCTATGTTTTGGGTGAAAAACCAGGCTATAACTGTATGAAAAGGCATATAAATCAGATGTGGAACATAGTTGCCATGCCAGATCTACTTTATCATGATGAAGGGTATTATATTGTGAGATTCCAATCATTGGAGGATATGAAGGAAATCATGTGTGTTGGACATTATACAGTGAATAATAGACCAATGATAATGAAGCACCAGACTCCTTACTTTGATTTTGCAGCAGAATTCATGACAGACATTCCATTATGGGTAAGGTTTTCAAAACTTCCCATGAGTTGCTGGAGTGGGAACTTACTGAGTAGAATAACAAGCACAATAGGGATTCCTATGTTTGTAGATGAGTCTACTGCCAAACAGATAAAAATTTCCTATCCTAGAATCGTGATAGAAGTAAATGTTATAAAGCATTTGACAACTAGCATTCCAGTCATGAATGATGAAGGGGTGATTTTTGAGCAAGCAGTTGAATATTATTGGAAATCTGAGTTCTATGAAAAATGCATAAAAGCACGACATAACTGTAGTAGAACTCCAAAGGAAAATGACAAGCAAATTCCTTATCCCAAGAACAGGGAGCCACTACCAGTGAAACAAATATCGAGAAATAAGGAGCTAGCTAACGTTACAACTGATGAAGTGAGTAAAAAATAAGCGGCAGAAGCTAGCAAGGAAAATGTGAATACTTCTAAGCTAACTGAAAGTAAGGAAGATCATCAGCAAAAAGAGGAAACAATAGAAGAAAGCATGCAAGTAGATAAAGGAAAAATGAAAGTAGATGACACTCAAATGACCTATGCCAAAGCTATAATGTCTCCAGTGAAACAAAGACCTCAAACAATCCAGAGTGCGGCTGTGATAGAAATCCTGAAACCACCTAATATAGGTGGGCAATCTCAACTTTGTTATGTCTTGGATGGTATGGAACAGAAGGGGTAGCAACAAGAGATACAAACAAAAGGAGTTGAATATATCTAAAGGAGAATAATATAAAGCTATTGGGGTTAGTGGAAACTAGAGTGAAGAAGGAAAACGCAACTCAGATTTCACAGTTAGTGGCACCTGGATGGCAAGCTCACTACAATTATGATTATACAATAAATGGGATAATTTTATTCTTTGGGATCCTCAGAGTTATGTCATTACAGTTTTAGGAAAATCTGCTCAAACAGTTCATTGTAGAGTTGTAGGCAGACAAAATACTATGAATCATCTTATGACAATAGTGTATGGATTTAATACTATTGAAGTAAGGAAACCTGTATGGCAACAACTAAAGGCTAATGCACCTAAGAATACTAAACCTTGGATCATCTAGGGGGATTTTAACTCTGTCTTAACAATTCATGACAGACTATGGGAAAATAGTTACAAGAAATTAAATACAAGATTTTAATGAGTGTATGCAGACTCTGAATTTGCATGAACTGACTTGGAGAGGAGATTACTATACATGGTCAAATAAACAACAAGGTACACATTTAGCATACAGGATTGATAGAGCTGTAGGGAATGATGAATGGATGTAAGAGTACGGACATATGGAAGCAGAATATAGGCTTCCATTCATTTCAGATCATGCTCCAATAGGTATACCTATAAGAAGACAAGTACCAAGTGGCAAGATTCCTTTCAGATTTTTTAATGTTTGGGGAGAACATCCAAACTTTATGTCACTTGTGGAAGGAGTATGGAAAGAAAAAAATGAACATGACCCTATGAAGAATATGTGGCAGAATTTGAAGGTTCAATGATCTTTGTTGAAGCATCTTAACAACAGTGAATTCAAGGGCATCACAGATAAGATGGAATCAACTAGGAGTTTACTACAGGGTATTCAAGCTCATATATCAAAAGGCTATTCAGACAAACTAGCTATTGAGGAAAAACAAGCTTTAGAGAACTTGTGGAAATGGTCATTAATTGAAGAAAGCATATTGCAACAGAAGGCTTGAGCTTCATGGTTAATGTTAGGGGATGCCAATTCTAAATATTTTCAGTTGTACTGAAGGAAAAAAGGCATAGAAGAGTCATGACGGAGCTGCAAGATAGCTTTGGAAACAAAATAGCTTACCAGCAGCAGATACAAGCAGAGAATATCAATTTCTACAAAGCCTTTATGGGGTCAACAATAGGGAATTTACCTAGAGTCAATAAACAAACAATGAAGAATGGGCCAGTTCTTAATCATGAACAACAGATAAACTTAGTTGCAGAAGTTACTAAGCAAGAAATATATGAAGGTCTAAGTGCAATTAGAAATGATAAATCTCCAAGGGTTGATGGTTACAATACAATATTTTTCAATAAAAGATGGCATTTTATAGGTGATGGTGTTTATCAAGAAGTTAAAAGATTTTTTATCACAAGGAAGTTATATATGGCAGTGAATTGTACAGCTATCACTATTCTGCCTAAAGTCCCAAATCCTACAAGCATCAGAGAATATAGACCAATAGCTTATTTCACTGTACTATATAAATTGATAGCTAAGGTTATAGCTAATAAAATATAGAAAGTCACTGCATCCATCATATCATAGACTCGGGCTGGATTCATCCCAAGAAGAAAGGTTACAGATAATGTGATACTTGCTCAGGAACTAGTCAAAGCCTACTCTAGGAAGAACATCTCTCTTAGATGCCTTATCAAAGTGGACATCCAGAAAAGCTTATGACACAGTAGATTGGAGATACATGAATCCAATATTAGAGGAACTGGGATTCCTCACTGAATTCACTAACTGGATCATGGAATGTGTGACAACAGTGAACTATACAATTCTTATTAATGGTGAAACAACAAAGCTTTTTGATGGAGCTAGAGGACTAAGGCAAGGGGACCTTATGTCACCCTTCCTATTTTCCATAGCCATGGAAAATCTCAGCAAGAACTTAAAGACCTTAAAGCAGGAGAAAGCATACCATCTCCATCCTTTGTGTGCAAGGCTGAACTTAACTCATTTGAGTTTTGCCGACGACCTTCTGATTTTTGCAATAGGAGATGCAACTTTAGTAAGTTTAGTACATGATAGATTCCAGATCTTTTCAACAGCTTCAAGACTTTGTGCTAACCTAGTAAAAAGTTTTATCTATTATGGAGGGGTTAGTGAGGAGGCTCAAAAGGATATACAAGGAAAGCTGGGTTATAGTCAAGGGTCACTGCCTTTCAATATTTAGGCATACCACTTGATTCTAAGAAGCTATCAATCATGTAATTTCACTTACTAACAGAATAGTGGCAAGAATCTCATATTGGAAAAATAAAAAATTGTCATATGTAGGTAGAATTCAATTGGTTCACATGCTCAGATTTCATCATGCCAGCTAAGGTTGTCAAGACAATTGAAGCTTATTGTAGAAGTTATGTCTGGTCAGGGGAGAATGTAATCACAAAAAAGGCTCTGGTATCTTGTGAGAGATGTTCTCATTTAAAGCTGCAGGGAGACTAAACTTGGTTAATCTAGCATTGTGGAATAAAGCAACAAAAACAAAGTTTATATAGGAGCTGGCAAATAAGAAGGACAAATTATGGATCAAATGGATCCATAGTTATTACATTAAAGATCAGTCTTTTTCTACTATGAGGGTGCTATAACAGACTTCCTGGATGCTGAAGAAAGTATTTGAAATAAGAAGTAATATGGCAGGGATCAACGGCAATCAAGGCAAATAGAAGACAGTGATCAAACATGTATATATGAAGCCGATAGGAGAGATGCAAAAGGTAGCATGGAAGAGTTTAATGTATCAGAATCAAGCTAGACCAAAAGCAGTATTCATATTGCGGTTGCCGATGCATGGTACTTCAAACTACTGATAGACTGAAGATATGAAAGATTTAAGTGGATGAACTATATTGTTTTTGTAAACAAGCTTTGGGAACAAAGGAGCATATGCTTGAAAAATGTGCATATGACAGAGATTTGTGGATCAGACTCATGGAATGGAGTCGAATGCAAACTAGTCTATCTTCATAGATGGAGTGGTAGTAATGGGTAATTCAAAAGACAAAAGGAAGATCGCAACTGGCTAGAATACTCAAAATGTTAGTTGCAAAATATGTATATGCTTTGTGGATTGAAAAAAACCTGAGTCTTTGAGAAAACAGCTACAAGATGGGATATCCTCACAAAAAAGGTAGCTTGTGTATGTAGTAGGAGAGCTGAGGGTGTTTTAAAGTTTTGTTAGCAAAGTGTAATTTCTAATAGATATGGTTGATAGGCAGTTAGATGAAGGATAGATTGATTGTATCCAGTATGGAAGTTAAGTTGAGCTGAAATATTACTTTGGTGGTTAATATAAAGATTTAATTACCAAAAAAGATATTAAAGTTTAGAAAAATTTTCTTTTCTTGAATTGAGTCTAACATTAATTTTTTTAATTTAAATATTACATGTCTGCTTTTAGCATGTAAAATTTATTCGTTGTAACTTAAGTACATAAAATTCTTATTTGTTCATCTAAAGTTCATCAAAATTACAAATACGATAAGTGAACCTCTTCTTATATAAATATATTGGTTAGATTCTTATTGGTCTAACTCTAAATTCCTTGTACCATATACATTCAATACCAAAATAAAAGTTAACACTACCTTAAATTAAACTCATTTCAGATAAACTCTACAATTAATGATTTTAAAGTTCCAAAATCAAGTTCACTGGGGACAATTTTTCAAATTCATAGTTATTTCAAAGTTTCAAGTGTATTAGTTCTATTTAAAGTTTAAATATCATTTATAGTTAGAATTTTATATATTATGGATGTTGATTAATTTATTTTTAAGTTTAACATTACCACTGGAAATTCTGACTTCTAGAAAGTTATACCTAAAGTTAAATCAGAACTTTTTAAAAGTAAAAAAGGAAAAAAAAAATTAACATGCATTGGTGATGTCTTTTAGGTAATATATTATTGAAATTATTTTTAAAAGAAAAGAGACTAACAATTATATACAATGGAGGATAAAAACTTTAAACTCTAAATGCATGTCCACAAGCATATAAATTTTGGTTTAAGGAAAGAATTGAAGCAAGATAAATTTTAATTGAATTTGAAGTCCTAAATATTAGGACCTTCTATATAGTTCAAAATAGTATTATTTTATTTCAAAATAGTGAATTTTGAACTTTTAGATATTAGAAAAATAATTAAATGATTATTTTATTTACTATAAAATTATTTTTAAAGGGTAAAAAAGGCAAACAATATTTCCCTAAGGGTCTTCGGGCTTTTAACACAGTATAGATAAATGTTCATTACCCTGATTTCTATAAAATTTATGTGTCAAAAATACAAATACATAGTTTAATCAATACTACAATTAGATTTGATTATCCAATGTCCATAATTATTATACACTTTAACTTAAAAAATTATTAAAAATACTTTGGTGTGACACTTAACAACTGCATTTCAAGTGTACATAATTATTAATATTTGCAATATTCACCCCGGCCCACAAGCACAAAATCTCTATCCATAAATAATTGTATGAGTTATAATATTCTTACTTTTGGTAACAAATTAATGTTAAATATAATTTTACAGATACCTATTCCTTCTTATTCAATTTTGAAGGAATTAAAATTAAATACAAATTCCTAACTATTGGTTTAGTTAAGATACAATCTTTTCGGCTAAAAAGATGCAGAAAAAGTCAAAGTATATTTATAGAAAACTTTAAAAGTTCTAAATATATTAGGACATTATAAATGATTTAAATAAGAAAATATTTAATAACCAAAATTTTAGTTGATTTCATGTAAATTGATTATTTTGTCTAATTTGAATTTTATTGTAAAATGACAAAAAAGGCGAACCTCACTTTACTAAGGACCTTCGTTATTTTAATACAGTTCTTTTTTCTGTAAAGCAGTTTTGTTCCAAATATTAAAATGTGATTTACAAATATTTGAAATAGTAAAAGAAGCACGTGTCATAAGCTAATTGTGAAACCTTCTTTATAAATGCTCGAACAATTTTGCTTTGCTTCCGCATTTTCTTTTATGATATTTATTGAAAATTCAAGCATTCTATCAGAGCACGATTACGAGGAGGGGTTAATTGATAAACGATATTCTTGTTATGAAATAATATAAGAACAAGAACAATAATACAAGAACAAGAACAATAGAGAGAAAAGTAGAGAGAGGAGTATTCTTATTGATACTTTGGGATGATTTACAATGGGGTAAGACCCCTCTATTTATAGCAATAGAAAAGACTTAGCCTCAAAGCAAAACTCTTCTATAAGATAGACATTCACTCTAATTAGAGTTCTATTTATAACACTCACCCTTGAATGTCTATTCAATACCGTGCCTCGTTAAAACCTTAACTAAAACAAAACCCAATGGGAAAAAAATTATAGAAAAGGAAAAAGAGTACACATGTTTGAATATGCGCCTATCGGTTGCCTCGTTAGAAACCTTGCAAGAAAAACCCAGTGGGACAAAACCTTGTAAGGGAAAAAGAGTGCAACGCGCATTAACTCCCCCTGAATAGAGCATCAATTCACATCCTTGAGCATTTGAATTCCAATCTTGAAATTATCATTCTTGATAGATATGAACATCTTCATATAATGTCGTGGAATGACTCTTCAATATCTCCATAGAGGTATTCTCGATGTCATCATGCTTATAGTTATAGCAAGATACATATGTACACAAGTTGCACTTAGGATGTGGTACTTCAGGACCAAGAATTGTATATGCTTCAAGCAACTTCAATCTTTCATGGATTGACATATAAGTTAAGTCATATAAGCCATATAATAGACTTTAGATGCATATCAAGTTTTCATGTCATACTAAACAAATAAGATATCGAAAACTGATTACACATACCATTGACTTTATACTTTCATGTATTTGAACTGCATGTCCAAAACTACATGTTTTTCATATGGAATCAATTCTGCTTGAATTGTATCTCTTCCATTTAGCCAATATTTTTGTTTGTATTCGGCAAACATAAGATCCTCATCGATATTTAGCGCTATCATAGATGTCGTCGACAATCATTTTATATCGGTTTCAGTCAATTTTCATAAAGACATAACATGAAGATCTCTTCATTCATATATTCAGGTACCTGAATCTCTCATGAGATTTTATGAAGTGTTATGTCATGTGATCTTCTGGATCACTTGCCTCCTTATTATGATCACTTTGATCATTTGCTCATCTTCTTTATTAAGA
This sequence comes from Nicotiana benthamiana, assembly GCA_034376525.1. Taxonomy (NCBI): domain Eukaryota; kingdom Viridiplantae; phylum Streptophyta; class Magnoliopsida; order Solanales; family Solanaceae; genus Nicotiana; species Nicotiana benthamiana. The sequence continues at coordinate 18,569,432 of CM067325.1, forward strand.
AGTTCCTTTTGAAATCGATTTGTCTATACGCTTCAAGCGTATCCAAGACTTTATCCTTCTAGAACTTAATATGAGCATTTGCAGTGAGAATATAGTTACTTTCTTTGGGTCAGCAAATGCGCATGGCATGCTTTGCAATATGTTGCAATTGAATTATCCTTTTTATGAACTTCAGGTTCATTTCATGATATTCGAGGATCTATATATACAAATGATAATTCATCTCATGTAACCTTTTCTCAAGTGTTTATCATGTCTCCCCCTCATGTTAGAAAAGCTAACTTGTTTCCTCAACTCTGGGAAATCATCTTTGTGCATTATCATGTCAATATACACAGCACATTAATAATAATAAGATGAGATTATTTGGTTCCTGACCCTGAACCATTTGTGAGGGGAGAATATAATATACTCTCGTATACAACGTATATCAAACTGATATATATAACTTTGTTCTCATAAGCAATAGTTTAGCTATTAAGTGGAGGCACTCAATAAATCATTTTGCTAAACCAACTTTGATATAAACCAACTTATCAAGAAGAACTATCTTGAATAGAAAATCTGGAAATTATGCTCGAAGTTAGATTACTAAGCAATTTACCTCGCAAGCACCGACCAGGCTGCGGGTTAATAACAATCGCGCATGTAACCTTTTCATAGATGCATCATATGTGGTATACATGGCAGGTGAATGGGCCCATATTCACCTTTGATATTTCCAGAATTTATGGGCTTCAACCCGAACTCTTTAGTTGGTCAGTTCATTAACGAGAACAAGTGATACAAGAGAATTCGTAAAGAACTTTCTAGTTCTTTAATATTCACCCATGTGAATTCTGTATTATTGCACATCATACTTAAAATGAGATGGCTAACCCGAATACCAACTGAATAAATTATCAATATTGGTAAACTTCAAATTTACACCATGACATGTGCACTTATCAATAAACTTCAGGTTTATTATGACATGGGTTTTTATACCAATAGATATCCACTTTATTGTGGCATTCTTTTGTTTGCGTAGTACAAACTGGAGAATGGAGCGGGTAGCTTTTCATATACAAATTATCCCGCTACAAGTTGTAGTAATGGAAGATATCAGATCTTTCCTTTATTTATAGTCTCAATATAATCAATCGCTTTCGCATATACTTTTGGAAACTGAATAAGTTTCTTTGAGACTTACTACAACACAATACCTTATTGGTAATCAATTGTGTTTCTCCAACATAGTAATCATTGGATCCTAATGGCCTGCCATGCTTCAGGCGTGCATTCGACCCATTGGATATGACACTAGATGATTGTCCAACAGGGACATCAAGTCCGTAAATGCGTCAGGCATTTGATTTGCTATTCTTTGCAAATGGATAATAGCTCCTCTTTTTCACAAATAGAGGTATGTGGATCAAGATGAGATAATGATGCATTTTTCCACAAAATTTCCACCAACTTCTCCCCCTTATTTTGGGAAAAGTGTCTCATCGAATTGACAGTCTGTAAATCGTGCAGTGAACAAATCCCCTGTCAATGTTTCGAGGTAGCGAATAATGGAGGGCGATTCAAACTCAACATATATTCCTAACCTTCTTTGTAGACCCATTTTGGTGTGGTATGGCGGTGCTATAGGCACATATACTGCGCATCCAAAGATTCTTAAATGGGATATTAGGTTCATGACCCAAAACCAATTGCAACGGGGAATATTTGTGATAATTCGTCGGTCAGAGACGAACTAGCATTGCTGCATGCAAAATGGCGTGACCCCAACCCGAAGTGGGCAGCCTCGTTTTCATGAGTAAATGGGGTATTCAAGATTCTTCTCATCTATTGTCTCAACATGATATCCATTTTGACTGATATCTTTAAAACTCAACAAGTTCCTTTTAGACTTGGAGGAGAACATTTTGACTGATATCATTAAAACTCAACAAGTTCCTCTTAGACTTGGAGGAGAACATTGCATTCTCTAAAATATTGTTCCTTTAGGCAGAGTTATAGTTGCTCTTCAGGAGCCTTCAATCAATTTAATTCCCATGGTTTGACATACAAAAGAAAATATACGAACATGAGAATAAACAAATTCAATCCGTTTGTTTCATATTTAAACAATATTTTTAAAATCTGCTGAGGTTATTCGACTAACTTAGTTGATAGTCGACTATCTTGGGAAGCAGCTATTAGGATAGTCGACTAACTAAATTGGATAGTCGACTATCTTGCCTTGCGGAAAAATCCAGTTTTAATGCGAAATATTAGATAGTCGAATAACTAAGTTGATAGCCGACTATCTTAGTAAACAGTCATCAGGATAGTCGACTATCTAAATCAGATAGTCGACTATCTTAGCTTGCGAAAATTCCAGTTTTTAATACGAAATATTAGATAGTCGACTAATTTATTAGTTAATCGACTAACTTTGCTGGAAAATAAAAATTTCTTCGAAATTTAAGCATATTGAAACATTCTAAAGAACTAATACTAACATTATATCATAAACTAACTAATACGAGCTGATACTAATGACTATTAGTTTATTCACTAACTATTACAAATAAGTGAAATAAAATCAAACAATCCCATCTTCCTTCATCACAGATCCATCACCAATTAGGTGGTCAATTTTCCCCTCAGGGTGCTCAAAGAAGTCTGCCACATCCAAGTGGGTGATGTCAAATTTGTCGTCAGAGACAAAATTTGTTTCAGGGCATTTACTCTTTAGAGATACTTGACAAGGCTCAACCAAATGTCTTGGTACACTGCAAATTTTTGCCCAGTGCCCTTTTTCCACCGCAACGATAACATATAGTTTATGAACTATTTGCTTTTGGATTCTCATCATATCGTGCTTGTGGTAGAGTGACCAACTTCAGGTTGTCATATCTCTCCTTTAAGCCATTCAACAAGATAGGTGGATCTTTGACTGTGATATATTCAATTTTCAAACCTTCATCAAGGTGATGGCGCAAGAAAATCAAGGCCTTAGCACAGTTTCAAACCTTCATCAAGGTGATGGCGCAAGAAAATCAAGGCCTTAGCATAGTCTTGGGTGGATGCATTATTTCTGTCTTTAATGGTGTCTCCAAGACCCATTGCATCCAAATGGATTTCAGCATCCAACACCCATGTCATATAGTTCTTGCCCGAAATTTCAAAGGCAACGAACTTTCTTTTCATAATGTCAGACATAAGATACAATTACATCAAGAGCTTGTTCATACTTACAGGCTTTATTACAATTATCACATTCACTTCAGGGAATGGATCATAATGACGATTATAATTCCGTCTATTGCCACGTTCACATTCATTGATACCATCATGGTAATAATTTTGTCTTCTTTCATACTTATCACATACTGCTACCACATTCTCTAAAGGGAATGGAGCAAATTCAATGGGATGGATTTTCAATTCTTTGCCCACAATCATTCATGAATTTGATCATGGCAAGGCATAGAAATTTTACCACTTCATGTGAGTGTAATTTCTTACAAACTCCATTAGAGTTATAATCAAACTTTGTTGTCTTTGTTTGTATATAAAATCAAATCGTAGAATTTCAATAATTTGAAAGGGAAAAGTAAATTACTTACCTTTAAGGTATACCAATCAATGTTGTGATATCAAATATACCTCTTGAGTTTCCATTTCGTTGCAACAAATTCCGGCAACTTTGGTCGACTCCCGCGGCCAATTTGATGCCGGAGAACGCGACACATTTTCCGTATAGAAATTCAAGATTGCCATTGGACCTCCAAACTATCAGCAAACTTTAAAAATCCAAAAACCCATTGTTTGCATAATTGAATAGAAACGTTCTACTATACAACTAAATTAAACCAGTCATCAATTCAATTGTAACAAAGAAAGGAATAGCGGAAGTAAATAGCTAGGATCACTTGTATGTAATATAGACAACACATAATTATAGATTTTAATCGAACATAAAATCGATACTTATCTCTTGAGGCGTGACTCGGATAATGCCCGTAATTAGTGAAATTCGTGTGGGCGAATTACTCCTTAATCTTCTCAAAGTGCTTCTTGAGACGGTAGAGTCTCGTGCTGATAACGTGTTATGAAATAATATAAGAACAAGAACAATAATACAAGAACAAGAAGAGAGAAAAGTAGAGAGAGGAGTATTCTAATTGATACTTTGGGATGATTTACAATGGGGTAAGACCCCTCTATTTATAGCAATAGAAAAGACTTAGCCTCAAAGCAAAACTCGTCTATAAGATAGACATTCACTCTAATTAGAGTTCTATTTATAACAATTCTTATAATTTTGCGAAAAATGAGTATTTAAACTCACACATGTACCCGCAAATAAAAATTCTTTTACCTGCATCGCCTTGCACCTGCATATGTATAAACCCCCTGCACGTGCATATGTATAAACCCGCCATGCCCCGCATATATCTAAACCCGCCCTGCCTGCACCTGCACCACTCATTGTCATCCCTACTCTTAGGCCAACATCTAACTAGCGTCCCCATAAAAATAGATTTTTTCCCCTGCCAAAAAAATAGATGAGTTTTTGAAAGTTATGTGGAACAGCTCAACCGACTAGTGATATTGTTTATTTTTTGCGTACGCTTGCACGATTTTAAATCGTGTCACTTGGGTCTTCGATTTGTCCATTGTTCAAGGTTGCGCGGGGGGTGATTATGATACCATATTGTCACATCCCAAGTTTTTCTCCGTAGGATATCGTGGCGGCACCTAGTTTCTAATACTAGGTAAGCCTAACAAAATGTTGAGTAACTGAGATATAAGCTAAACTCAAAAAATCAACAATTGTAATAAATAAAATTTACAACTCAGAGTACGAACAACTCCCAAAATCCGGTAGATATAAGTCACAAACTCTAAAAGAAGTTAAATATCTCTATACGTCAGAGTCTAATGAGGATATTGAGAAGAACATAATAAAAATAAAGGGGAACTCCGAGGTCTGCGGATGATGACAGATATACCTTGAAGTCTCCACGTACGCGCTAGCTCACGAATATCTAGTCTGGTAGGAAGTACATGATTCTGCACAAAAAGTTATGCAGAAGCATAGTATAAATACATCACAAAGGCACCCAATCAATGACAAGCCTAACCTCGATATAGTAATGACGAGGTTAGATCAGGACCCTACTGGAATACACAAAATAAGGCAGAGGATAAAATAATACACTAGAATGGTAGGGAACTGAAACAAATAAGAATTTACAAGAAGTAACCGCACGGGAATCAAAGAAGACAAATCCTAACACGTAAGGAAACAAGAATCTTACAAGATAAGGAATAACAACAAACAATACATCGGCTAGAGGAAACAAACAACCGTAAGATAAAAACCTCGTACCAAATAACACTTCGCACGGCAGAAACCTTTTGTCAATTAACACTCCGCACGAAAGAAACCTTGTGTCACAACCAAATAGTCATCTCAACAATAATCATGAAAACCAACACGTAACAAATGAAACAATGATATTATAAACAAAGAATCATATAGTTAAAAGAACGAATACGAAATCAAGGAATGTAATTCAACTAAGCATGTTGTACAAATGGCAATTAAGAGATAAGACACGTAGACAAATGAAATTACGCGTAACATGATGACTATACATGTTAGAGTAACTAAATTAAGGTAATAATAGGCAACTACTTAGCAAAAATTGGAATTTTAATAGTTAGCCCGAGTACGCACTCGTCACCTCGCGTACACGACCTTCACATATTGACCATAACATTACCAAATCCTAAGGAGATTTTCCCACACACAAGGTTAGACAAGTCACTTACCTCAAATCTCGTTCAATTGATCAATAAAAATGTATTTGAAGAATGTATTTCCCTCGACTTTCCGACTATGAACTATCCAAATCTTGCCAAATGAAATTACATACTATAAATATAAACATAAGAAACTAATATAAACAATAAAATTATGAATTTTACAAAAAATTATAAAATCATCCCAAAAAATCAACCGAGGTCCATATTACGGAACCCGACCAAAATTATAAAATCTGAATGTCCATTCAATTTCAAGTCCCACCCTATAAGAATGATCCAAATTCGTCTTTATTTAGTCTTTCAAAATCCAAAATTATGTCAAAGAACTTTACACCTTTTCCCCCCATTTTTATTGTCCAAAACACATATTATAAGGTGTAATTAACAATAGATTCATAGGATTTATTTTTTTTAAAATGACTCAAGAATCTTTACCCAAATGCTTCCTCTGAAAATTTCCCAAATTCTCGCCTCAATCCGATCTCTCTAGGTCCATAAATGGATAATGACATCAACCCTCGAACTTAGGCCTTTTTTGCCCAGCGATTTCGCATCTGCAATCTCATAGCCGCATTTGCGGCTCCGCACCTGCGAAATTTCCATTGCAGGTACGGACTTCACTTAAGTCCATTGAGTTCGCTTTTGCGAGCAAAGTCCGCACCTGCGTATGTGCGCCTACGACAAAACATGTCGCACCTTCAACCCCACTCGATCTTACGCGTCTCCCTTCGCTTATGTGGAATGTTTTCCGCACTTGTTGTCTTGCCTGGACTGCCAATTTCTACGTCTATGCTCCATTACCCGCACATGTGAGTCCGCACCTGCGGTCAATCCCACTGCAGGTGCTATGACACTAGAAGCTGGGAGCTTCAGCAATTACATAAGTCCAAAAATGTTCTGATATCTATCTGAATCGCCCCCGAGGCCCGAGGCCTCAACCAATCATATCAACAAGTCTTAAAATATGATAAAAACTTAGTCGAGCCTTCAAATAACATCAAACAATGCTAAAATCATGTATTGCACCTCAATTCAAGCTTAATGAACTTATAAACTTCTAACTTCCACATCTGATGTCGAAACCTATCAAATCAAGTCCGATAGACCTCAAATTTTGCACACAAGTCATAATTGACATTATGGATCTACTCCAACTTTCAAAATCAGAATTCGACTCTGATATCAAAAAGTTCACTCCCAGTCAAACTTTCTAAAAATCTTCCAAATTTTGTGAATTAACGATTAACGTCGAAATAACCTACGAACCTCCAAATCAACCTTCGACCAAGCTCCTAAGAGAAAATTTATCATACAGAGCTATAGGAATCGATGAAACTCTATTCCGGAGTCGTCTTCATACAAGGCAACCTACGGCTAACTCGTACAATTCCGAAACTCACCCGAACCCGACATCAAGCACCCCAGCAAGTCAAGTAACTACAAAATAAAACAGAGGAACCAATAAATAGGGTACCGGGGCTCATACTCTCAAAACGATCGGACGGGTCGTTACACATATGTAACAACCCAGCCCACTAGTTGCTGAAAATAAAATTAAAATAAACTTGATTTTGTAATAATTATTTGGGCTTAAGAAATTATGAAAAATAAAGAGCCCAATTAGCCTATTTTCTAGAATGTGAGCCCATTTGGCCCATGTTCTAGAAATGTGCTCTAGAAATATCTTTAGAATAGTAGAATGATATAGATAAGTATGGAGTGATCTAGAGAGTGGATATTTTTGTAGAATTGTGTAGAAGGTGATTTGTAGCCATTAGATTAAAGTTGTGTTGGATAAATCTTGGCCATTGATTGAGGAAGTGGCCAAGTATAAATAGGTGTAGGCTTGCTTATTTTGTATCAAGCCAAAAAATCAAAAACAAGTTTGAGTAATAAAAATTTCTCTTCTCCAAAATCTTTCTACTCTTCCAAAATTCCTTTAGTCTAAAAAACCCCCCTCCAAATATTAATAGCAATCCTCTTCCAACAAAGTGGTATCAGAGCCACAAGATTCTAACAAAAAATTTCTAAAACCATGGCAAATGGTGTTGCATCCTTCCAAGTTCCTATGCTCAACAAGAGCAACTATGATAATTGGAGTATCAAGATGAAGGCTCTCCTAGGTGCACATGATGTTTGGGATATTGTAGAGAAAGGCTACAATGAGCCCCGAGATGAATCTACATTATCCCAAACTCAAAAGGATGGTTTGAAGGATTCAAGAAAGAGAGACAAGAAAGCTCTCTACCTCATCTACCAAGCATTGGATGATGATGGGTTTGAGAAGATCTCAAGTGCAACCACTGCTAAGGAAGCGTGGGAGAAACTCCAAACGTCTTGCAAAGGTGCCGAGCAAGTAAAGAAGGTACGTCTCCAAATATTAAGAGGAGAATTTGAGTCTTTACATATGAAAGAAGGGGAGTCCATTTCCGACTATTTTTCAAGAGTTTTGGTGGTTTCAAATCAAATGAAAAGAAATGGTGAAAAATTGGAAGATGTTAGAAATTATTGAGAAGATACTCCGGTCATTAACTTCCAAATTCGAGCATATTGTCATAACAATTGAAGAAACTAAAAATTTGGAGGAGATGTCGATTGATCAATTAATGGGATCCTTACAAGCATATGAAGAAAAGCATAAGAAAAAACAATATATAGTGGAGCAATTATTCAAGATGCAAATAAAAGATAAGGAAGAAAATATCAGAAATGGATGAGGTCAATATGGAAGAGGTCGTGGTGGTGGACGAGGTCGAGGCCATGGACGTGGACGAGGAGGTTTCAACAATAATGAAGAAAGAAGAGAATACCCAAGTCGTGGGAGAGGCAACCAAGGTGCAAGGTACGATAAATCTCAAATCAAATGTTATTCTTGTAAAAAATATGGACACTATGCTTCACAATGTAGAGGGTCTCAAACCAAAGTCGAAGAGACCGCCAACCTTGTGGAGGATAAGGGCCAAAAAGACCTGACCCTACTTCTAGCATACAAAGGAGAAGAATGGAGACAAGACAACACTTGGTACCTTGACACCGGGGCGAGCAACCATATGTGTGGAAAGAGGAGCATGTTCGTGGAGCTCGACGACGCGGTGAGTGGTAATGTCTCTTTTGGTGATGAATCCAAAATACCAGTGAAAGGCAAAGGTAACATCCTAATCCGCTTGAAGAATGGAAATCACCAATTTATCTCAAATGTCTACTATGTGCCAAACATGAAAAATAATATATTGAGTTTGGGGCAACTCTTAGAGAAGGGCTATGACATTCACATGAAAGATCATAGTCTTTCCATAAGAGATAATAAAAATAATTTAATCACTAAGGTGCCTATGTCCAAAAATAGAATGTTCTTGTTGAACATTCAAAATGATGTTGCAAAGTGTCTTAAAGCTTGCTACAAAGATGTATCTTGGCTTTGGCACCTTCGATTTGGGCACTTGAAATTTGGAGGCTTGGAGCTACTATCCAAAAAGGACATGGTGCGAGGACTACCATCCATTAGACACCCCGATCAATTGTGCGAAGGATGCCTACTCGGAAAGCAATTTCGGAAGAGTTTTCCAAAGGAGTCAAGCTCGAGAGCCTAAAAGCCATTGGAGCTCAAACATACCGACATATGTGGTCCTATCAAGCCAAGCTCCCTCGGTAAAAGCAACTATTTCCTTCTATTTATTGATGATTTTTCTAGAAATATATGGGTGTATTTCTTGAAGCAAAAATCGGAGGCATTTGAAGTATTCAAGAAATTCAAAGCGGCAGTGGAGAAAGAAAGTGGACTACACATAAAGGCCATGAGATCCGATCGTGGAGGCGAGTTCACTTCTAGAGAGTTCCAGAATTTTTGCGAGGAGCATGGAATAAGGCGTCCACTAACGGTACCAAGGTCCCCCCAACAAAATGGAGTGTCGGAAAGGAAGAACCGGACAATTCTAGACATGGCGCGGAATATGCTAAAGAGCAAGAAGCTACCAAAGGAATTCTGGGCCGAAGCAGTAGCGTGTGCAGTCTATCTACTCAACCGATCACCAACAAGGAGCGTGTGGGGAAAGACACCACAAGAAGCTTGGAGTGGAAGGAAGCCAGGAATCTCCCATCTAAGAGTCTTTGGAAGCAAAGCATATGCATATGTACCTGACGAGACACGGAGCAAGCTCGATGACAAAAGTAAGGCATTCATCTTTATCGGGTATGATTCCAACTCCAAAGGCTACAAATTATATAATCCGGATACTAACAAGCTTGTGATAAGTCGGTACGTGGAGTTTGATGAAGAAGGAGAATGGAATTTTGGTTCTCACGAGGACTTTAATTCCATTATTCGCCCGGAGAAGAAGACCAAAGATCTACAGCAGAGGATGCCCAACGAGAGCTACTACTCCACCTACCTCGCCAACAGCAGTTCAAGATGACTCGCCACCATCGTTTCTGAATGAAAGGAGCAAGGAACGCGCAAGGAGTTTGGAAGACATTTATGAAGACACTGAAAGGTTAGAGGACCTAACTCTTCTTTGTCTATTTGCTGATTGTGAACCAGTTACCTTTGAAGAAGCCGTACAAAGTAAGAAATGGCGAGATGCAATGGATGAGGAGATCCAGTCCATCGAAAAGAACGACACCTGGGAGCTGACTTCACTTCCAAAAGGGCAAAAGGCGATCGACGTCAAGTTGGTATACAAGGCAAAGAAAAACTTTAAGGGAGAAATTGAAAGATACAAGGCGAGGCTTGTTGCAAAAGGATACAGTCAAAGATCCGGCATCGACTATGACGAGGTATTTTCCCCTGTAGCCCGTTTAGATACTGTAAGACTAATCATTTCTCTGGCAGCTCAAAATAAATGGAAGATACACCAAATGGATGTAAAGTCGGCGTTCTTAAATGGAGTCCTTGAGGAAGAAGTATACATCCGACAACCTATGGGCTATGAGATGAAGACGCAGGAAGACAAAGTCTTAAGATTGAAGAAGGCGTTATATGGACTAAAGCAAGCACCAAGGGCGTGGAACAGTAGGATCGACAAGTACTTGAAAGAAAATGACTTCGCCAAATGCCCACATGAGCATGCGCTCTATGCCAAGATGAAAGATGGAGATATCTTGATCGTTTGCTTGTACGTGGATGATTTAATCTTTGCAGGAAATAACCAAAGGATGATCGATGAGTTCAAGCAACCGATGGCTAAAGAGTTCGAGATGATCGACATCGGGCTTATGGCGTACTATCTTGGCATTGAAGTCAAACAACTTGAGGATGGAATTTTCATCTCACAGGAGGGCTATGCGAAGGAGATCCTAAAGAAGTTCAAGATGGATGATTGTAACCCAGTCAACACATCGGTGAAGTGCGGGATCAAGTTGTCGAAGCATGATGAAGCTGAGAAAGTGGACACGACGATGTTCAAGAGCTTAGTTGGGAGCTTACGATATTTGACTTGCACGAGACCCGACATTCTCTACGCCACCGGCCTCATAAGTCGCTACATGGAGAATCCAACTACTACACACTTGAAGGCTGCAAGAAGAATTCTCCGTTACCTCAAAGGTACAATCAACTTTGGCTTGTTCTATTCAACTTCTAATGATTATAATCTTGTTGGTTATAGCGATAGCGATTGGGCCGGAGACATTGATGATAGAAAGAGTACCACGGGCTTTGTGTTCTTCATGGGAGACACCGCCTTCACTTGGATGTCCAAGAAACAACCAATTGTCACTCTATCCACATGTCAAGCTGAGTACGTTGCCGCTACCTCCTGTGTATATCATGCAATTTGGATGCGAAGTTTGCTAAATGAGCTCGGATGGCCACAAGAAGATCCAACTACAATTTGCATGGATAATAAGTCGACGTTGGCGTTGGCGAAAAATCTGGTGTTCCATGATCGAAGCAAGCATATTGACACACGCTATCACTACATAAGAGAGTGCATCACAAGAAAGGATGTACAAGTAGAGTACGTGAAGTCCAAAGACCAAGTTGCGGATATCTTCACCAGGCCACTCAAGCAAGAGGACTTCATCAAGTTAAGAAGTTTGCTTGGAATGACAAATCAAGTTTAAGGGGGGGTGCTGAAAATAAAATTAAAATAAACTTGATTTTGTAATAATTATTTGGGCTTAAGAAATTATGAAAAATAAAGAGCCCAATTAGCCTATTTTCTAGAATGTGAGCCCATTTGGCCCATGTTCTAGAAATGTGCTCTAGAAATATCTCTAGAATAGTAGAATGATATAGATAAGTATGGAGTGATCTAGAGAGTGGATATTTTTGTAGAATTGTGTAGAAGGTGATTTGTAGCCATTAGATTAAAGTTGTGTTGGATAAATCTTGGCCATTGATTGAGGAAATGGCCAAGTATAAATAGGTGTGGGATGGCTCATTTTGTATCAAGCCAAAAAAATCAAAAACAAGTTTGAGTAATAAAAGTTTCTCTTCTCCAAAATATTTCTACTCTTCCAAAATTCCTTTAGCCTAAAAAACCTCCCTCCAAATATTAATAGAAATCCTCTTCCAACACTAGTAATATTATTCTCTTTGGGCCTAGACCGATACAGTTTTAAAATTTTGTTTACTTGTATACCATACATCTCTTGTATTTTACAGATGTAGAATTCGTTTGGGGTGTCACATTTTGGTTATTCCTCTCAACATGTATACTCTCTTCTCACCCAACAAAACAAAAACTTGGTTTGAGTGCCAAACGGATTAATGTACCTTTTGACAACTATTATAGTTTAAAGATGGTCAAATGGCTTAGCGGCCACTTAAACTTGTACCGAATTTTAAAGCCGATATATAAACTTTTAATTTTCCCATTTAGCACCACAACTCAACAAATTGAGCATAAATAAACCCCTTCATCAGAGTGTGTAGCTCAATTTCCTGACAGGAAGAATACGTCAAATTCTAAGACCATTTATTATTTTACATGTGTCATTTGTGACCCCTTTTCCTTAAACTAATTTATCAAAATTTCTTGTTTATTTTACTTATTTCACTTTTCTTCTACATCTTTTAGCGCTGCAGTCCAAGAAAAATTATTCAGCTATAACCGGACCACATGCCTCAATCAGCCATGAACTTCCAAAAAATACATTCCATCTTTTCCTTTTAATAAAATCCATAGAATTCATACCCTAAGTCAAAGAGTCGATAGGAGACCAGTTAAAATTCCGTCATGGCATCAAGAGTCAGCGAGGCTATGTCCAAGAAGGACATGAATGCTAAAATAAGAAAGAGAGAAGAAGTCGGACTCTGTAAGTGGAATTTCTCGACTAAAACTCGACAATTTTTCGATTGTCTTTCTATTTTCTCTATCTATCTTCTAGTCTGAGATGGATACAAAAAAGAGAGAGGCAATTAACGTAAGAGAATGGGTTGACAGAACTTTTTTGACAAAATTCATTATTTTTCTTTGTCTTTCACTATGTTGGATTTGAAACGAAAAGAGGAAGAGGGGAGAAAAGGTCGGAGTGGGGGAGAAAGAAAAGAAGGGGGAGGTGCGGGGCAAACGACAATGGAAAAAAGGAAAAAAGAAACAAAAAAAGGTTAGGGGAATAATTGTATTACTGATTTGGGTTGGGGTAAGGTAGGACGGGGGCTTTTTTTTTCAATTGCATTTTTTTATTTTAGATTTTTTAAAATCGTACCTAATTTACGTGATTTGCACACTCATTGTCCACATCATCTCTGCCACTACCATATGTGCATGGTCAACTGTCAAATAGGTTTATTAATTACCAAGTACGTGAGTTTAAATGTTGAAATGGAAATGATGTAAGTTTGTGTATCGGCTTTACAAATGAGAGCAAGTTTAAGTGGCCAGAAGGCCATTTCACCTTTAAAGATTACAAGGTAAATTAGTAATTTTTTTTTTTTTTTGGGTTTTCACTTGGTATCTGATACCCGCATTGGGGCTTTATTAAATGGATTCCGGAAATCCTGCATTAAGGATAAAATGTTCTTATGACTTGAATCCGAGACCTCTAGTTAAAGATTAAGTATATGATAGACTACTTTCTTAATTTAGAGAGATTCTGCATTGCATACTATTTCCTTATGATTTTTATTAAAAAAGAGCAACGAAGGGTTAATTAATTGAACATCAGTTTCAAGCTAATGAAAACTGCTTCAAGTTATGGACACATCACCAACACCAGTATAACCCTAGGAGTAAACTCCAGTTTTAACTTTTAAACTAATAAATCTTTCCGGAGCACCAAAAATATCCACCATCAAATTCACTTATAAGGAAAAAAATCTTTATAGTATCAGTATATATAACTTTTAAGGACTATGGAAGCTCTAAGGTTTAATTCGAATGAGTTATGCTATCGACGAGAAAAAAAAACATTGGTTTTTCCGGATATTAGAGGCTGGCACTGATGAAAATGAATTCCTTGATTTATGACTATGAGGTAGGCTCAGTGGCGGATCTAGGAATTAAAGTTTGTGGGTGCTGAACTTTTTTTGTTCATAAAATTAATGGGTGCTTTTATAAATTTTTGTACGTTTTCTCAAATTTTCTATATAACTATACATACTCTGCGTCGAGGTTAATGGGTGCTCGAGCACCCAATTTTTGTTAGTAGATCCGCCCCTGGGTAGGCTACCAGTGAAAAATATGAAGAGAAAGGGAATTGCAGACTGTATGATCTATCTTAAAGAGTAAAAAAGAGAAGTAGAAGTGGCAGTTTCTCTTAAATAATCTGAAGGAAAAGATGATGCTGGGACACGTACAGTTTGTGGGCTTGAATTAGCTGCTGTTATTAGCAGTTAGTAGCACAGTCCTTTATTAATTCTGTTGGTCTGCAGAAGATTTCAGATTGTATGGGATCCTCCATTTATGATTTCTTATTTAAACTGTGGGGTAATGAGGTAATCACCCATTTATGATTCCTGCCCTATATTTGGTTTCTTTTCAAGCTGAAAGAGGGAGAAATTGGGAAATGTATATACAGTTCATAATTGCTTAACCTAGGGATTTACTTGTTGAAAATTAATTTCAGCAACTTGCGAGATTTAATTTGTAGCTAACTAGGGTTCTAAAATTAGGTGCTTAATTGCGCAATTATGACCAAAAATTCAGTTATGATCAGCTTTTGGCATGTTATGACTTTAGCCAGCTCTAGCTACTCCTAATTAAGAAACTTGCCGCCTGTCAAAAACATCTTCTTAATTGTTTTAATTAGGGTTTAACGGTGGTTAAGGGGAATCTCCAGACATTTTTCTTTCTCTCTGGAGACCAGTAGTCGTGTCTAATGTTTCAGAGGTGAATCCAAGATTAAAAGTTAGTGATTTCAAAGTAAGTCTGATCTTATTTTATGTACATCTTTAACTTATTTTTGTGTATCTATACATATATGTAGTTCTAGCGGAAAACACAAGACACGACTATATTCGCCTCTCATTATGTTTTTCTCTTTGGAGTGACCTTTCTTGCAGGGCAGCCAAGGGCGAAGCTACATATCTTGAAGGATGGTCAATTGATCACTTTTGTTGCATATATAGGTATTAAGTTTTAGAGGTATATAGAATATAGTAAATACTCTTTATCAGATTTTTTCCCACTTCCTTCAAGTTTAAATATGGTTGAGTAAATTCATAGCTTTGCCACTGAGGGCAGCAAGCTAAGATTTTTAATTAGCATTTTAAATGTATGTTGAATTTCTGCAGATACAGTGTTACTTTTCGTTCTCCAGTGACCGAATGGAACAGTTGTTTGGGATTTGATAATTCTTCTTGTCCTTTTCTTTTACAGAAGTTGAACTATAACGATTTTTGCAAAAGATTGGTGCTTTTGAGAACTTATACATAGTCTATTTCAGACATTAGTAAATCTTACGGACCAGTGGAGTTCCTTTTTACCCTTCAATAAACTGCAAGACGTGAAGAAATTAATTAAAATGAAAAAATTCCCTGATATTGAAATAGCTGGTTTAAGTTAGTAATGTCCAAGTTGCTGCATGCAAATCTCACTGCAAAATATGTAGAAGTGGTCCTCTGTGTGTGTGTACGTACTAAGTGGGAAGTCTTTTAAGAATTTTTATATGGGTTTGGTCCCTCATCTACAAGCGTAGCTGCACCTTCTATCAGTAAAATAATCTCATCCAGCTAATGAACTACTGTATATATGCACCACAACTTTGGGATACCATTGTCCCACAAATTTATTCAATTAATTTTTCTTTTTAAATGATATTTAATTACTGAACATTCTTATTATCATGATTATGTAAATTATGTCAGCATCTTTCAAAGGTTTCAAAAAAGTACAAATTCTACTTTCCTCTTAAAGGAAAATAAGATTATATGGTACCGGTTTTTGTCAAGGACTTAATTATTCTGCTCTTTTTACATTTTTACTTCTCAAGGCATGCATATGAAATAATTAACTAACTAGGATGATTAGCATATAATTTCTTTTGTACTAGTAGTTTTCTTTTTCTAAGTCTAGGGTGGTCCATGTGAGGTTAACAGTCTACCTTTCTTTTGTAGCATCATTAAATTGTATATGACAACTGAAAATTAAAATGTGAAACTATGTTAGAATGGCCAGTTGACTAATTCATTTTGCAAACAAGTTTTTCATGTAGTAGTTTAAATATGGGAAAGAGTTTTATGTTATATGGGCCATTAGTATAGCAGACTAATACGTAATTTATTCTATTTTCAAGATTATAAATTTTTATATTAAAAGGAGATTTACTTGTAGTTATATATATTAATGTAAACGAGTCTCTAAACCAACGATATATATAACTTAAAATTGAAATAGTTCTAAGTAGCTCTAGCTATCAAGTCTGCACGTGTCAGCATGTGTAAGCGCCACATGGCCACGGATTTGCCATACTTCTACTTTCCTCTACGATATAATGCAAAGTAAGAATCCAATTAACATTTCCTCTTTCCCAAAAACTGTAACTAATCCTGTAAGTTTATTCTCTGTATATGAGTTGTTCTTTTCAGAAAATTTGCTCCAACATCCTCCCATTTTGATGCAAGGCTGGGCGTATAAGAGGAAGTAACGTTATCAAAGGCTCTTCTATTCATAAGATTGTAAGACAAGTTGAACTTTATCTGCTGCAAAACCTAATGTGAGTTTAATTTGTGACCTTTAACCTTCTGATTGTTTATTCAAAGAAGCAATTTAATTTCTTATTATCCAGCTAGATATTAGTCATCCACAGCAAGTCTTGGTTCAGCAGAGTTATTTTGGAGGTTCAATTTGTTGTAAACACCAAGAGCAACCCTAATTATCTCCAGAGCTCCAAATTTTATTCAAATCGTACATAAGTTAGATTTTGCACAAGAAATCTTACACGTATATTCTTCTCATGATTGAATATCTCCTTATATTCCTTCTTCTGAAGCATAATTCGCTTTCAGATCACTAATTTTAACTTCATTTCTGTCAAATCAAGACAAATCATTTCTATCTTCTACTTGATGCTTAATGGTTTTTTTTCTTTTCTTTTCTAGTTGTTGATTTTGTAGATCGAGGATGAAGAACGACAGATAATATCATGAATTCACGTGGAAACCATTTTCAGGCGAAGCAAGAATCTGGTGGAACCAACAACAGTAAATTGACCTCAAAGGCTACTACATCAACAAGTTCAAGGCAGTGGGGTGGCTTTAAAAATCCAAGAATTGTACGTGTATCGCGTACTTTTGGTGGAAAAGATAGACATAGTAAAGTCTGCACAATAAGGGGTCTTAGAGATAGAAGAATTAGACTTTCAGTGCCTACTGCAATTCAATTGTATGATCTTCAAGATAGACTTGGTCTCAGCCAACCTAGCAAAGTTGTAGATTGGTTAATTGAAGCCACTAAACATGAAATCGATAAGCTTCCACCATTACAGATACCACCAGGATACTTCGCCCAGTTCCAAAGCGATCATCAATTTGATCATGCAGCTAATTTGAGAGCAAAATCCAAGGTAATTGATACAGACACAGTATATGGGAAAAACAAGTCTATTGCTTCAAATGAGCAAGAAAACCAAGAAGAAATAGGAGGTTATGTTCCTCAAATTTCTGCTCAGAGTTTCTTTCCATTAGGCAATAGATCTCCTAATTTACCAGGCCTGATAAACAACAGCATGCCTTTCAATTCTTACTATCCATGGGAGCCTAATTCGAACTTGTCTTTATCTCATTTTGGACAACCCCAAATTGAAGAATCGTCCCAAAATAATTTTCCTTTATCATTGGCATCATCCTTGTCTTTGCCTTCAGGTTCTCAATTATACTTTAATCCAATAGCTACAACATTTTCACCTATGATTTCACCTTATATGACCAATTATCCCATCGAAAATGATCCGAGGGCGCAGTTGAATCATTTCCATTTCTTAAGCTCAAGTTCACAACACGTCCTTACGAATCCACCAGTGTCAACTCTTAACTTGATCAAACCCTTCAGTCAGAATGACGATCCAAGGTGGATTCATTCAAGAGAAGATGATGATGATAGCCAACCACATGAAGGCGGCGACAATTAATTCTTGGATTGGATCAGGACGAAGAAATTCTAGTATCTACTAAGGGCTTGGAGCCTTAAGTCCAAGAAATATCGGGAATTATCCGTTTCTGCATAATACAATATTATTTCAAAGACAAGATCATGTGCAAACAAGATTATGCTAGTTTCCTACATCAGAGGTACAGAAATACAGTAAGACATTTAATCTCTAGTACTATATATATACGTTTATAAAGTTTTACTTCTTTTCTCTGCAGAACATACTATTATTTAAAATACTGTTTACATTACCACTGCGTGGTAAATGAGTATTCTACTTGCAGTTCTTTTTGTGGTTTCTTTTCTTTTTTTTTCTTCCTCGCTTCTTCTTTTCCCCCTCGGATGTTATTAAAGTTGTATCAATTCTATATTTTGGTTGTAGCTTCTTTTACCATTGGAATTATATGATTTAATTATTTGGTTATACATATCGAAAGTGTCTTTAGCGTTATTTATGCATTCTTCTTAGAATAAACAGTTGCCATACTCGAGCCCTTTCTAATTATAAGTGAATTAAACTGCACTTTAATTTGCAAGATTTTGAAGGTAAGTAGGTAAATGTTGTTTAATTGGAATTTGGAACTGATCACTTGATAAATATGAGCTATACATCTCACCCGTTCTCTCTAATTATTATCATGGTTTCTGTTAACTACGCAAGTCATAGTGTATAATTTAGGTTAATATAATTCACCAGTTTGGACGGTTTGTAATTTTACTAACAGGATCAAATCCGATGGTAAATATACCAACGGGCCCTTTAGCGACGGATTCAAATCTGTTAGTAATCAGTTGGTACCAACTGATTCTCTTGTTGGTAATTCCAAATTTTCTTGTAGTGAAGATGACCAAAAAGATTCGAGCTATTTCTGTTAATTAAGGAAACTAAATACTTCACCATAAAAGATATGGAACATATCATATTTAGCCGTGCACTAATAGTAGACTTTACTTCATCTTGTTTAATGTTTAGGATATCGCTACATTAAGAAGCTCATTTTCTCATGTATCGGTCGGACCAATATCGCATAATTGTCAAATTGTGAGAGCCTCTGATTGACCGCCAAATACCAAATAAAGATATTAACTGCTTCTTCTACTTGAAGCTTTTATTGATGCATGCATGCAAATGTTAAACTTCCCTTTTAACATCTAAGTGAACTTCTTTCATATATCTAAGGTTTAGACAAATTAGTTGTAAATTTCCTCAATATTCTTTCTGCAAAAAGGAAATAATTACTTCTTCTCTCAAAGTTATGCTCTTGCAAGTAGAAGTCTTATGATTATAATGGTTCGTGATTGTTATAATTATTTCTTTTTCTCAAATAATATTAGTTGATGATGGATAGTTACAAGAAACTTCCTAAATATATTTCTTTTTTTGGTGTTTGATGCAAGATATCCATAAGAATATATTCACTAATCATTTAAATTTGTATGGATGTAAAAGCTAGTACAATTTAATGTTGTAATGCAAAGCTTTCTTCTTAGAACAATGGAAGGTTTTGTGCTAACTGTACGGATAACGGGAACATCTTCCCTACTTTTTCTTCTCTTTCTTTTTTCTATTTTATTTTTTGCTCCCTTTATAAAAAAGAGTATAATGTGTAATGTTGAAAGCACATCATATGGGAAGTGTGGGGGAGTAATATGAAGTAGCTCAAAGTGATTGTTTTGTAGAGTCGGAAGAATAGTGAACCCTAGCTAGAGTACTAATGACTTGCTTTCTTACCATATATTCTACTGTTATACAGTTGTAATGTTGAAAGCACATCATATGGGAAGTGTGGGGGAGTAATATGAAGTAGCTCAAAGTGATTGTTTTGTAGAGTCGGAAGAATAGTGAACCCTAGCTAGAGTACTAATGACTTGCTTTCTTACCATATATTCTACTGTTATACAGTTGTATCTCTAAAATTTGCCATCATTTTCTAATTAGTAATACTTGCGTAGTTTATTCGACTAAGAACTAAGGAGTCTGAGTTAGATTCTCAGAGGACTTTATTGTTTGTGAGACCACAAAGAGGTTATTGGGACCAGAAGCATGCATGTAGTAAAAGTTGATTTCTGGAACTTGAGAATATATATATATATATATATATATATATATAGTTAGTAATATTCTTCTCCAGTAATATCCAACTAGTCAGTGAATTTATGAACATAAGTTGACCAAAATTAAAACCTTTTCGAAAAAGAAATTAGTTATGATCGTATATCACACTAATCAAATCACATTGATCACAAATTCCCAAACTAGCTTTCTGTAGCAAAGAGTTTATGCGGGTAGCTATGCATGCGTTGGCATAATATTTGCTTTCGGTCTCTAAGTAAAAATTTAAGTTAGTGCAAGGAACCATTAGGTGAATGGTCTCCTCTTATAATTATGGGTCGTTTGGTTGGTGGAACGGGATAGAAAAGTTTATCCTATGGGTTGAGGATCATCTTTTAAATGGGATGGCTAATCCCGTCATTTTAGTGCAAAATGGTAAATTTTCGGGACTAATTAATACGTATAACCAAATGTGAGGTAAAAATAATCCCACATTTTATTCCGGGATTATTATCCCTTATTCCACTTACCAAAAGATAAGAATTGTATCTAGATTAAAGATTTAATTGGTAGGGTAAAACAAAGTAAACTCACATCTCCGAGTTCACCCTTTTGGGTGCTATTCATCACTATAATCGAACAAAAGCTGTTCACGTACGGGTGAGTGCGATAGACATAATCGTGGAAGTGAGATCATTTTAAACACTTGTAATAACCAAATTTATGAACAAGTATTCGAACTTTAAGATGAAAGAATGTAGAAAATGGATAGGAATTTAATTTCATGATCTGCCATCTCTTAAACTGCCTGCAGAAAAGCGTAATTATTCTTTATAATATTACTATAACCTATTTGCAACCTAAGTATTCTCGAGTCTCAACTCTAGTAACCAACTTGATAGTAGCATAATGCAGTCTGTCGTAGCCATATAGGCAGTCTTATGCCAATGCATGCACGATAAAAGCCACCTCCTATTTGCTTGTCGACTACTATATATCAATACTTATCAAAATTAGCGTTTGCCGTTAAACTAGAGATAGAACACTGTTGAGTTGTCTGGTTTGGATTGTCCAGTCACTGGGTTAATTTTCCTTGTAGCCCTGCAATCTTTTATTTTTTTGTTTCTTTTCTCTCTTTTTGATCAATCGTTTTTATTCTCTTTCAAAATCAGAAAGTTAATTAAGAACATCAGTCCGCATAACGTTCAATGAACGGTAATAACCAAAAAACTAGGGTCTGGATTGCAACATATAGTAATTTCTTTTTATTAACGTAAGCTTTGACAAATCCTTACCCAATATTTATGTTAATGACAGATAACAGATTATACGATAGAATGGTCAAGACGAACATAAATTTACACGGATACCATTACTATAAAAAAAATCACTAGCAATAGAATAAATATGTAACACTAGGTTATTTATAAATCTAAAAAACCGCCTACTCAATCGACTAACCTAAAAATGACTGGAAGATATATAGTATAATATACTCCGTATTATAATATAGTATAAGTATAGTATAATATATAATCTATTGATTAGGCTAGGAAAAGTTAACAATAAATCCTACTGGCTAATTATGTAACTAAAGATTCCATTTTTATTTATATCGAACACTAGTTGGTCAACTTTGGTCAAGTATAATTGTACTACATACAAGTTAAAAAGAAACCCTAGAAATAAAGAAGCCTTAAGAGGAAAACGAAGGTGTTATAATATGAATGAGTACAAGCGTGGAAGCAAGAAAAGGAGAGGTATTTGGAATCTATAATTCTTCTATGCATGACAGTGTGTGAAAAGGAAAGATGATAAGCAATGGACAGAGATTGGATTGCATCAGTACTATTCTATTCACTAGATCCAAGAACTTTTTTTTAAAAGAATGGCCACAGCAGCAAACTCCAACTTGGGATAAGGTGCCCTTTTTCTAAAGCAGAAAAAAGTTTCTGTGGTCCTCTTTAGAAAAGAAATGTATTGCTTTTATTATAAGTTAGGACATGCACGTGACAAGGAGACAATTTTATTTTTTGTGCAGCTCGTGAAAAATAAAATTGTTTACCGTGAAAATTATAATTAAATTTGTAAAATGGAATTTAAAAACATGTGATTTATTTCCGAGCTGGTCTGTTAAAGCAGTTGATGCTAATAGTGTGAAACTTAACGATGGAGCACAAGCTAAAACGAGATAGTGATCGAACCGAAGGGCCTGCTGCCCCGATGTAGGCCTAGCCAATGGAGACTTCAAGGTCGACTTCGAGCTCGAGCTCGAGCTATCAGGGATAGTCGAGGATGATCTAACAGTTAGAAACATAATCAAACAAGGCTCTTTATAGCCAAAACTAAGTTATATGTTAAAGAACATATATAAAGCGATAGATATCGAGGTATCCTCGGATCAGTGAGAGCCAATAAGTTTAGAAAGACGAGAGAGAGAGAGAGAGAGAGAGAGAGAGAGAGAGAGAGAGAGAGAGAGAGAGAGAGAGAGAGAGAGAGAGAGAGAGAGAGAGAGAGAGAGAGAGAGATTAATGCACTTGTGGAGAAATTGAGCCACATCAGTCCGTTACAAGGTGGTATGTATTTCCCTTATATAGGAGAGGAGATACCATACAGTACAAAGTGCATTAAACATAAAGTCATGGAGATGGGATAGCTAGGCATGGCACTAGCGCCTATCAATCCTAGCTGCTTGACTCGGGGGCCCTCCGCCTTGATGACTTTCATTGGGTTGCAGATAGAACTCTTATCCCATGGGCGCTTGCAGGGTCTCGGACGATCCTTAGGGGAGGTGCTCGATCATGATCCCACGGTTTCGAGGTGTTGATATGACCTCTCGAATGTACCCCAATGGCGGGAAATGAATCTCCTTGATTCAACCATATACAGATTGTCTCCTTATTTTTTATGTCGAAGTAATAGGAAATGATACTGAATCGTTGTGTTGAGGAGATCATTGCTATGACGTAAATCGTCCAAGAGAATTAAATGCCATTTCTCAGAGGATCGTGCAGGGCCACCGTCAGATCCGGTAATCGAGAAACCATGAACTGTCGTAGGCTCGTCTCTTCTACATCCCTAGCGGCCACTATAAATGCACCGATTGTTAGACTCTTTCTCTCTTCACCTTTCTCAGAAGAACACGAACCAAAATTCTGCTATTTGACATCCTTCCCTCTTTACAAAAGAGTTTTTTCCATTTTTCATAGCTAGGACTTCTAGGACGGTGCTTCATCGGAGTGATGCTGCGTAGTCATCCCGATTACCCGAGGGAGACAACATATCGATTCCCTCTTTAGAGCAATGGATTCCACCCGAACTTGATACGTCGAAGGATTTTGACATCGAGACTCCCTCTTCTACACCGGGTCAGTGCAAACACGTGTCTCGATATGTCAATGTCGTGACAGATGTTGAGAAAATGAGGAAGGATTGCCGGTGGAGTGAGGCAGTATAGGTAGAGATTCTCGGCCCCAATGATAGCATCATCGACTTCAATGATGGCTTCCTTCACATATATACTTACCCATTCACCCTTGGCCCCGATAAATTCATTGAAGCTCCTCCGTTGGAAGTCGACCCCTGTTATCCTTGACTTCTGCGACCGATATCAAGTGACTCTTGGCTAGATTTACCCATATTTTTGTAGGATAGTGTTGATGCTCAGGGATTTTAGCGAAGGCGGTACATGCGAGGTTTTTACCCTTGGCCATTTTATTAGACTGTATCGCCCTCGGCTGTATCAGGGCTTGAGCAAGCTCCGCCAGCGATCCAAAAAGTCTTTTTCACGAGCGTTGATAAGGGGAAAGACCGAGGGTGGATGAGTAAGCTTATTCGAGTAAGGGCCTCAGATGTCTCGGCCCGGGGATACCCTTTCCGGAGCAGTGGAATGCTAAACATAAGCGAATTTCCTTTTAATCGCTACTTGACTCCCTTTTAATTAGTCATAATAACTTCTTTATGCTTTCTGCAACTGTTTTCTGGCATTCGGAGGTGATCCTGGACTTGTCGGGATGGGTCAGTCGTTTCGATGAAAAATTCCCGTATCGCACTCGGTCTTGGACCATCCTGGATAAGGAGCGTTGGGTGGCCAAGAATCATGGTGAGGCTCCATCATCGCCTATGCTTCGTGTTTTGTGTTCCCCTCCGAACCCTTAGCGTAAACGTACCATGATTTTTGTGTTGGTACAGGTCTTAGAAAAAAATATGCAGATGAGGCCACCCCTCAGGCGTGAAGTAAAGTCCCTGGAGCCTGATACGAACAAGAAAAGGAAAGGCAAGGTACCCGTCGCTCATTTTGATAGTACTGCTGCTCCAACTTCTGGGTCGGACCCTAATATTAAGCGGGAGGACGATGAGGGAAGTCCAATGAGGAGGAGAACAAGGTCCAGTGCGAGAGATTTATATGTACCCCGACCGCAGGCTGCTGAGTCCGGCACGGGCGGCTCCGGCCGAGCAGATGGGCAAAGGAACCTAGAAAAGGACACTAATATGGCTTCGACTCGTGTGGTCAGATCCAACATAGATTTTGATAGGAGAATCGTTGGAGTTAATGCTGAGAGATTGGAGCTGGGGGCCTTTCGGGAGCGTGGGTCGCTCTTTGGAGAAATTGGCGATTTGAACGACCTTATATCTACAATCCGATTTTATTTTGGAAGCTAAGGGATGTAGAAAAGATGGCCGGCATCAAAGTCGGGACTCCTCCCAAAAGGGGACATTTTATTGCCGATATTCTTGACAGCGTGGTCGACACGGCTGATCTCAATATTCCCTGTTGATACCCAATTTTTTTTCTATGTCTTTTTTGTGCAAAATACTTTCAAAATAGCATATGCATGCATATATAAGCATGTCCAAGAATTTTGATATTTTCCCTAATTTTTAAGGATTTTAAAATAAATCTATTGTCGATTTTTAGCGGTACAAATCCAATAATTATTCCCAAATAATCATTTTGTTGAAAAATGTGTTTCTATTCTCATATTTATACCAAAATATAATTACGAGTGATTTTTTTATATTTTACAAATTCATTTGGTATTTTTAAAGCTAAATTGTACATAATTGCAATTATAGCCTATTTTATGATTATCATCATTTTACAATTACAAAACCATTTCCAATATTTTTTAGATTAATATTTATATAATATTTATTGGCTTAGTGTTTTTAATTTACTTTTAAAATCATAATTATTATTGTTATAAAATAAAAAGAGAAAAATTGGCTATTTAATACTTGGCCCATTTCATTCTCAATTACAGTCTCATTTCCTTTCAATTTTAGCCTTAATTTGACCCCAATTCCACCCCAAATAAAAACCAACCCAGTTCCAAGTTTAACCCAACGCACGTCCCGATTTTAAAACCCACTCGTCTCCCCTTTGATCCTGATCATTGATCATTTTGATCAACGGCCGTGATTCTTTCTTTCTTTTTTTGATTTTCAAATCCACCTAAACCTAATTCATTTTATCAGAGGCATCTCCTTTGAACCCCCTTTGTCTCTCAAACTCTCCCTAGCCTCTCCGAAACCCTAATCGATTTCCACCTTATTCCACCATGATTCCACCGGAATCAATGACATTCCAGGCCATGGATGGCATGTACTCACTCTCTCTCACCATTAAACCTAAGCTACTAGATGTTCTAAAGCCCGGCTTCAATGGTTCTCTTTAGATCTTTCTCAGATTTGTATATCTATGGCCTCTTTGACCGTTATTCCGGCATGTTCAAGCAATATGAGTCTTTTCGACTCAGGATCATACTTTCCTCAAGACCTTTCTCATTCTAGGGTTTTCTCTGCAACTCTAAGCCATTTGAGGTTATGTACTTGCTTATTTTTCTTAGATCTGTGCCATGCTTGGGCTTTACTTGGCTTTTTAAGGTTTTCCCGATATTTTCTTTTTCAAAAAAACATTCAATTTCGATTTTAGGGTTTCTAAAAAGTTTTCTTCAAATATTTTTCTGATTCTTCATGTTCTTTCTTTACGTGTGTTTTGTGCTCGTATGTTTTTCTCTTATTACGCATGAGTTTGTTCTCTTGTTTCTGATCTATTATGCAAGACTTTTCTATCTTTTGTTGTTATTCTTATGCTCGCACATTAATTTGTCTTATTTTCCTTACTCTTTGCTATATGAGTTTATAGTTTAATTCTGTAATTTTTGTTCACTTTACTGAACTTTGTTCGTGTTCCTGCAAAGCATCTTTTTCTCTATTGTTGTTTAAAAACACGTATCATCTCTTTCTTCTAAACTTGTTTGTGTATGTTTGTCTCTGAAAGAGACTTCTAAGCCTCTTTCAATGACATGTTTTCTCACCTCTATTGTGTGACTCAATTTGAAACCCTAGAATTTGGGAGTTTTTCTTTGGGTAAATGGTATTAGGGTTCCACTTTGGGACCCTAGGCTTTCAGACTCACTATGAGTCTGTAATTGAACTTGCAACACCTTTTGCTTGTGGCCCCTTTTGCTTGTGATTCTAAGGCTTTTAATGTTAAACTCTTTTTCTAAGTAACCTAACGACTCTTTTTGCTTGATCTGTGTGCTTTATATATGAGAAAATTCCTCTTTCAAAAAGGTTTTCACCAACTAAGTGATTGATTATGAAATCTCTTTTAATAAGGCTAACGATTTGTCACTGATTTTTTTTCCAATTGAACATCCTTTATCTTTCTTGACTTGGTTCATTCAAATTCAACTTGTAAATGTGGTTTCATGGTTGTTTTATTGATTCACTTGCCATATTTGGCACAAATCGTGTACTATTGATTGTTTTCCTTAAATAAGTTATGTGTATTTATCCTTTTTGTGCTGCTCTGAAAGGTTTTAATCAAATTTTCTTTCCTTAACTGGTTATTACCCATTGGAATCAAAATCCCTTAACCAAATGAAACTAATTTCAATGATATTTCCTAACCTTTCTTACTGGTTTTCTTTTCACTATAAAAAGGACTGCCCATTGCACTTTAACATACTTCCAGTTCAATACTTTCACATCCACACTTCGAGGTCTAGACACCTTAGAACTACAAACTTAAACTTTACGATTTTCATCTTCACACCACCTTCACTATTAGTCTTCCAATTCAGTACTTGCAATACCGTTTTGAATTTAACACTTTGATTTGCTTGAGATCTTTTGACTACTATTTTCTTACTTGTTTTCCCTGAAACTGTATGTCTTTTATTTAATTTTCTGTCTCACCCCTATGTTTTTACTTTATGGTTTCAGCATTCTTGTTTACTTTACTACTCATGTTCAGTGATTTATGCCAATTATGTTCTTTCCTTGCATCTTTTCCATTGTGAATCCTGTAGAAAATCATTCTATCCATGATATGTGTGCTTTGGTTGTATTAGCAATGATTTTCAGGTATAGGTTTTGATGAATGACAAACAACGAAGTCGATGAATGACAAACAATGAAGTCAAGTGTCGAACAAGTTATTATATGACAAACAATCAAGATTGAATGCCGAGAAGCATATTGATGACGGAATTGCATAGACAAGCCAAAGACGAGCTCAAAAGTTCAAGACCGAAGACCCAAGGCGTAGGTCGTTAGGTAGAACAATTGTAAGAGCAACGTTTAAAGTTATCTCGTCTTTTGGCTCAACATAGGTCATCATAAATATGCATAAAATCATTTTATCAAATCGTATTTTAAATACTTCAAACAAAATGATTTCAAACATTTTCATTTTAGCCAAAATGAATTTTAAATATGTCTTTCAAAGCTGGACAGAAATAATCGATTATGTTTATTTTGATAATCGATTATGTTAAGACAGTGTAAACCGGAATTTACAAAACAGCAAAATAATCGATTATTAGAAGTGCATAATCGATTATCTTGTATCCGTTGCCAAGTTTTTGAACACTGTAACAAAATAATCGATTATGCATATCTGATAATCGATTATTCTGCATAAAATCAGCTTCCGATTTTGTAACGGTAAGCTGATAATCGATTATCCAAATCTGATAATCGATTATCTTGGCATAAAATCAGCATAATTGATTTCCAATTAAGCAACGAACATACAACTTATAACACCTATAAATAGAGGTCTTTTGAGCTAAATTGTAACACACAACACCTCTCATTATTCATATACATATTGATATTATTTGTGCATCATTATAGAGCTTTTGTTGAGCCATTTGAGAGACAAATTTGAGTTGTTCATAGAGCTAATATAGTATCTCTTTATCTACTCTTTTGAGAGAGTTCTTGTTGTAAAAGAGAAAGGTGTTTGAGAAGACCATATCTTCTCATTGACTGTCGGGTTTGCTAAGTACCCTCAATCTTAGTGTGTGAAGTCTTGTGGTGCGGTATCCACGAGCAAGGTGAAGTCTTGAGGTGCGGTATCCTCGAGCAAGTTGAAGTCTTGTAGAGTGTACATCTACGAGAAAGTGTAACGATTTGTTAGGCACCCGTAAGCTTAACGGAGTTAGTGGAATCTCGAGAGAGTCTCTCGGGGACTGGACTAACCACAAGTTGTGGTGAACCAGGATAAATTCGGTGTGTTCTTTCCTTACTATTTTAATTACCGAATTTATTTTATTCCTGCAATTTTAATTCCTCAATATTCATCAATATTCTCGTGCCGCACTATTCACCCCCCCCTCTAGTGACGGGCATAAATCCTAACAATTGGTATCAGAGCCTAACTCTCTGAAAGCCTTAACCGGTTGAAAGAACGATATATATATATTTTTTTGAGAATATTGAACGCAGGAATGATGAGCGAAGGACACTCCACCTATAGGCCTCCACTATTTGACGGGACAAATTACAAATATTGGAAAGAGCGGATGAGAATCTTCATCCAATCAAATAACTTTTGCTTGTGGAAAATCATCAAGAACGGTGAACAAATGCCAACAAAGAAAGTTGGGGAAACCACGATTCCAAAGGAGGAAGATGAATATGATGCCGAGGACGTCAAGAAAGTTGAAAATAACGCAAAGGCCGTCAACTTATTATATTGTGCGGTGAATCCGGATGACTATCAGAAGATTTCTTGTTGCACAACCGCCAAGGAGATGTGGGATAAACTCGAGATCACTTATGAAGGTACGCCTCAAATCTGAGAATCTAAAGTTGATTTTCTAACACATGAATATGAACTCTTTAAAATGAGGGAGAAAGAACCCATCGGTATTATGTTCGAACGATTCTCAAAAATCGTCAACGATCTTCATGCTCTCGGAAAAGTATACTCGAACAAAGATCTAGTTCGAAAAATCCTACGGAGTCTCACTCCCGAATGGCGCTCCAAAGCCAATGCCATCCAAGAGTCGATAGGAATCACGAATGTCACAATTGATGGACTAAGAGGTAACCTCGAAACTTATGAAAGCACAATTCTTAATCCCTATCTTAGAAGTAAAAGTTTGAATATTGCCTTCAAAGCCTCATCCTCTAAAAGAGAAGAGGTAAGTGATTCGGATAGCGATGATGATAATATTTCCAATGCCTTGATCGAAAAGTTTTATAAGTGTATGAAAAAGGAAATAAAGAAGGAAGAACCAAGTCCTTCATGCCAAAGTTGTGGAAAACTTGGCCACACCAAATCACATTGTCCAAAATCCAAAGACAAGAAGAAGAACAAACACCAAAGGCATGTGACATGGGATTCGGACAGCTCGGGTGATGAAACTGCCGCATTATGCCTCATGGCCAACGAGGAAGAAGAGGTAAGTAATTCTAACTCTTATTCTTTTGAAGAATTACAAGAAGCTTTTCATGACTTATATGGTGAATTGAAAAAGACTTCAAAAATCTCCAAAGAGGCCAAGGCTAAAATTAAAGTTTTAGAAGAGAAAAATAATTTTTTGGAAAATGACAATATTGATCTTAGAAATAAAATTAAGGAGATGAATGAAGCCTCTTCAATTGATCAAAGTTCAAATTGTTCTTCTTGTAAGTCTTTGAAAATAGAGAACATAGAACTTAGGAACACACTAGAAAAACATAGTGTTGATAATCCTAAAACAATTGAAGAAATTAAAAAGGATGATAGAAATGAAGTTAGACCACCTAGAAATAATTCTAGGAACTTCACTAATGAGCCTAAAATTAATTATTTTAGACCACCTAGAAACAACTCTAGGAATTTTGTTAATGAGTCTAGAATGAATAATTTTAGACCACCTAGAAATGACTCTAGGAATTTCAACGCTTCTAGCAATAACGACTTTAGATCACCTAGAACGTTTTTGGCTCAACCAAGACATATGCACAACCCGAATGTTATATGTCATTATTGCAACCGGGTAGGACACATAGCACCCGTATGTTTTGCAAAACATAGAGATTTATCTTTTGGCTATGATTATTATTTGCCTAACCCCCAAGGACCCAAAAGTAGTTGGGTACCGAAAACCTATTTTTAGGTACGTTTGCAGGTGTGCTTGAAGACTACAATATCATAGTAGATGCACCAAGCACTAAACCTTATTGCATCGAGGGGGAATTTCGGTTAGTTATCATTTTTTTATAAAAACGTAATAGTTGATATGTGTTAACAATTAATATATCTTTGTTAACAATTGATATTAATTATTTTTGTTGATTCATGTTTTGATAACTTTTATCTTGAATAACAATTGGTATCAATTATTTTTGTTAAAAATAATGATTGATGTTTTGATGAATATCTTTCTAGTTTGAATAACAGTTGGTATATTCGCTAAAGTTAACCTTTGATATGGTTGTTATATTTTTACTAACAGTTGATATTATTCATGTTGGTATAATCTTTTAAATATCGTCAATGTATATTCCTCATTGTATTTCCTATCTTATATTTGATACTAACAATTGATATACCCAAAAAGGGGGGAAGTGTCGAAAGGGGAAAGTAGCCTTTGTATACTCTCTTTTTGCTAATGCCAAAAGGGGGAAGAGTTTAGGCGATATGCATCAAATAAGGGGGAATGTATCTACGTTATAGTATGCCTTATTTTAGGGGGAATTATCATTAAGGGGAATTGTTTGCATAAATTGTATGTTGAGATATAGCATGAATTTAGGGGGAATCCGATATGCATATCTCCTGTTGTTTGTCATTATCAAAAAGGGGAAAATTGTAGAAAATCATTCTATCCATGATATGTGTGCTTTGGTTGTATTAGCAATGATTTTCAGGTATAGGTTTTGATGAATGACAAACAACAAAGTCGATGAATGACAAACAATGAATTCAAGTGTCGAACAAGTTATTATATGACAAACAATCAAGATTGAATGCCGAGAAGCATATTGATGACGGAATTGCATAGACAAGCCAAAGACGAGCTCAAAAGTTCAAGACCGAAGACCCAAGGCGTAGGTCGTTAGGTAGAACAATTGTAAGAGCAACGTTTAAAGTTATCTCGTCTTTTGGCTCAACATAGGTCATCATAAATATGCATAAAATCATTTTATCAAATCGTATTTCAAATACTTCAACAAAATGATTTCAAACATTTTCATTTTAGCCAAAATGAATTTTAAATATGTCTTTCAAAGCTGGACAGAAATAATCGATTATGTTTATTTTGATAATCGATTATGTTAAGACAGTGTAAACCGGAATTTACAAAACAGCAAAATAATCGATTATTAGAAGTGCATAATCGATTATCTTGTATCCGTTGCCAAGTTTTTGAACACTGTAACAAAATAATCGATTATGCATATCTGATAATCGATTATTCTGCATAAAATCAGCTTCCGATTTTGTAACGGTAAGCTGATAATCGATTATCCAAATCTGATAATCGATTATCTTGGCATAAAATCAGCATAATTGATTTCTAATTAAGCAACGGACATACAACTTATAACACCTATAAATAGAGGTCTTTTGAGCTAAATTGTAACACACAACACCTCTCATTATTCATATACATATTGATATTATTTGTGCATCATTATAGAGCTTTTGTTGAGCCATTTGAGAGACAACTTTGAGTTGTTCATAGAGCTAATATAGTATCTCTGTATCTACTCTTTTGAGAGAGTTCTTGTTGTAAAAGAGAAAGGTGTTTGAGAAGACCATATCTTCTCATTGACTGTCGGGTTTGCTAAGTACCCTCAATCTTAGTGTGTGAAGTCTTGTGGTGCGGTATCCACGAGCAAGGTGAAGTCTTGAGGTTCGGTATCCTCGAGCAAGTTGAAATCTTGTAGAGTGTACATCTACGAGCAAGTGTAACAGTTTGTTAGGCACCCGTAAGCTTAACGGAGTTAGTGGAATCTCGAGAGAGTCTCTCGGGGACTGGACTAACCACAAGTTGTGGTGAACCAGGATAAATTTGGTGTGTTCTTTCCTTACTATTTTAATTACCGAATTTATTTTATTCCTGCAATTTTAATTCCGCAATATTTATCAATATTCTCGTGCCGCACTATTCACCCCCCCCCCTCTAGTGACAGGCATAAATCCTAACAAATCCCTACCACTATTCTCTTCTATGTGCTTGAGTTAAGGTTCTTGGCCTGGCAGTATCCTAATTACTTCCCAGGCTATAACCCGATCCACAATGGATCCTTACTCTTAAGTTTGGCTAACAGGCTGGTCAGGGGTATACCAGCATCCCAATTGTTGGGCATGACCACTAGCCTGCCATGGCTCTCCCTGATTCCCCTCTATGCACTTACACTTGTTCTTAGACTATTAAGGGCCCCCCCCCTTATGAGCCTTGCTTTGGGACTTTGAGTTCCCTCTAAACTTGGACATTTGAGGGCTGGCATTTTCACACTGCACTATGATCTTAATTCTGCAAGGTGTTTGGGTGTAAGCACTGCCTGGAGCCCCTTTGAGACTCTTAGGAACTTTGAAACATCACAAATATGAGAAAGGCTTTTAGAAATCTGATCCTGGAAGTTTGTTTATCTCATATTGTTGGACTTTGAGCTTGAATTAGGTTGTTTGGGTGTAGCTGGAACTTCTGATGTAATTTTACTTTTCTGATTTATTTGGATCTATAATAATTTGTAATAACTATTGGGGAAGTCTAGTGGAAAGGGATGGGGATGAATGCATGCAAAGGGTAGAAAGCTTGCCTATAAGTTATTTATAATTTCTGCACGACATGCCTATATGTTTTTTGCACTTCTGCATTTTAGAAATCATGACTATAGGAGTAATCAATTGAACCAGCTTCGTCTATTTCATCTACGAGTCTAAAATCAATCATAAGGTCGTTAAAATCTGTAGATATTTTGTTTATATAACCAGCAACCTTTTTTTCTTCTTAAAATCAGTATGCTTTATTAGATGTCATGCATATAGGTCTCACTTCAATGCTTTCTTTTATCGCTTTCTTTCAATAATGTTGTAATTGTGAGCAATTATTCTAATCATTACTTTATGAACGTGCAAAAACGTGACAACTTGTTTCATTCTTGTAATTGCATATTCAACATCATATTCCACTCGTGCCAAACAAAATATCATAGCCCCACCGTCAAATCCCAAGGCTCAAACCTGGACAAGCGGTGGAAACTACCAAGTTAGACGCTTGTAATGAGTGGTTGCGCCCTTCCGATACTATCACCCCCTAAATTTGGCAAAGGCATATTTACGATAAAACCAGTCGATCAATAGTGTAGTAGACGTTTCCGTTCCTTTCCCTCTTGAGTTGTCCGCTCAAGGGTACTGGTCTAGCACCCCATAGAAACCTTACTCCATTCAATTGTGCATGCATCATGGTCAAACGTAGCCGAGTCGATTATGTCGTCCGTATAATGACTCTTTAAGATAGCCTTGTCCAAAGTCCACTGGGTTTCCCTGGAACCCAAATGGACACTACCACATCTGTGCATTTATTTGGAGAACTAAAATGATGCTTATGCCAACTATTGATATTTAAATAGTCGAGTCTGGTGGGGGTAAGGGCCTAACACTTTGTTTTGAAAAGAATGAGTCACGAAGTCCCCAGATTTGGCAAACATCCATCCAAGGTTGCTAAGCTGGTGGGAAGACCTTCACTCCAGTGATCGGACCCTCATCCACAAGTATTTGGGAAATTTGCCTTCACTTTTAGAAATTCAACCCGACAATAAAATCATAGAGGCTGGAACTTTATTCTGGGATGGCGACAGGTCTCTGTTCCGTTTCGGGGACCTCGAAATGACACCTTTCTTTTAAGAAATAGGAGGGCTAGCTGGTATCCCATGGGAGACTCCGGGTTTGCTTATGCCGGAAAATCACAAGGGTATGGGTTTTCTCAAAATGATGGGACTAAAGAAGAACACATACTTGACCTGCTTGAAGGATTCCTACATTCCTTTCAACCATCTGTACGACAGGTATGGCCATAGCAAGTCCTACCGCACTTACCCGGACGAATTCGCCCTCACATCATTGGGGCATATCCACAAAAAAGTTTTTTTCTTTATGTTCTACTTTTTGGGGATGATTATCTTTCCTATGAAGAAGGCTAGGATTCATACAATACTAGCCATGGTCACTAAAACCTTAATGGAAGGAATTGGCGGGCAGCCTTTTAGCAGAGTAGCTGTGATCCATGCAGAGATATACCTAGGCCTGGAGAACTGTCAACGAGGGACCAAACACTTTGAGGGTTGTAACTTACTACTCAAACTCTGGCTCAGGGAGAATCTCTAATAAAGTGAATATTGACAAGAGATCCTGCATAGGGACTGGGATGATCAGATCGCCTTCCATCAGCCAAGGCGAATGAACTATATGCCTAACATGTTTGCTCAATCGTAAGATGATAAAGGATGGATAGAGTTGTTCGAAAATCTGAAAGAGGACAAAATGCAATAGATTTTTGAATGTTTCCCTACTGAGAAGTTCATTGTCCAATCTCGGATGCACCATTTCTTATACTCATTAGTCTGAGAGGAACTTATCCTTATGTCCCTTTTTGAGTCATAAGGCAGGACCGAAGATAGCAGTATTGTACCAAGGGTGTACAAAACGAGTCACTTCAGGGTTCACTTTTAGGATGACGATAGAACTCATAAGTGCCAAGCCCAACGCATGTGGCACTGCAAAATCTTCATGGGAAAAGATACTATTGAGCCATACAGGTACCATGTTGTATATACTGCATACTATCCAAGCTGGTTGAAAGATGATCATAATGGGTTAGGACAACCGAGGTTTGTTCGAGGTCACAGGATCATTAATGAAAAGGCTGAAGCACAGGTAAAGTAAAACCAACTGTGCAAGAGGATGTGGGAATGCAACTATGAGCACTGTGACATACAAGAAGCCAATCAAAAGTTAATTAGAGAATGGAAGGATATAGTTGTTAGCGCCAACTAGCGACTGATGTGTTTGGAGCGGGGCATAGTAGAGCTAGAAAAGAAGTTTCTGAGGAGAGTCAAAGATTGCCAAGTTGTTGAAGAAGATGAAGGCGGACGTTTGGCCAAAGCCTACTTGCTGCTAGGATTGCACGAGCTGCGAGAGCTGTACGAATGAGCCAACAGTGCCGATTCTAGGGAGGGTCCTTCTAGGACCAAATAGATAGGAGTTTCTTTTCCTTTGCAAATATAATAAGGCCTATGGCCATTAGTGACATTTTATTCCATGTTATTTAGTTTCATTTTAGGATTCATCTTATTTTCTTATCAATAAAATGAGGCATTTAGCATTTTAGGTTCTCTGAATTTATTTGTCGCTAGGTCTACCTCGGGCATAACGAGGTACCCTATAATTAGGACACGATTTATATTTCTTGTACTGCGTGTTTAAATATTGCAACATTTTTTCTTATAATCCTTACTAACTTGCTACCTTTTTTATTTTCCTTTTTGTTTATTCCCCTCCCCAAATGTTAGTTCATGAAGTCTGGCATCATCATCGTATTCCACAAGATCCAAGGGCCCTCCACCTACTCCCCCTCCTAGTCCTATCAGAAGTAGGAACAGAGGAAAGATGGAAGATTTAAGCAACATCAGAAAGGAAAACTCAGTTGAACAGTTAGAGGTTACTTATGGTGTTCAGGTTTCCAAGGAGAATGCCTCTCAGCTGGAACAAAAGTTACTAAAGTTCCAAAAAGAGCTTAACCAAGTCCGGAATTTGGCGAATCTATAATTTTCCCTTACTACTCTAGAAGTCATTTGGAATCCTATACCTCCAGAAAATGTCCTAAACCATCTCACTCCTCACCATCACTACAATACATGCCAGACTCCCAACTGCACATCGTTGCTCATCCCGGAACCATTGAATCCTACGAATTACCATTGCCACAACAACATCCCCAGATATGTAGAAATTGTGCCTATCTCAAGCATACTTGAGTCTGATGACAAAGACTCTCTTATCAGAAATTTGGTTAAGGAACTTAAGAAGCTGACCACCAGGATCCAGGGCATTGAAGGCTAAAAAGGAATTGAGGGTCTGAACTACGAGGATTTATGCATGCAGCCCAAGATCTCAGGGTTCACCTGAGAACATACTGCGACAAGATGGTCAGAGTAGGGAAAGAATAAAAAATTTGCATGAAGCTCTTTATGAGAAGTCTGAAAGGGGATGCTCTATCTTGATACATCAGCCAGGACCCAAAGAAGTGGTCAAATTGGGTGAGTATGGCCTTCGATTTCATGGACAGATTCAGATTCAACACGGAAATTTGCCAGATGTGTTCTACATCCAGAACTTGAAGAAGAAACCTACGGAGATATTCTGTGAGTATGCTACTCGGTAGAGATGAGAAGCTGCCAACATCAAGCCAGCCTTAGAGGAAGAACAAATGAACAGGTTCTTTATCCGGGCTCAAGACCCAGAATAATACGAAAGGTTAATGCTGATTGAAGGCCAAAATTTTCCGACATCATCAAACTAGGGGAAAGGATCGAAGAAGGTATCACAAGTGGGATGGTCAATAATTTTGAAGATTTACTAGCCACCAACAAGGCTCTGCAGTCCGATGGTACATCCAAAAAGAGGGACGTATGTGCCATAATGGTTTCACAAAGAACCAATCACCAGTCAAATAACAAGCCTACCCGATATCTCCACTCACATATCAACCCACTCCAAATTATCAAGCACCTTTGCCTTCCTACCAAGCCTCACCCTCCACTTACCAATCACCTCCACCACCCGCATATTAGCCAACTTCACCCAAATACTCCCAACCCGCACACGTCTACTAAGCCTACAACACTCAACCGTCCCAATATCAATCACCTCCCCCGACCAAGATTACCCTAGACCCCGACCAAACTTCGATCGTAGACTTTCCAAACAATACACCTATCGACCAGCTATATGAAAAGCTCAAAGATGCTGGTTATATCACTCATATCCCTACAGTAAACCCCTCCTAGTGGGTAATCCCAAATAAAACATGTGCATACCATTCCAGCAAGAAGGGACCTCACATTGACAAATGTCGCTCCCTGAAGGACAAGATCCAGGCTTTGCTAGACAACAAGATCATTGTGGCAAAGGAGCCTTCCCCGAATGTCCGTAACAATCCTCTACTAGACCACAAGGGTGGAGGTATACATATGATTGAGATAGAAGATGATTGGGTCCCTGAGGGATCAATCGGATTGATAGCAGAAGGAGACGATCGGAAGAAACCAACAATCACTCTCAATTTGATAGTAGTCCATATACAACCTTCTGAAAATGTTGAGGTATACATGCCCATACCGCTTGAGTTTGAAGTACTATCCTCTACAAAGACGCCAATACCGATCGAGGTCGAGTTTGGATCCCCAAGGCACATGAGCCCTTTGCAGTCACCGTATTACCTTCCAAAACAAAGGTGCCTATTCTGGTGGCTCTTAAAGCCGTAACACCATTCTACACAAAGGCCATACCATCGGGCTACACAGCCGAGGCAAAAAGTAAAAGAAAACTCAAGTTTGGGCAAACGATTGCAGCACAGGGTATAACAAGAACCGGCAGGGTGTATACCCTAGAACAATTTGCTGAGTCAAATAAGCAGAACTCTGGTCGACAATCCATCATTGAAACTGGACCCAGTGATCTTTGGAGAAAGATACAAGACAATGAGTACTCGGTCATTGACTAACTGAGCAAAACACCATCACAGATCTCTATCATGGCTTTGCTACAAAGTTCTGATGCACACAAGAATGACTTGCAAAAGGTACTGATTGAGGCATATGTATCCACCAACATCACAGGAGAAATGGTGAACATGGTGGGTCAAGTATTGGAATTCAGAAAATCACCTTTCACCAGGATGAGCTACCATCGGAAGGATTAAGCCATAACAAGGCATTACACATCACTGTGCAGTATGAAGACTATTTTATCACCCGGATCTTGGTCGATGGAGGGTCCAATCTGAACATTTATATCCTAGTAACGCTCAAAACATTGGGAAAAGGACTGCATGAAATCAAGGACTGGTCCATGATGTTAAGTCTTTCGGCGGATCCCAAAGGTCCACTATTGGGGAGATTAGCCTACATTTGCAAATGGGGCCCACCTGGTTCGATGTTGATTTTTAAGTAATAGACGTGTCGGTATCTTACAATCTACTGTTGGGACAACCGTGGATTCATGCCACCGGGGCAGTGGTGTCAACACTACATCAGGTAGTGAAATTCGAGTGGAATCACAAGGAGGTGATCATTCATGGGGATGGTAGCAACCCCATATATAGCCGCCAAACCATCCCAAAAATAGGAAGAAGAAAGAAAATAAGTGGAGAAACCTATTATCACATCGAGCAAGTCAACGGCGTAGACAAGGATAAATGGTGGGAGAATAAAATCGAAAGAATACTGAACTGGTGCAGGAATGAACCTAGCAAAGGACCTGGCAAGAATCTCCAAGGAATCGCCAAGCCTATCAAACAATAGAAACATGGTACCACCTTTGGCTTGGGGTATGAGTATACTTGGGAAGAATTCATGGACAGGTCGCCACACTGGCGCGGCGCAGCCAATACCCCATCTAGAAAAGATTTTCCAACCAGCCAAGGTCATCTATGGGACAGAAGAAGAGGAAGTAGTGGCAGCAATGAAGAATGTGACATGAACTGTTCTGTCATTTTCGAGAAGGAGGTGGAGGATGGCCCTTCCATTCAAGACATAAGCCGAGGAGCACACCTCAACAATTGGTCCATTAGAACTACCAGAGCCCAGCATGCCTCAGGGTAGCAAGGTTAAACAAAGCACCACGCACTATTTTGTTTCACTAGTTTATTTCCCTTCTGCATTTTGGTTTCTTCTTTCTTCCAAAAGAGCTTCGATTTTCAAAACGTGCATGGAATTTATTGAAGTATTTCATTTTATTATAAATCTTACGCTTATTATTTTTGTTACCTTACTCAAACAGTATTACCATTACTTTGCTTGATTAACCAATGGCTGTTACATGCAATGAGATAGTGCAACAAATGGACATAGAGAAAGACGATGTACCAAAGGAGATTGTTAAGGAAGTTGAGGATTTCGAGAACAGGCCTAAGTCCAACTTGAACGAGACTGAGATTGTAACCTAGGAGATGCAGAAAACATCAGAGAAACGTGAATCATCATCCATTTGTCACTGTCAAAAAAAAATATACAAAGTTCCTCAAAGAGTATGAAGATATATTCGTCTGGTCATACGACATGACTGGTCTGAGCACAACCATGGTGGCTTACAAATTACCAACCGATACGGCCTGTCCACCAGTGAAGCAGAAGCTCAGAAAGTTCAATCCAGATATGAGTCTGAAAATCAAATAAGAGGTCACTAAGAAGATCAAAGCCAAATTTCTCAGGGTGGTAGAGTATCTGACATTGCTAGCCAATATCGTGCCAGTACCAAAGAAGGATGGGAAAGTTAGAGTCTGTGTTGACTACCAGGACCTCAACCAAGCCAGTATAAAAGATGACTTCCCCTTTCTGAACATACATATCTTGATTGATAACTGCGCCAAGAAATAACTGCAGTCATTCGATGATTGTTTCGTTGGGTACCATCAGATATGGATGGATGAAGAGGATGCTGAGAAAACGGCCTTCCTTACACCATATGGGATGTATTGTTACAAGATGATGTTGTTTGGGTTAAAGAATGTTGGGGCCACATACATAAGGGCCATGACTACCCTTTTTAATAATATGATACATAAGGAGATTGAAGTGTATGTAGACAACGTCATCATTTAGTCCAAGAAAGTTGCGGATCACATGGACGACTTAAGGAAATTTTTCAACAGATTGAAAAGATACAACCTGAAGTTGAATCCCGTGAAATATGCATTCGGGGTTCCTGTTGGGAAATTGCTTGGTTTCATTGTGAGTCACCGAGGGACAGAATAGGATTCATCAAAGGGCAAAGCTATTCAGGAATTGTCGCCACCAAAGAACAAGAAAGAAGTAATGAGTTTCTTGGGAAGACTTAACTATATCAGTCGGTTCATAGCACAATCTACTATCATCTGTGAGCCAATCTCTAAGATGCCAAAGAAGGACGTCGCTACCAAATAAACTAATGATTGCCTAAGGGCCTTTGACAGAATCAAGGAGTACTTGTCAACACCGCCGGTCTTGGTTCCGCCCGAGCTAGGTAAACCCCTGCTGCTCTACCTTGCAGTATTGGATGGAGCGTTTGGTTGTGTTCTCAGGCAGCATGACTAAACTGAGAGAAAAGAGCAGCCCATCTATTATCTAGCAAGAAGTTCACCCCGTACGAGGCCTGGTATTCCCTGTTAGAATGCACCTGTTGTGCTTTGACTTGGGTAGCTTAGAAGCTAAGGCACTATTTTTGTGCTTACACCACGTATCTCATATAAAAAATGGACCCGTTAAAGTACATCTTTCATAAGCCCATGCCCACTAGAAAGCTAGCCAAGTAGAAGATCCTGCTGAGTGAATTTGACATTGTCTACATGACTCAAAAAGTAATAAAAGGGCAGGCGCTAGCTGATCACCTTGCGGAAAACCCGTTGGATGGGGAATACGAGCCCCTAAAGTTGTATTTTTCCTGATGAATAGGTATCCTTCATAGGAGGAGACATCGCAAAATCCTATGACAGTTGGAGGATGTTTTTCGACAGAGCAGCAAACTTCAAAGGAGTTGGCATAGGAGCGGTCCTAGTGTCATAAACCGGCAAGCACTATCATGTATCCGCCAAACTCAGGTTCCCCTGCACCAACAATATGGTTGAATACGAAGTTTGCATCTTAGGGCTCAAAATGGCCATTGACATGAATGTCCAAGAGTTGTTAGTGATTGGAGATATGGATTTGCTTATACATCAGGTCCGAGAGGAATGGGAGATAAGAACTTCAAGATACTCCTATATTTGCATCATGTACTAGAGTTGAGTAAGAGATTCACGAAGACAAAGTTCCAGCATGTTCCCAGGGTCCAGAATGAGTTTGCTGATGCATTGGCAACTCTATCATCTATGATTTAGCATCCAAATACGAACTTCATAGACCCTACTCTGGTAAAGATTCATGATCATCCAGCTTATTGTGCTCATGTTGAAGAAGAAGCAGACGGAAAGCCTTGGTTTCATGATATCAAGGAATATTTGGCAAAGGGAGAATACCCAAAACATTCAAATCCTACTCAGAAGCGCACACTCTAGAGGTTATCTAACAATTTCTATCACAGCAAAGGAATCCTGTATAAGAGGACTCTTGATTTGGTATTACTAAGGTGTGTCGACGCAAAGGAAGCATCTAAAATGTTAGAAGAAATCCATGCTGGGACCTGTGGTCCACACATGAACGATTTTTTCTTAGCCAAAAAGATACCCCGGGCAGGGTATTTTTTGATAACTATGGAAATAGACTGCAACTAGTATATGCGAAAGTGCCATCGCTGTCAAATACATGCAGACATGATAAAGGTGCCTCCAAATGAGCTTATTGCAACCAGCTCACCATGGTTGTTCGCCGCTTGGGGAATGGATGTCATCAGACCTATCGAACCTGCCGCATCAAACAGGTACAGGTTCATTCTAATGGCAATTCATTATTTCACCAAATGGGTTGAAGCAGCATCATAGAGAGTAGTGACTAAGACAGTTGTGGCAGATTTTGCCCACGACCACATTGTTTGTCGGTTCAGAATTACGGAGTCAATTATCACTGATATTGGTTCCAATCTCAACAGTGACTTGATGAAAGCCATGTATGAAGCCTTCATGAACAAGCACAAGAATTATACAGCTTACATACCTCAAATGAATGGAGTTGTAGAAGTCGCCAACAAAAACATCAAGAAGATACAACGGAAAATAGTCGAGAAGCATAAGAAGTGGCACGGGAAGCTATCATTTGCTTTATTGGGATATCGCACCACAGTCCGCATCATCAACTGGTGTGACTCCCTACATGCTGGTTTATGGTACAGAGGCAGTCATTCCCGCCGAGGTGGAAACTCCCTCGTTGAGAATCATACAAGAAGCAAAACTCGATGACGTAGAATGGGTAAAGAGTCGCTACGAGCAGTTAGCCCTCATAGATAGAAAAAGAATGAACGCAATCTGTCATGGTCAGCTTTATTAGAACAGAATATCTAGAGCCTTCAACAAAAGAGTCAAGCCAAGACGGTTCACACCAGGGCAGCTAGTGTTAAAGAAGATTTTTTCACATCAAGATGAAGCCAAAGGGAAATTCACTCCCAACTTACAGGGTTCGTACCTGGTTCATCGTGTTCTAATAGGGGGATCCCTCGTACTTGCAAAAATGGACGGAGAAGTTTGGCCAAGAACAATCAAGTCAGATGCAGTGAAGCGATACCATATGTAATATTTATGCCTTCATACACGATATATTTGAACTACGTCTGACCTGATTCCCGTTTAAGAGGGGATACGTAGGCAGCCTTGTGGATTCAATAAAAATTTCATTTCCCCCCACAATTGGAAACTGGGGCAGAATTTTGAGGAGGGCCCTCAAAATTTTGAAGTAACTTCAGCCAATCATCACAAGCAATCGGCGAAGCAGCAACCCGTTAAACTGGGGCAGAATTTTGAGAAGGAATCTCAAAATTTTGGAGTGAGAGGGGTTGTGATGTCTGGAACCACGTCACGATTATTGGTTCATCTAAAAAAACTATCTTTTATGTATTTATGTTACATTTTACTAAATCACGCAAGTGTATTACCAAATTGTTTTGTTCAGCAATGCTACCCCAATGGTACACAACATTACCGAAAATGGAGCCAAGCAGGACAAACAAAGTTCACAAGGATACGAACTAACCTTTCCCCTCTACAAAACTCATGATTTTTCTTTGGATGAAGGCACCCAAGTTGCAATCACCAATACATTTACACAATGCGACCCTCAGAACCATCATCTATTCGAATTTT
Organism: Nicotiana benthamiana; assembly: GCA_034376525.1. Classification (NCBI taxonomy): domain Eukaryota; kingdom Viridiplantae; phylum Streptophyta; class Magnoliopsida; order Solanales; family Solanaceae; genus Nicotiana; species Nicotiana benthamiana. The sequence continues at coordinate 18,613,108 of CM067325.1, forward strand.
CTATCTGTACACGGCATACCCAACAATCACAATATCGCAATCAACTATCAGTTATCAAACCATCAGCTAAGAATTGTACTACTGTTCACATTTTACCATTTTGCCTTCCGAGATTAAGCTCTACCTCCATTTGTATTCCCTAAATTGCATAAGGCTACCATTTTGCCTTCCAAGACTAAGCACCGTGTCTATCAACATTTTTTGCATTGCATAAGGCTACTATTCTGCCTTCCTAGACTAAGCGTTGTCTCCATTTGCATTTTCTGTATTGCATAAGGCTACTACTCTGCCTTCCGAGACTAAGCATTGTCTCCATCTGCATTTTTTACATTGCATAAGGCTATTATTCTGCCTTCCAAGACTAAGCATTGCCTCCATCTGCATTTTCTACATTGCATACGGCTACTATTCTGCCTTTCGAGTCTAAGCATTGTCTCCATCTTCATTTTCTGTATTGCATAAGGCAATCATTCTGCTTTCCGAGACTAAGCATTGTTTCCATCTGCATTTTTTGCATCGTATAAGGCTACTATTGTACCTTCCGAGACTAAGCACTGTCTCCATTTGCATGGCTGAAATATCGCCACTTCATTTAAAATCTAGCATCGGCTGAAAGATCACTATTTTTATTTACACTTTGCATTGCTGAAATAACGCCACCTCATTTAAATCTTGCATTTGCTGAAACATCATCATTTACTTACATTTTGCACGATTGAAATATCGTCATTTTACATTTATTCCTTGCATGGCTGAAATATCGCCACCTTATTTACATGACCCATCGGCTAAAATATCGACACCTCATTTACATCCCGCATCGGCTGAAAGATCGCCATTTCATTTAAATTCTGCATCGGCTGAAAGATCTCCACCTTTTGAATTTCACGGACTGAAAGATCGCCACCTTTTGCATTTTATGGGCTGAAATATCGCCAAATTGTTCGAAGGCGTCATTGTTGAAGGCAGCATCTTCATAGCTCGAGAATGTCATTCCATGGCCTGAGGACCCCATTTTATCTTTTGCATATCATTATTCAAAGGCATCATAGGTCAAAGGCATCATTCTCATAGCCCGAGAACATCATTTCATGGCCTGCGAATCCTCTATTGCATGCTTCATGGCCAAGGATGTCATGGTCTAAGGATGTCATCTTAACCGTCCAAAGATAGCATTCATGGACCAACGGGAACTTGTATCACGTTTAAATTTACACACAATATATGTTGGTATTATTCATTTGTAGGTACACCAGCTAGCAATTGTTGTCTCAGCAGGAGCGATCCCGCTCTAGTTCCCGCAGCCTATCAAACTCCGACCATCCTTCTCAACCTGAACATCGCGCCCGTTTTTCAAAAATCTCCATCGCCATACTCTGCCTATGGATCCTGAACTACATATGGCATGATTCCTGTAGGACCACAGATATGTAGGGAGATCAAGAACCAGATCTTGGTTGAAGTTCTTCAAATCATTTCATTCGGTCAAAATTGGTCATCATATCTTTACCCGACAATTCTTTAATCCTTCTCGAGTAAAGAGGGGCAGCTGTTGATATCCTTCCTATGTATTTTTATACAAAGTATTTTCATAATAGCATGTGCATACATATATAATAATGTCCAAGAATGTTGGTATTTTTCCCTAATTTTTAAGGATTGTAAACTCAATTTATTGTCTATTTTTAGTGGTACAAATCCAATTATTATTCCCAAATTATCATTTTGGTGAACAATGTATTTATATTCTCATATTTACACCCAAATGTAATTAAGGTGATTTTTGTATATATTTACAAATTCATTTGGTATTTTTAAAGCTAAATTGCATATAATTGTAATTATAGCATATTTTACGATTAACATCATTTTACAATTATAAAAATAGTATTTTTTAGATTAATATTTATATAATATTTGTTGTCTTAGTATTTTTAATTCACATTAAAATTATTTAAATAAAAAGGAAAAAATTAGCTATTTAACATTTGGCCCATTTCATTCTCAATTACAGCCTCATTTTCATTCAATTTTAGCCTCAATTTGACCCCAATTCCACCCCAAATAAAAACCAACCCAATTCCAACTTTAACCCAACCCATGACCCGATTTTAAAACCCACTCGGCTCCCCTTTGATCTTGGTCGTTGATCAAATGATCAACGACCATGATTCTTTCTTTCCGTTTTAATTTCCAAACCCACCTTAACCTAATTCATTCTATCAGAGACATCTCCTTTGAACCCCTTTTGTCTCTCAAACTCTCTAGCCTCTCCGAAACCCTAATCAATACCCACCTCATTCCAAGATGATTCCATCGGAATCCATGGCATTCCAGTCCATGGATGGCATGTACTCACTCTCTCTCTCTCACCATTAAACCTAAGCTACTTTAGGTTCTAAAGCCCGACTTCAATGGTTCTCTTTAGATCTTTCTCAGATCTGTAGATCTATGGCCTCTCCGGTCGTTATTCTAGCATGTTCAAGCAATATGAGTCTTTTCGACTCAGCATCCGAGGTTCTGAAACTCTAAGCCGTCTTAATTTCTAAGCCGTCTGAGGTTCTGAACTTGCTTATTTTTCTTAGAAGTGTGCCATGCTTAGGCTTTACATAACTTTTTGAAGGTTTCCCCAAATTTCTTTTTTTTCCAAAACCATTCAATTTTGATATTAGGGTTTCTAAGAAGTTTTCTTCAAATGTTTTTCGGATTCTTCCTATTCTTTCTTTACGTGTGCTTTGTGCTCGTATGTTTTCCTCTTATTACGCATGAGTTTGCACTCTTGTTTCTTTTCTATTATGCAAGAATTTTCTATCTTTTGATGTTACTCTTATGCTCACATATTAATTTGTGTTGTTTTCCTTACTCTTTGCTATATGTAATTATAGTTGAATTATGTGATTTTTTTTTCACTTTACTGAACTTTGTTCGTGTTCCTACTAAGAATCTCTTTCTCTACTATTGTTTAAAAACTCGTATTATCTCTTTTCTTCTGAACTTGTTTGTGTATGTTTGTCTCTGAAAGAGACTTCTAAACCTCTTTCAATGACTTGTTTTCTTACCTCTATTCTCTGACTCAATTTGAAACCCTAGGATTTGGGTTTTTTCTTTGGGTAAATGGTATTTGGATTCCAATTTGGTACCCTAGGCTTTCAGACTCACTATGAGTCTGTAATTGAACTTGCAATCCCTTTTGTTTGTGGCCCCTTTTTCTAATGACTCTGAGGCTTTCAATGTTAAACTCTTTTTCTAAGTAACGTAACAACTCTTTTTGTTTGATCTATGTGCTTTATATATGAGAAAATTCCTCTTTCAAAAAGATTTTTACCAACTAAGTGATTGATTCTAAAATTCCCTTAATAAGGCTAATTATTTGTCACTTATTTTTTTTCCGATTGAACATACTTTACCTTTCTTGAGTTGGTTCATTCAAATTGAACTTGTAAATTTGGTTATATGGCTATTTGATTGATTCCCTTGTCATATTTGGCACAAACCGTGTACTATTGATTGTTTTCCTTAAATAAGTTCTGTGTATTTATCCTTTTTGTGCTGCTCTGAAAGGTTTTAATCAAATTTTCTTTCCTTAACTGGTTTTTACCCGTTGGAATCAAAATCCCTTAACCAAAGAAGACTAATTTCAATGATATTTCCATACCTTTCTTACTGGTTTTCTTTGCACTATAAAAAGGACTGCCCATTGCACTTTCATACACTTCCAATTCAATACTTTCACATCCACACTTCGAGATCCAGATACCTAAGAACTACAAACTTACACTTTACGATTTTCATCTTCACACCACCTTCACTATTAGTCTTCCAACTAAGTACTTGCAATAATGTTTTGAATTCAACACTTTGATTTGCTTGAGATCTTTTGGAATCACTTTGTTCGCAACTTGGATTTCTCAAGGCTACTATTTTCTTACTTTTTTTCCCTGAAACTGGTTTGTCTTTTATTTAATTTCTGTCTCACACCTATGTTTTTACTTTACAATTTCAGTATTCTTGTTTTCTTTAATGCTCATGTTCAGTGATTTATGCCAATTATGTTCTTTCCTTGCATCTTTTCCAATGGGAATCCCTACCTATATTCCCTTCTATGTGCTTGAGTTAAGGTTCTTGGCCTGACATTATCCTAATTATTGCCCAGGCCATAACCTGATCCACAATGGATCCTAACTCCTAAGTTTGGCTAACAGGATGGTCAGGGGTGTGCCAGCATCCCAATTGTTAGGCATGACCACTAGCCTGCCATGGCTCTCCCTGATTCCCCTCTATACACTTACACTTGTTCTTAGACTCTTAAGTCCCCCCCCCCCCCCCCGCCCCTCTTATAAGCCTTGCTTTGGGACCTTGAGTTCCCTCTGAACTTGGACATCTGAGGGCTGGTATTTTCACACTGCATTATGATCTTAATTCTGCAAGGTGTTTGGGGTGTAAGCACTGGCTGGAGCCCCTTTGAGACTATTGGAAACTTTGACACATTCCAAATATGAGAAAGGCTTTTGGAAATCTTTTCCTAGAAGATGGTTTATCTATATTGTTGGACTTTGAGACTGAATTAGACTGTTTGGATGCAGCTGGAACTTCTGATATAATTTTACTTTTCTGATTCATTTGGGTCTGTAAAACTATTGGGGATGGCTAGTGGAAAGGGATGGGGATGAATGCATGCAAAAGGTAGAAAACTTTCCTATATGTTATTTCTAATTTCTTCATTTTAAAACTCATGCCAATAAGTTTTCTGCACTTCTGCATTTCTGCATCGTAGGAATTATGCTTATAAGTTCTGCACTTTTGCATTTTAGTAGTTATGCCTATAAGTTTTCTTCACTTCTACACTTCTGCATTTTAAAAATTATGCCAATAATTTATGCATAGAAATCATGATCTTAGGTTCTCTACACTTCTGCATATACATGTCATTAGGCAAACAATCATAGGTTTCGATAAGAATTAATTTCGTTCTAGATATCATGCCTATAGGACTCTTGCATTTATGTAACCGTTTAAAATCAATGACACTTAGAAATCATGCCTATAGGAGTAATCAATGAACCAGCTTTGTCTGTTTCATCTACGAGTATAAAATCAGTCATAAGGTCGTTAAAATATGTAGATCTTTTGTTTATATAACCAGCAACCTTTTTTCCTTTATTAAAATCAGTACGCTCTATTAGATTCATGCCTATAGGTCTCACTTAGGCAAACTATTAGGTAATTAGTTAACTGTATTAGTTTTTGATAACTACATCCAGACAAGGCAAATTCGGATTCCTCATCTGAGAAATATGTGATGAATTAGCCTATCCTACGCTTTAAAGTTAATTTAGACCATAACTAATACTTAAAGTCATGATATATAATTTTCTCCTTAAGTGAGGAGGCCTATTTGAGCCTTAATTGCTATTTGTTTTCCCCTTAACTGCTACGTGTTCTTGCTTGTCACCTTAGACTTTTATCCTTTTAAACTCCAAAAAGGCCCAAACACCCAACCCTTTTAAGATTGGTACTCCTAACGCCTCTAGGACTAATAGGATCGGGACGGGTAATAGCATGCAGTAGGTAACGATACCATTCTGCGCTTTAATACCTTAACGGAGTGGGAAGGGTAGATATGGATATGATGACCGGTGCGCTAATATCTCATGTAGCCCCTCTCCTGAGGATTGACTATTGGGTATTGCGTTAACGTGATCCATATTAATATTAAACCTAGGACCCCCCCTCCCTTGTACTTTCTTTCGTCTATTTTATTTTTTTTGCATTGTCTAAATCTTTCGTAAAATTTCTGTCCTCTTTACCTTTCTTAAGTTTCAACTTATTTGCTATGTTGCATGAAGACTCTTTCTATTTGAGACCTTAATTACTTACTTGATTATGTGAAGTCACAATTATAACATGGCTGGGAACTACACTAGTGGACCTTGAGGGGTGCCTAACACCTTTCCCTCGAGATAATTTCTAGCCCTTACCCAAACTTTGGTTCTTCAAACTCAAACCCTTCTTGGTGTCCTAATGCACTTAATCATTAGGTGGTGACTCTTCAAATTCACAAACCCAATTCTCAAAAGGGAACGAGTTGTCTTCCAAATGTCATGAACCTAATTTTGCCTTAGAAAAAGAGGGTATGACATTCCCAATGCTGTTAGAGCGGTAGAGAAGTCTCTGCAACAGGTGATAGTTTTAACTTTACGTGTTTCTTTTCATTCCCGGGCATTATTCGCTGCCTTTCTTATCTTTTCTCGTTATGTCTCAGTGTAAAGAGATGTACGACCATGCCATTCTCAACTCCGGGAGGATGTTTCTTGCCGCGAGAAGGAGCGTGATGACCTTGCTTCGAAACTTCAGGACTCAGAAGCTCGTGGTGCCTACAGAAATAAAGAGTTGGGAAGCTTCGGGGAGTTCTGAAGGTCGCACTCGGGGAGAAGGCGAATCTTGTAGCTCGGGTACTCTGTCTCGCTCATACTCTTCCTTTTACCCCGCATTCACACATATTCAAGATCATATATTCATTAGCCTACCTTTCCTCGTAGGTTGAGCAGAGTAACTCGCAAATTTTTCAGTTGGAGGCAGAAATCTCTGGGCTGGAAAAGCGAAACGAAGTTGTGGCCGGGGAACTGGAGACATCTCGAGATCTTTTATCATACGCTCGTAGGGATAATATTGACTTGGTCGCGGCCAAGTCTGAGGCCGAACGAGATGCTACAACTTATCAAGAGGATATGATCATGACACATATGATGGTTCGTGACATGTCCATGGCAGTTGAGTAGAGACTAACTCGAGTCGTTGAGTACGCCAAAGCGGAGGCGAAGAGGGAGACCTTGGAAGAACTAGAGGCCAAAGGCTTCGATCTGTCTACCGATCTGGAGGAGGCTCGTGTGATGGAAAGAAAACTGGCGCTCCTGAATACTCTTGATAAGGGCGAAGATGATAGTGGCCAGGAGTAGTATCCTAGCCTTTTGTGTATGCCTTTTTGTTTCCTGTGTTCCCTCCCTGGGAAGCAAACAGTGTACTGACATTTTTATCTCTTTGCTGATATATAAAAAGGATTTTTATTCTGTTAGTCCTTATTATTACTTCTTTATTTTTGTGTTTTGAAATCGAACTTTGGGGCCTTTTTGTGGGACTGACTAGGGACCCCGAAGCTAACCACATCTCAAGGAGGAATTGATAATTCCTCTGATCCAATTTTTATAATATCAAGGATCTCCCGAGGTCCTTCGATTTTACTAGTCATGTAAGAGTCTGGAATAATTCTTCCAGTGCACTCCCTAAGGAAAAGGTGGTGTTAATGCGGCCATGATTAATTGGCCCTTTTGGACAAATGAGCAGTTATCATTCAGCCTTTACATATTTGTTCATGCACCCTTCAAGCAGTGATTTTCCAAATTTTGACAAGGCTATCTCCTCTACAGAGACTAGCGCTTTGTAAGAATCCTTCTGTTCCCCTACTTCAGAGAGTTTTTTCCAGGATCCTCATCTTCTTCGCATTTGTTCCGCTGTAATCATGGCCACTACCTCGAATGATGATACTCAGACAGAAAAGAGTCCTTGTTGCGCTCCGCCTTTGGTTTGCACCGGCAACTTGTCCCCGACATTGGAAGAGCGAGATCTGGTTCATCCTGTCTCAAAGAAAGTCATCACAACGGGGAGACTTCCTAATGCTTCAGGCCATCGAGAGCATGTGTCAAGAATGATTTCATCGGTGAGGGAGAGAAACCTCGAGATGATTAGAAAAGAGAGCGGATGGGGGGAGGGTGTGATCTTGTGAGTACCCTCCCTCGAGGATAACATCACAACATACCGTAAGGGGTTTTTGAGTGTGTAAGTCTATGTTTTCATGTCGGGTCCCCTGGATCAAGTCGTGCTTGATTTCTGTAGGAGGTATCAAGTAATGTTGGGCGTAGGTTCATCCCTTTCTTTGGATAATAATGCATTCGATGAGATATTTCGTTAACATGGTCGGGATATAATTCACCATTATCCATCTCGTGAGGTTGTATCGTCCATTGAGATATTGGATTCTGATTGCTCTTCAACGCAGATTCGCTTGAGTTCCTGTGATCTCTAGCGAGGGGGATGAGGACTGCAGATGGATGAACCGGTATGTGCGAATACGGAAGGCCAATTTATACCTGAAGAATTTTTTCCGTTCCCTGAGAGATGTAACCTCACTCGTAAGTGCTTTGTTTGAGCTATCTTTTAACTCAGCATGGGGTTGGCCCCAAAATTGTATCTTTCTGCTTTTTGTTCATAGCAATTCGCTAGTGACCCAGTGAGATTCCAGACTTAGCCGAATGGTCTTGTAAGCTATCATCTTGCTCGGCCTTTTACAAACGTTGGTGGTGATATCTATCAAAGGGGAGATGGGAAGCGAAGCATCATGGTAGGTGTCCGGCATCTTGCCTCCTTAAGAGGCGTCTTCCTTCTTGCTGGCTCAGGGGAAAGAGATTTTTGGCCCCGTAGTCAGGGAAAACCGGAAAAAGGAAAGATATTTCAAAAGGCGAGAAGGTCTGTAGTGAGGAAACATTTTTGCAGCAGTTAAGGGGAAACACTTCAGCGGACTGGTAACCTTTTGGGGTTGGTGTATCGTCAGATGTTGCTTCAGCGTTCGGCGAGGCTCACCGCTTCGGCTTCATGGTGAGTTTCGATCGATGTAAGGATGTTCCGGCCTTATATTACTCTCTTTTTCTTTTTCCCACCTGACTTTCTTTCTCAGGTTTTGACAGGCTTAGAGCCAAACTGCTTCATTGTGAGGCAACACTGCAGGATGCTCGAGATAGGGAGACATCCATAAGACATCTTTCTGCAGCAAAGGAAAGTGAACTCGTCTCTTTACGGTTTTAGGTTGGAGTCGGGTTCGGGAGGACCTTTTGGATAAACAGGTCCCTGCATCTCATATTGAATTGCATTCCATCTTTGTCGTCTTAATGTGTTGTTGTATCAATTGAAGGATAGGGAGAATGAGCTAGAGAAACTTTGGGACGAAGTTATCAAAGAAAAACGTGAATTCATCGAGCTACTGGCACGCATTAATACCCATTTCGAGGCCAAAGAGAGGGCTCATATCGGGGCTTCCACTCTTGAAGTGCAAATTCAAGTTGCCCATACGAATGATTTTGCCCGGGCGAAAATGATCGTGAAACTTTCATCCAAACCTTTGAGGGAAAAAACTGAAATAGTGAATATTCAAGTCGAGGTTGTGATGAATGATACCAGGCCGGGGTAGAAAATGGCATGTTATTCGAGGAAAACCGCTACCACTAATCCTGAATTGCAGAAGACCCTTGATCGTGTTAAAAATAGCAAAGAGTACGTGAGGTGAAGATCCTGAAGGGAAATCTTTGAGAAGATTCATGCCAGGGAATTTGATCTCTCGAGGGACATCGAGTAGGCCAAAGGATAGGAGTATGATGAAAAATTCCTGATGTCCGATACTGAGGATGATGAGGAGGAGACCGCTGGTCTATGACTGCCGAAAAAAAGCGGAATGATCGTTCCTGCTTTCCTTACTGTGTATATATAGTTTTCAATATTCTACGCAGGTTGGGGCTAAGCCATGTCGTCAACATGTAACAATAAGAGGGGGAACCCCGCAACTTATGCCTTCTATACTTTTACTTGTTGAAATTAATTTTGGGTTGATTCGACCCCAGACTCTCCTTAAGGCTTGTATGCTTTAGTCGTTGCCGGGTTCAGTCTCTAAATCAGGATTTGACTCGAGCTTAATTTACCCTCGAGTTTTGGTGCTCGTTTGGGTTGGTAGTGACGGATTCTATTTCTCGCCTTTGGGCATTTGGTTATTTCAACTTATTTTGGGTCCAGTTCTGAGTCGCTTTATGATTCAAGCTTAAATCGACTCTAAAGTTTTTTCCTGCCTGTATGGGTGGAAAGCAATGGCCTTTCATGCTTAGGGTCAAAATGACATTACAAGTGGGTAGCCCAGAGGCTTCACTCGGACAGCAACAGCGACATTTATGTCGTACCCTAGGCATGTTGTAGTTTAACTAATTTTAGGTATATTCTCCAAGTCGTGTTTCGATTCGAGCTTTAATTGACCCTTAAGTTGTTAGTTTTGCTGGCAACAATGGCTCTTACGCTTTTTGGTCGTAAAGACCTTTTGATATGTGGTCCGTAGGCTTGTTTAGTTAACTATTTTGGATCCGGTCTCCGAATCAAGTTACTATTTGAGCTCACTTTAATCCTCAAGTTGTTAATTTTGCTGGCAACAATGGCTCTTACGCTTTTTGGTCATAGAGATCTTTTGATATGTGGCTCGTAGGCTTGCTTAGCTGGTGACAATGGTTCTTACGTTGTTTTTGCCCGTAGGCTTTTGTAGTCTTATTTTCTTCTCATTAAGTTCTTTTGAAAGATTTTTTCCTGACCCATCATCGGCTTTGGAAAACGTTGATTTCAAGCCATTACTGGCGATATTTCGAGCACCTCAGAAGGTTCATAGCTCATTATTTGCCTGTTGAGGGAAGACTGTTTTAACCGGTTCTTTCCGAAGTATATTCAAAGTAGTGGCTTGCGATTTTTGTTTAGCGAGGCTCGAACATCCCCGGCCCGCATTAGTTTGGTTGTATCAGCTGTTTTGATCATAGTCATGTGCGTATGGCCGTACCCATTTTTGATCCTGAGTAATAGTTAGGCGTCTACACCAAGGATATGCCCTTTCGGGATTCTTAAAAATGTGACGTATAGCATGAACTTCAAGGTTTTCATACATGTTGAGGTTTGGGTCTTTAGGGATCTAATAGTTTTGGGTTTTCCAGCGCGTGGAGAATGACGACAGCCTCTGAGTCATCAAGTTGTTTAAGCGTAAATACTGCTTCTTGTGAACCCGGAGTATCCTCGTAGGGGCTTTATGAGCCTGGAGTTCCGACCCTGCAGTTATGCGGGTATTAAACTGCTGAAGCTAAGTCTCTGAGTATCTCGAGACGTTTTTGTTGGAGAGGGCCCTATTGGGGATGCACACGAGATTCCCCTTTCAAAAGTATAAGATGTCGAAAAATATTCTTTATTGCTTGGTGTAGATATATGTTGTTAATACATGTGGTTTTATTGTTGCAGGATCGACATGCGCATTATTCCCTATTGGGGCTTCATTCTTCATTTTTCGGTGTTGGGCCGGTCGTAATAAAAGTCTCGTGGGCTTGCTAGAGCCTTCTTGGGAAGAGCGTCAATGTTTCCTCGTTAAAAACCCATACCAATAAAAAACCCGTTTCGGGATAAAAAATTCGATCAAAGGAAAAGAGTGCAACGGACGTTCTGAAGCCTCAGAATCTTCGAGCTGGGATATCATCCTGATTACCTTAGTTACTACCCTGAAAAAAGGAAATTGTGAAGTAGAAGATAGGGAGAGGGATGGGTGCTTATACCTCAGTGGCGTTTATTTAGCGGCTGCTAGGTGGTCCTTTATTTGAACACGTTCGGAGGGATTGTCAGAAGATTGTGTGGGTGACGTCTTGAGGATTGTCAATTTTGTTTCCCTTTTCCATTCCTTCTCCCCACGATTGATCTTTATCCCAACTGCTCAGAACTTCCCGAAAATGCCCGTTATCGAGAAATCGGTCCACTTCCTCTCGGAGCTGCCTACAATATTCAATTCGGTGCCCACGTGAGATGTGAAAATCACAAATCAGATTGTAGTTCCTATGGTAAGAGTCTAAATGCAACGATCCGGGCCATCTGGCATCTCCGATTTTGCTAATGGCGAACACGATGTCTAGCGCATCGACATTGAAGGGCACATTTTTCGCGATGTTCCGATCGAACCTAGTTTTGTTAATGAACCCTCGATCTATTCTCTGCTCGTTTCATGGTGGGTTGTGCCTTGGAGCGTTCCTTCTGTCCTTGAGGTATAGCTGATACCTCCATTTATTTGGTTTTGATTCATTTACCAGAAGTCTGTTCGGGTACACTGAGCCCGAAGCGACTCCCAACTCGTCGTCTTCAACTCTAATCTTTGACTAGTATTGGTTGTGGACGTCCAACCAGGTCAAGACAGGATATTTGATCAGGTTTTTCTTTAGTTGCTTCGAGGCCACCAAACTTTGTTCGTTCAGGCTTTGGGTGAAGGCATGCACTGCCCAGTCATCGAAGACTGGCGACAGCTCTATCCGTTCCATCAGGAAGCGAGACACGAATTTCCGCAGTATTTCGTTCTCCCTTTGCTTAATCTTGAACACATCGGATTGTGTTGTTGCTACCTTGATGGCGCCAGCATGCGCTCTTACAAAGAAGCCTGCTAACATAGCTAATGAATCTATGGACTTGGGATCCAAGTTGTGATACCACATCATGGCCCCCTTCGAAAGTGTTTCTCCAAACTTCTTCAGCAATATGGACTAAATCTCGTCATTCTTTATATTTCATTGACTTTTACAGTGCAGGTATAGGCGGTGATGTGCTCGTTGGGTACTGTTGTATTTAGGGAGTTCTGGCATCCAGAATCTTTTAGGAATGAGCTTCGGGGCCGCTTTCTCGAGGAACGGCCTCTGTATGAATTTCTTCGAATCCAGTCCTTTTAGGATCGGAGGCGCTTCCGGGATATGATCCACTCGAGAGTTGTAGGTCTCAACTCTTTTATCGTTGGCTGCAATCATTTTTTCACTTGATTCAATCCTTTTGGTGAGATCCTCCAGCATCTTCACTATGTCGGGGTCGGCTAGTGATCTATTATAGCTTGATCTTTCGGGTATTTGCTTGGCGCGGGGAGTTTTTTCTGGTGCTGCTGCACTGAGAGTTCTCAGATGGCTTTGCAATTGAGCAACGGCCAATTATTGGGCCTGCAATAGTTCAAATATAACATGAAGACTAACTTCCTATTTTCTCTGGGTCGGGATTTTTTGAACTTTTGGTCGGTCGTTGTGTCATACTCTTCTGTCGGTGTGAGAGGTTTTGTTTACTTGTTGTGCGTCCTGTGAGTCTACGTCCGCTAGAACCGGTTCGGGCGCGTTATCGGTATTCTGTAGTAGTGCTCTGGAGGCCGGGATAGCTACACCATTTTCCCCATGATCTTCGAGGCGATCGTTCCCAACTCTGTTTACGGAGCCAGGAATTTTGACCTAAAATCAAAGGATTTTGGACAAGAAAAAGTGTGAAATATAATATGTGTTTGTGTAATGTAAAATAATTACTATTATTTTTAACCCCACGGAGGGCACCGAACTGTTCACCGTGAAAATGATAACGACAATTAAATTTGTAAAATGCGACTCTAAAAATGTGTGATCTATTCCCAAGCTAGTTTTTTAAAGTAGTTGATGCAAATGACGTGAAACTTAATGATGGAGCGCAAGCCAAAATGAGATAGTGATTGAACCGAAGGGCCTGCTGCGCGGATGTAGTGGCCGATGGAGACTTCGAGGTCGAGCTCGAGATATCAGGGATAGTCGAGGATGGATAACAGTTAGAGATATAATCAAACAAGACTCATTCTATCCAAAACTAAGTTATATGATAATGAACAGATATAATGCTATGGATATCGAGATATGCTCGGATCAGTGAGAGCCAATAAGTTTAGAAAGAAGAGAGAGAGAGAGAGAAACATTATTTGCTTGTGGAGAAATGGAGCAACATCAGTCGGTTACAAGATGGTATGTATTCCCCTTATATAGGAGAGGGGATGCCTTACAGTACAAAGTGCATTAAATATAAAGTCATGGAGATGGGATGGCTAGGTATGGCACTAGTGCCTATTGATCCTAGCTGCTTGACTCGGGGCCTCCGCCTTCATGACTTTCATTGGGTTGCGGATAGAACTCTTATTCCCAGGAGCACATGTAGGGACTCGGACGATCCTCGAGGGAGGGGGCTCGATCATGGTCCCACGATTTCGAGGTGCTGATATGACCTTTTGAATGTACCCCAATGGCGAAAAATAAATTCCCTTGATTTTACCTTATACCGAAATCTTCCTTTAATTTGTCCCACCTAAGATGAAATTACATGATCATTATTATAATATTTTAATGATATGAACTTCTTGACTTTTAAAGTGTAAAAATTTATACATTATCGGATCATCTTGAATGATAAATATAGGTAAATGTATAAAAAGTGGAATTAGTATATAACCTGAAAAATAAGGCGGATATATTACTGCAATAGGTATAAAAATATAGCGGTAGTGATAAAATTCTTTAGTGAGTGCACAAGTTAAATCCTTTTCTAGTATACAGTTGGTGGTATATGGAATTAATCTATATAATTACTAATACTCTTGATCGTTTTGGATATTTTCTTTTCGGTCGACACAAGAAGAAGAAAAACTAGTAGGAAAAAGTAGTTAATGTCATGAAATAATAAAAAAAGAAGAGTATTGAAGAGAAAAGTATAAAGAGAATTCTTATTGCTTTTGGGATAAATTATAATGGAATAGAACCTCTATATTTATAAGGAGGGGGAGGGCGGGGGGCTTAGTCACCAAGTAACAAACTCTAGAATCTCTCTAGAATATAGATATTCACCTTAAATAGAATTCTATTTGTAATACTCTCCTTGAATGTCTATCCAACAGATAATGTGCATCGTTAAAACCTTAACTAAAAGAAAATCCAATGGGGAAGAAAATTCTAGAGAAGGAAAAAGAGTACACATATCTAACAATACGCCTTTTGGTTGCCTTATTAAAAACCTTGCAAGGAAAACTCAGTGGGATAAAGCCTTGTAAAGGAAAAAGAGTACAACGCGTATTAACTCCCCCTTATGAGAGCATCAATTTATATATTTAAGCATTTTCATTCCAATCTTATGCACCATCTTCAAAAGATTTCTTTAACAAATTTGTTTTACCTTGAAATATCATTCTTAATAGATGTATTGTCTTCATATGTTCTTGTTGGAATCGTCAGTTCAATATCTTCACGTAGAGGTGAAAACTCTTGCTATCATATCATCATACTTATAGTTATAGCAAGATACATTTGTTGCACGAATTGCACTGAGAAAGTGGTACTTTAAGATCAAGAATTTTATATGCTTCAAGCAACTTAAATTCTTCATGGTTTGTCATATAAGTTGAATCATATAAGCCATATAATAAACTTTAGATTTGTATTACGTTTTCATGTCATGCCAGAACATATAAGATACATAAAGGTGATAGCACACACCATTGTCTGTATACTTTTAAGCGTTTGAACTACAGGTCCAAAACTACTTGTCTTTCATATGAAACCAAATTTCACTTGAATTGTTTCTCCAGACTTAAGGTCCTTATATATATTTAGCGCTATAATCAATGTCATCGACAAACATTTTATATCAGTTCCAACCTCCTTATTTTTCTTAAAGATATAACGTAGAAATCTCTTTATTCATATATTCAGGTACCTGAATCTCTCTTGAGGCTTTATGAAGTATTGTGTGATGTGATCTTTTAGATCACTTGCCTACTTTATTATGATCATTTTTATCATTTGCTCATCTTATTTATCAAAAATTTTATTTGAAACCGATTGTCTATACGCTTTAAACGTACCATAGACTTTGTCCTTCTAGGATTTAATATGAGCATTTGCAGTGAGAATATAGTTACTTTCTTTGGGTCAGCAAATGCGTCTGGCATACTTTGCAATATATTACAAATGAATTATCCTTTTATGAACTTCAAGTTCATATTATTTTATTCGAGGTTTTAGATGTACAAATGATAATTCATTCCACGTAACTTTTTCTCAATTGTTTATCATGTCTCCCCTCATGTTAGAAAAACTAACTCGTTTCATCAACTTTGAGAATCCATCTTTGTGTGTTATGGTGTTAATCTAAATATAAACCGCGCATCAATAATAATAAGATGGAATTATTTGGTTCCTGACCCTAAACCACTTGTACGGGGAGAATATAATATACTTTGATATATAATGTATATCAAATTGATATAGATAACTTTGTTCTCATAAGAAATTGTTTAGCTATTAAGTGGAGGCACTTAATAAATCATTTTGCTAAACTAAATGTGATGTAAACCAACTTATCAAGATCTATCTTGAATAAAAGTTCTGGAAATTATGCTCTAAATTAAATTATTGAGCAAGTTACCTCACAAATACCATGTTGTGTGTTAATATTAATCGCGCATGTAATCATCTCATAGATGCATCTTTTGTGGTATACATGGCAGGTGAATTGGCTCATATTTACCTTTGATATTTACAGCATTCATGGAATTCAATCCCAATATTAGTTGATTTATTAATTAATGAGAACAAGCAATATAAGAGAATTCGTAAAGAACTTTCTAGTTCTTTTAATATTTACCCATGTGAATTCTCCATTATTTTTTTCACATCATACTTAAATTGATATGGCTAAACCAATTATGTCAACTGAATAAATTGTCAATATTGATAAACTTCATATTTACATCATAACGTGTGCAATTATCAATAAATTTCAAGTTTATTATTATATAGATTTTTATATCAATAAACATCCACTTTATTGTGGTATTATTTTATTTGTGCAGTACAAACTGGAGAATAAAGCGTACATACAAGTTGTAGTAATAGAAGATATTAAATCTTTCCTTTATTTATAGTCTAAATATAATCAATCGCTTTCGCATATGCTTTGGAAACTAAATAAGTTTCTTTGAGACTTATTATGATACAATACATTATTGGTAATCGATTGTGTTTCTCCAAGACAGTAATAATTGACTCTTCCAGAGTTCTTAATTAATTTGATACTACCACATATTCATCAATATCCATATGGTACAATTATGGTTATGGTCAAAATTATATGCAAAATATGTTTCTTGCATTAATGTTATTCTTTTATAATCACATTACCAAAATATTTTGTCTTCTATATTAATCACATTACCAAATTTATAGTAGTAATTTTATCTTCTTTCAGACTTATCTCATACTGCTATCACATTCTCTAAAGGGAATGACAATGGAGCAAATTCAATTGGACGGGTTTTCAATTCTTTGCCCACAATCATACATGAATTTGATCATAGCAGGGCATAGAATTTTTTTCACTTTAGGTAGTTATAATTTCTTTCAAACTCCATTAGAGTTACAATAAAATTTATTGTCTTTGCTTGTAGTTAACATCAAATTATAGAATATCAAGAATTTGAAAAAGAAAAGTAAAATACTTACTTTAAATCTAGAATTTATTCATGAAGGAAGTTCATAGAACAATTGACAATTATTATGCTCAATCCCAAAGTTTCTACTCAATTGGTTAGAGTCTCGTGCTCTTAACGTGTTTATAAAACAATAAAAGAAGAAGAAGTGTATTGTAGAGAATAGAGAAAGAGAATTTTTATTGTTTTTGGGATAAATTAACAATGAAATAGAACACCTTTATTTATAAGGGGAAAGTAATTTAACCATCAATAACAAATCCTAAAAAAATTTAGAATATATATATTTACTTTAAATAAAATTCTATTTATAACCGTTAAAATATTGAATGACTCTTGTTTCCGCAGGCCAAGGAAAGGAAAATGCTATCTCCGCGTGAGAAAGCTAAGTTTTTATTATTAATGTTATGGGATCGGAGGGCGTGGTCCATTTCTTGAACCCAGTCCCCAACTGATTCAATCTGTAGATTTAATGAATTTCTCATCTTATATTAATAGTGCCTAGCTATAACTATATCCATTTAAAAATCCGTATATCCATTTAAAAAGAATAAAAAAAGGAGTAATTACTCCACGGAGAAGATTCCAGAAATTGTATGTTTTGCTATATATATATATATATATATATATATATATATATATATATATATATATATATATATATATATATATATATATATATATATATATATATATATATATATATATATATATATATATATATAATTTTATTTTTATTATATAGAAAGAAAAAAAGATGGTCAACTAAGGTCATATATGTCATTTCAAAAAAATTCCTACAATGTCTGCATTTCTTAAACGGAAAAGGGCATAAAATGCCCCTAAACTATTAGAAACGGTTCAAAAATACCCTTCATCCACCTATTGAGCTAAAAATACTCTTCCATTCATCTATTTTATTCTCTTATGCCCTTTGACCGTTAGGTCAATGCTGAACAAAAAATAATTATTATTCTTTTAGTAAGCTTAAAAAAATATTTTATAAATCATTTATATTTTTTTACACTAATGCACCGGTAGTCCGCTAATTTAGTAAAGTCTTCTTCTTCTTTTTTTATATATATTTTTACAAAAATAAATTCAGTTTTTACAAAAAAAAAAGTTAATTTTTCAATTTTTTAATGCATTTTTCGTTAAAAACTGAAAAGAAAATTGTAAAATCAGAAAAAAAATATTTTTAATAAAATATACTTGTTTTTCAAAAACTGAAAAAAAATATTTTCATTTTTGAAGATATTGTTTTTCTTTTTTTCTAATATGAAAATAATTTTTCTTCAATTTTTTCAGTTTTTTGTAAAAACTGAAAAAAAAAATAAGAAGACTTTACTAAACTAGTGGACTATTTGATTAGTTTACAAAAACGAAAATATTTTACAAACTATTTTTTTTAAGTTTGACAAAAAGAATAATAATTATTTTTCATTTAGCATTAACCTAACGGTCAAAGGGCATAAGTGAAACAAAAAAATGGATGGAAGAGTATTTTTAGCTCCATAGGTGGATGAATGATTTTTTTAAATCTTTTTCAATAGTTTAGGGGTATTTTGAATCCTTTCTCGTTTCTTAAATACCAAGTGTCATTGATACACGTGGACACCACATTTCCTAACCACAACACTCCTTTAAATATACTATTAATTGTTGACATCTAATTTTTCTCTATGTATTTTCAGTATGCAAATTAAATTGAAAATAGTATGTATATACATATAAAAGTATGTCCAATTATTTTATTATTATTTTTTTATAATTTTAAAGTTTATTAAACTAATTTATTTCACTTTTTTATCCATAATTATGTCCAAAATTATTATTTTTTGATGATTCATTTATTGGATTATTATAATTATGCTAAGATATAGCTAAAATAATTTTAGCATATTTTTTACAAATTTATTTAGTATTTTAAGCTAAATTGCATATAATTACAATATTAGCACCTTTTAGATTTAATTGTGTTTTATATTCTTAAAATTAAGTCATGTATTTTTTAATTATTAATTTTACGTTATGAATTATTTTAGTATATTTAATTTATTTTTAGAAATTAATTTATCACTTTTTATAAATTAAATCGGAAAAAAATGGTTATTTAAACTCGCCCAATTACATTTCAATTATAGCCTGAATTCTATCCCAATTTAAACCAAATTTCCAGCCCAATTAAACCCATCAAACCAGGCCCAAACCCATTCTCATAAACTGACTCACCTACCCGTTCAATCTAGGTTGTTGATCATCCAAATCAACGGCCATCATCGCCCTTTACCTTAATTAATCGCAAATGACCCCAAAACTCTACCATTTTTGTTAGAATCTGTCGCCTTAGAATCCCTTTCCTTTCAAACTCTCTCTGCAATACTACCTAAATCCTAGTCGCCGCCATCTAACCCCACCCTAATACCTGATTAATGTGTGGCCTCTCATGACCATTTGAGATATGTATCAGCCTTCTATGGCTCCTATGTGTTTGGTTATATGGTTTCATGGCTAGACCTCGAGGGAACCTGGCCCAATCCTTGCTCGGCCGTTGTTCATGGCCTTTCTCCGGCCATCCATGACCTTTCTCTGGCCACGCATGTCCTTCAAGGCAGATCCTTGACTTTCCTAGTTATATTGGAAAATTTCAAAGTCTTCTCGTTTCTTTTGGGTTTTCTAAAATCCTAATCTCTAGGACCTTCCGATTTCTTTCAGATCTATCTTAGATTTGTGTTTCGTATGAACTTTCTAAGTGTTTCTCGAAGGTTCTTGGACTTTTCTTTCAAAATAACTCTTCACTTTCAATGATTAGGGTTTTTCCTTTAAGTTTTCTTCTCTAATCTTAATGTTACTGATGATTTTGCTATTTTTCATATTGTTCTTCTATCTATTCCAGCATGTTAAAACCCTGGTATTTTTGGTCTTATCCGAGTTCTGAAAATCGTTTGTATAAATGTGTACTTGCTTCGTTCTTGTTTGACTTATTTGATTCTGAGTTTTACCATCTTTTTAAGCTCAACTATTATGAAAAACCATAGGTCTTTTGGTCTAAGACTGTTTGTTTGAAAGACAATTGGACTCAAATAAAGATTCCTTATTTTAGACTCTCTTTTCTTTATGTACTTATCTAATTCTAAGTTTTACTATCTTTTTAACTCGACTTTTGTTGAAACCCTAACTTCGCAAAGGTTTCCTCACCTGCTACAGTGAAACCTTTACATACCTCTCATTTCTTTTACCTGATACAATATTTTCTTTACTGTTGATTCTATGTGACTTGACCTACTTGACTACTATGCCTTGAATGTTTGCTTTAATACTGAATCCTAGCTTCTTTCTGCCACTACATCACGTTTGTGATTATCTCTTTTGCCAAAGTGTTTGGCCTTGCATGTCTGATGTTCCTATTCACTTTATTCATATGATGAAGCCTCTTCCTTGATTGATCTTGGTCTTGTGACCGATTACCAAGTTTTTCTTTTATGAACCCTAATTTTACTCGCCTGTTTAAAATTAATTGATTTTTTTCCTTTGCTGTGATATTCTATCTTACTGAATATTTTTCAAAAATAAGCATATTTTTGTACTTAGACTTGATGATTCCCTTATGCTTTTACTGCCCTTTATTGGGCAATGATCAATCTGTCTTCAGACTAATTTTCCTTCCTTAATTGAAGCATGCTACTGCCGTTAAACAATAATTTCTTAATTAAAGGGAATCACTTGTGTTGATTGGTTCTAACTTGTGATTGTTTTCATATTTATGATAAAACTTTACAGTTTACCTTACTTACCATATGTTTTTAAAACTATAAATACCCACCCATCTTTTCTTTAACAAGACATGAACTACCTAAGTTTAGAACACACACTTCACTAAAAACTATCTCTTTTCTCTGTTACTATTTGTGCTACTATTTTGTTTAGCCGGCTGAAAATCAAGGCTAGGCTGTGGATATTTGCTTACTTTTCTTTCCTCACTTTCCTTATTACTGGTATGTCCTAGTTAATTTTCAAGCATCACAACAATATATTTCTGTAATTATTCCAACTTCCCTCATGGTTGTTTCGTTTCTGCTTATGTTTCTGTAATCAAGTTACATTATTAGCGTGTGGCAATGTGTTCTTTTTTTTCCTTTTAAGTTAATGCTCTCCTATGTGTATGAATCTCAAACATCATATCCCCTCTTTATGTTTGTATTCTCTGGCTGATTTGTGAACATTCCAGCATCTTTTATTGCTATGCATGTCTAAACCTGACCCCTCCTAGGGTCATATGCTTCATGCAATGTATTCTCAAAATTCCTAACCCTTTTGTGCAAATGCTGACTCTGTAATTTTAATTTTACTATTACAATTTTCGGATCATCCTTATCACTTACTATTTCCCAATCTAATATATATAGATAAAAGCCTCCATGCCTACAGCTGAAAAAAAGATATTAGCACTAAATGTACGAACTCCATCAGATCTTTCCTTTTTTTTTTCTGTAGTACATCGGCTAGTTTCATTATATCTTAAGTCTAGGTTAAGTATATAAGTTAGATTTAAATAATATCAACAAGTGTGAAATGTATGGTAAAGCTAAATGTATTAGTAAAATATTTAATTTTTTTATAAATAAATAAATTAAATTGTTATCTTTTATTCACACAGTCATAGGCAATTTACAATAGACTATAATTAGATGTGTTTAAAAAATTATGTACTCCCTTCGTCCATATTATGTGAAGGTGTTCGAATTTCGAGAGTCAAACAAACTCTTTTTTACCACGATTCTTTTATATGTCTTTTAAGTATTTAAAATTATTAATTATTGTGATTTCATTATACTTTTTACATTTCAAATATGTAAACTTTTTTCCAAATGTTTAATGATTCTATATTCAAAATTTATGGTCCTCCTGCTACACTATACTGTAAGGCTGTAAACGGGGCGGTTCCGAACCGGAATCAGACCGGAACCCGGCCCTGGCGGTTCTGCCGGTTCCGGCGGCCCGGTTCCGGTTCCGGTGGTTCCCTGGAACCGTGGCGGGGCGGTTCCACCCGTTGGAACTGCCAGAACCGGAACTGCCAATACCGGAACCGGAACCGGACCGGTTCTGGCTGTTCCAAACGGTTCTGTAACGGTAATGTTTTTAAAAAAAATTTTCAAACGGCTCCAAATGGTTCCAAACGGTTCTGACGGTTCCAAACGGCTCTTTTTCAAAACTAGCAGTTTGAAAGTTTAAAAAATAGCCATTTGGCCCCCAAATTTTAATTTAACCCCAAGCTTTATATAATTATACTATTTCCCATTTCTCAACTATAAATACCCCCTCATTCTTTCATTTTTATTCACCAATTCATCAATATCTCTCAATCTCTCTCAAGCTCTCTTTCAATCTTTCTAGTGCAAGTGCTTCATTTATTGTTGCAAATTCGTGAAACATTGTGAAGTTGTTGAATTGAAGTTTCAAGTGTTCAATTTCAACGATTTTCAATTTTTAAGAAGTTGTTCATCAATCCAGTAAACTCGTTTCAACTCTTACGTGCTAATTATTATGGCATTTTCGTTGAAAAATATGTTCGGTAAAGGAAAAGCTAAAACCGGTGAAAGTATTGGCCAAAATACTACCCCTCCCCCGGTTGATGAAAATCTCAACATAAAACCGAAAATTAAATTCTTGCCTGGTAATAAATTGGTGGAGGGAACATCTTTAGAGATTTTGGAGAAAGAAGGTACAAAGGACAACGTCAAACCATCTTTGCAACACCATGCTGATGGCTTGAAAAAAGGTGCAATGGAACAGGTGGTTTTATCTCAATGGGGTGGTTCAAATAAGGCAGGATTTAAAGTAGTGCCTTCAAACACTAAGAAGTCCGTTCACCTTGATGATGAGAAATCAATGGAGGCACACAGGACAGGGAAGAAGCATATGGCTCGGACAAGGAAGAAGCATATGGCTCGGCTCCAGGAACTCCAAAAGATGTCGAAAAAACTGAAGTGGCCGATGATGTGGGTGCAACTGTCAATAGAATAAACCCCAAGGATCAAGAAGAAGCGTTCACCACAGGGGATAACTGAGTTAAGTCATGTTCAGGGAATAATGCATAAATTATGATGTAACTTGTACATTGGCATGTCTTCTTTTAGTTTTTTTTCCATTGGGGGAAGGAAGACTAAGAAAGATATGCCATTTTGGTCAATAAATATGCTCTTTATCATATCCTTGAATATCTTTTGTCTCAATATTTCTTTGTCTTTACTTCTATATCAATCCTTGAATATTTATATAACATACAATATATAACATACAACACAATATACTAATGACAACATTCTTTTATCAATATATACTACTTATATACAATTTACACTAATTACTAACTACAACATAATATACACTACTTATAGACAATATATATTACTTAAATACAATATATACTACTTATATACAAAATATACACTACTTATATACAAAATATACACTACTTATACACAATATATACTAATTACCAAACACAATATGTACTATACTAATAACATAGTACACCATATAAAATATATTCTACAATATACTAATGACTACTATACAAGATATTGATTCAAAAAAAAAATTCAGAACCGCCGGAACCGCCAGAACCACCGGAACCGCCAGAACCGGAACCGCAGACCCAAATAGACCCAGAAGCGGAACCGGATACAACCTTACTATACAGAGGGTATATACTATATATCACACTTGGATCGGGTCAGCCCAAGTGTGATAAAAGAAAAATGGGCACAGATCTTTGTTCGGCCCAAAAACAACTCAAACCTATAATATATACAATATACAAACAGTATACAATACAAAATTAATGTATATATCTACGTTTGGAAGCTAGATAATCATGTAGCTCAATAGTTAGGCCTAAGATCTTTTTGTATCAAAATGAAGCTCAAGTTTAAACAAAGAAAATTAGAGAAAAAAAGAACAAAGAAAGGGAAATTGTGGACCAAAAATTCCAAAACTTTTTGGTTCAACAATCCCGCCAAGGAATAAGGATGTGGCATATATCGGTCAAAGTCTAATTGTCACTTTGCTTCCATACTCCTCAAAGATGGAAAGATCTATTCCTGTGTTTTGAATGAGTTGTTGTCATCCTCTCCAAAAGCCTAAAGCTGCTGCTGCCATTGGTACGTACATGGGTCAATTAAAACATGATAACAAACTACTTTTTCCTCACTTGAAAATTGAAATATGTTACCACCAATTTCATTCCCCTCATTAAAATAATAATCAATTAAGAAAAATATCAATTTAAATGTAAAATATCAAGTATTATATCTACTCCATACAAAATGAAATGCTATGTTTCACTTCATAATTATCAAAACATAAGTATATTCAAACATAACCTTTTGCAAATGAAAGATGTAAGAACCTCTTGTAATTTTAGCGTCTTATTTTCATATATAAGTTCCATTCTAAAAAAATCTGATTGCCAATTGATATTCATTTCTGAAATTCGGCCGAATTTCTCAACCAAAAAAATTTTTTTTTGGTGTAATCAGTAATGTAGATCAGCACAAGTCTTGGTTATTTTAATTAATTTAATTACGTGATTATCACATGATTGTTTCTTTTTGGCTAACCAACGGTAAATATATTTACCTCATGTCAAGTGTAATTAAGTAAACTTTATACTGTCTTCCAAATTTGAAGAGCCTATTACAATATAGAGCCCGTTTGGATAAGTTGATTATTGATAGCTGAAAAGCATTTTTAAGTATTGAAATTGATTTTTAAATAAGTATTTATGTGTTTGGATAAATGTGTTAAAACTGATTTTTTAAATAAGTATTTATGTGTTTAGATGTGTTGAAATTAATAATAAGTAATTAATGTAGTTGGTAAAAAAGTGTTGATAAGCTATTTTGTTAAAATGATGAAAATATCCTTTAAAACTTTACAAAAAATTATAAATTAAAAAGTTTATTGTGAAGAAATGATAAACAACAAATATGGAATGAAGGGAAAGTTAGAAAATTTATTTTAGGAAAAATATTTTGTGAATTAAAATATATTATTAAGCTTGTAAGCTATAAATCCATAAGTTGGAGTGACTAACTTATGGTTTATGACTGATTTTAGCTTATAAGCATTTTAATATTTATCAAACACATAAATAAATCAAAATATATTTATAAGCTGGTTTGACCTAACTTATAAACACCCTCATAGTATAAGATATTTGTTCTGTATATCATTTGCTAAAATTTGGGGAAAAACTTTTTTGTTAAATGGGATGGAATAATCTACTACTACCATTATTTCCTCCTTTCTGTTTGTGTAATTCTCTGCAACTTTTCCAAGCTGTCATTAAAAGGTACTTCTTATTAAGGGTGTTCATAATTCGGTTTGGATCGATTTTTTCATAAAAAGAAACCAAATCAAATAAATTAGTTTTTAAATATTAGAATCAAACCAAACCAATTAAGTCAATTTTTTTTCCATTCGATTTATATCGGGTTTTGTTGGTTTTTTGATTTTTCGGTTATTTATCGATTTTCTTTTTAAATATAAGATATACACTATCAAACACATATTCAGGCGACCACATTTTAAATGTAACACTATAAAATCAATTACCCTTTGAGAAATCTATTATTTATCAATATATATTGGTGAAAAATTGAAGGACTCAATTAAAAATATATTATTTCAAACACGAAATGAATTCTTACACTTAACAAAAAAAAACTATCAATCAAACTAGTATGTAAAGGTAAAAAAAAACTATACTAAGATTTTTTTCGGTTTTTTATGATTAAAACAAAAACCAAACCAAATTTGGTTGGTTTTTAAAATTCAAAACCAAAACCTAACAAACAAAAAAAATATCGATTTTTTTGTCAGTTTTGGTTTGGTTTTCAGTTTGGTTCGATTTTTCTGATTTTTTTGAACACCTCTCCTTCTTATATTTCAATTTAGATAATACATTTCTCTTATTGAAAATCAATTTGACTAAATTTGTAAGCTAAAGTTAAATAGTTCAATTCAACATTATGAAATTAAAACTTAGATATTCAAAAAATATACGATAAGTGTTAAGGTTGCAACTTTTTAGATGACACATCTTGCTTTTCGAGGGTCAAACTATATATATATAAATTCAAAACTAAAACCTAACAAACCAAAAAATATCAATTTTTTTGATCGGTTTTGATTTGGTTTTCAGTTTGGTTCGATTTTTCTGATTTTTATGAACACCTCTCCTTCTTATATTTCAATTCAGATAATACATTTCTCTTATTGAAAATCAATTTGACTAAATTTTTAAGCTAAAGTTAAATAGTTCAATTCAACATTATGAAATTAAAACTTAGATATTCAAAAAATATTCGATAAGTGTTAAAGTTGCAACTTTTTCACGTCTTGCTTTTCGAAGGTCAAACTCTATAAATTTTGACATATATATATAGGTCAAAATATATATAATTTGACCCTCAAAAAGTAAGATATGTCATCTAAATTAGAACCCAAGGAGTATTTAAATCTGCCCAAATAGCCTAATCAAATAAAATGCAACTGCATGGTCCACAACAGATCAAGAAGTCTTATATGTAAATTGCATAAGAATTAGAACTATATCTTGGCAGATCATAAGGAAAATCTAAAATCCTCTGTTTATCACCCATTCAAGAAATTAGGAGTACTTAATTTCAATTATAACCTAAGTGGTAATCTGTTTTATTTTTAAGGTTACAAGTTTCACTTTTTTATGGAGAATTATATTTAGATATTTTTTTGGGATGAAAGGTAAATATTTCACACATCATACATCTAGTAACAAACAAAACATGATTAAAAAGGAAAGACCCACGATTTAAAAATTAATTGCAACAATAACAAGGGTCCTGTGTAATCCCACAAGTGAGTCTGGAGAGGGTAATATGTACGTAGATCTTACCCTTACCTAAGAGATGTTGTTTCCAGGAGACTCTTGGCTCAAGAAGACAACAAGAAACGATATACTAGTACCATCAATAAAATCATAATAAAATAACAATAATATAAAAAATATAAAATGAATTCAAAGTACAATAATAACAATTGCATGACCATATAAAACTATAGTTTTGACAAAATATTGTTAAGGGCTAGGACAATATTATCATAGTACTCCCATACACGTGGCACATCCTTATCCCTAGCTGCAAAATCCAATTTTGAAACAGTATTGAACAAAATGGAGTAAAGCTTCCTCAACTCAGGCCTCTGTTTTCCTGGTTTAGCTTGGATTATGGTGTAGATATCTTGTTTAAGTAATGCTGAGCTTTTTCTCAAAGCCTTTTGAGCTTCTTTCCATGATTCTGTCTCTAACAATTCTTTGACTTGTAATAAACTCTTTGCATGGCTTTGAATCCCATCTTCTGCTTCCTCAAGTGTCTGGTCAGGAACTGTGATTCTGAAATCAAAGGCATTGGCAGTTTTTCCACCTAAAAGAATGAATGAAATTGCCCCAAGATTTAGACTTGTTCTTCGAGTGAAGTGGTGGGAATGGAGGCACATTTGAGTTCTGTTTTTGCTTTGATTGAGGTTAAAGGGGCTGGGAATGAAAAAAGGGAAAGGGATTAATGGTTGGTTTGGTTTCTGAACCAAAGGTAGTAGTGCCATTCTAAATATAGACTAACGGATTTTTCAAGATTGAATAAATTTAATTGGAGAATATCTGAGAAAATTAACGTAACTGAAAAATTACCTGCAAAATGTAAAGGCAGAGGCAAAAAAAATGAAAAAGCAGTAATAATAAATTAAATAAAGAGCCCCCGGCGAGGATCGAGCTCGCGACCTTTCGCTTACAAAGCACGCACTACCACTATGCTACGGAGGCTTGTTAGAATATGTTTCTCAGAAATATCTATATATATATCTGCAAATGTACTTTGCAACGCATCTATTTATGATGAAGACACTATTACGAAAATAATCGACCGATCTTGTTCGTTATGAACGATTTTGGGCCCACAGACAAGAGTCTAAGGTGGAAGGAAATTTTTTGGAAAATTGAAAAATTATGTGTAAGAACAGGGTGGTATTTGGGAATCCATTTGTTACATAATTTTAATTTATTATAGATAATTTTGGTAATGATGGGAAGTTGACATCACCATTTTCCTTTCATTTGTCTCATTTTGTCAAAAAAAGACCAAATCAGAATGTATCATCGAACACTGTTCAAGGAAAATAATTCCAATTGGTAGTAGACTGTAACGTAAGGCATACCACGTTGAATCGTTGGATTAACAAATTCCAACGTTTTTGCATCCCAAAATAGATAAAACCACGTAAGGGGTATATATTTTTTCAAGCCCATCTCACGAAAAAACAGAAACAGATACGTTGAATATGATGCTATTCTTGTAAAACCAAGGATGGATATTTTTCATAAGTGGAGAGATGCTCCTTACACAAAATAAAATAGAACAAAAAGGAAGACGTAGCTAGTAAAAAAATCTATAATTCTGCATAACAGGATGCAAAACAATACATACAATGGTACATTTTCTGGACAGGTGATCTTCACTAAGTATGTTGGTAATACAATTAAGAGGAAATTATTCCTTTACATAGAACCCAAAACGCAAATGAGTATTTCTGAATTATTTTACTACTCAATAATTAGGCTGAGGAGGAAAACAAAGAGAAGTCAAGAATAGAATGGTAGAGATATAGTACTCCTACTTTGCAAATAGCTGTCTACGCCTAGTTGGTTTTGCTCTCAAACCAGCACCATCACCTCTCACTATCTCATCAACTAAATCTTTAAAGATCATCCGCTCCACGTCCAATACTACAGTTGATAACTCACCAGTGAATATCGTCCAACTCTTTGATCGATGCATCACATCCTCAAGCAATATGGTTTTCCACTCATCTTCCTCATCCTCCAAGTCACTTTTTGATGGTTTAGCTTGAAGTAGTTCTATCTCCGCGCACAAATCCCTCAGAAGCCTTTGAGCATTCAGAGCGTTCTTTGCTAGCTTCTGGTGTCTCAACCATGGCTCATAAGATGGTCCCACTAACACCAATTTTCCAGCAAGAATCTCATTAACAACATCAAAGATGAGTTTCCGACGTATCTTTTCCTTCGGCTTAGCATGCCTCATCTTTTCATTGCAGAATTCCTCCTTAACTAAAGTGCTTGTTTTAGTTTGTTCCAAGACAAGGAACAGCTCCGGGTTGATGGGGTGACCCGATGGATGGAACTGGAAACTTGTTAGGCTTGAGCCGAGATCCCTGAGAAGGAGTCCTGAAGCCAATAAGATCTCTGAAATGTATCTGTGGTCTGGGTTTGTGTTCTCACAGAGAGATGCAATATAATCCGTGCGAGCCTCATCATGGTTGGAATTCAACCTCCTGAGCTTCTGAACCAAATTCTCAATGTTTTGTAATTTTTTTCGATTGATTTCCGATGTGAGACCAGAATTGGTGGCGTCAGTCACAAGAGTATTGGCTCGATCACTCTGTGGCGGCGGACTGGAAAATTTATCAGCAACGCTGCAGCTTTCATCTGTCACACAAAATAACATATGATGAGAAACAAAAAATATCCCACTTGTCTCAATAGTCAAAACTGTTTTCACTCCAGATGGACAAAAGACTGACACCATAATGGAGACACTTATCTGATATTTCTTGCTGAATGCTGACTACAATATTCATTTGAGCAGCTTTCAAGTATTTGCAATATATCTTTATTTTCTTACTAAAATTAGAGCAGTAATCTGTTTAGTTTTGGACGGTTAAAAGAAAAAGGAGATCTGAGTGCAGTGAGCAGTGACAAAATTGTAATGTGCTACTGAAAAAATCAACTGAAGCAGCAATGTATAAGGTTACCACAATTTTCGTTTGTTCCAGGTGACATAAGTGACCAGAACAGACAGATTAAATGCACATAAAGAATATACAAATATACACATAGATGTATGTGCCTTTTTAGCTTAACGTGTTATTATTCAAGTTTTTTTGACAGACATGAAGGGGGCATCTGTATATCATCATACTGGTGTTCATTGTTCAGACAAAACCAAGGTGGCTTAAAAGCACCAAGTATATGTTCCCTCAAAGTGATAATAGTTGGTTGCTGTTGCTGGGTCTGAATCTCCTGTGTAACCTAATTTATGCATTTGCTCTCGCTGTTCTAGCGAGAGATGCTCACACTTTCACATCCTATAAAACTTTCTTAACTTCTATTTTTCCTTAGGCTGTCCTTGACCTATTTTATTCAGAGTTGAGTCTCCCTTTTACTTATTTTTCCTAATAACTTGCTTAAAATTCGTTGGTATTCAGTTGTATAACCATGGCAAGGCATAGTGAGTCCATGCATTCAACAATCCCCCCACCCCCAAAACCCCCACCCCCACAAAAAAAAAAAGAGTTGAATTGGCACAAATTAGTCATTGAACAAGTGTAAAAGGGCAGCCCGATGCACAAAGCATCTCGTGTGCACGCAGGTGTAGGGAAGGGTTGTACCCCAGGGGTTAAACTAAACTAAAGTTTAGGCTTCCAAACAGAATGTAGTTTCAATTATTTTCCTATCCTTGCTCAGTCTTTTTCAGCACGCATTTTAGGGGAAAATGTTTCAGCAATTGAAGCAACCTAATAACAAAGTACAAGTATCCAGTAGTTAACTTATAATGATTCTCTATCAATGAATATTCCTGCACATGTGTGCCTATTGCAAAGAATCTGCATCATATGTTTATTCTTCAACTCACTAATATCTACAAATATGTCCCCAACATGCCATCATTTAGGTGCTAGTTCGATTCGAGTAGGAACTTTAACTCAAAATAATAGATCTTGTTATTTCTAGCTATATTTGCTTATGTGAATGTGCTTTTAATTTCTTCACAAAATACTAGGGGAAAGCAGTACCTTTCATGAGTGTTGGAGTATGCTTCACAGGGGAGGGAGATTCATCTGTATATATGGCATTGTCAAGAACCGAGACAGGACTTGGATACTCTGGGGCAGATTCAGCTAACAGTTCATCCTCAGAGAGCACCAGAGATGATTTCTGAAATGAAAGTCTCAGCGTCAAGCATGTTACAGTATGGTTCAAGTACTCCATATAAGGCACAAATAAATGGAAGTTTCTTACCTTCTCTACCAAGTCACGTCTCAGGTAATTGGACGCATCAATAGATGAACTCCGGCTGCTTGTCACCTCAGGAGAGCGCTCAAAACTAGTGACTTCAGAATCTACTTTTGATTCTGCTATTACATTACCATTGGATTGACCAGAAATCTCATTCTCACGGCAACTCCAATTCCTTGATTCACTACTGATCTCACTCACATGGCCAACATTTTGATGGATGTTTGAAACTCTTGGTCTACGTCTTCCACCAGGGGAACTAGCCTCTGTCTGTTGCTTGTTTGGCTGTCTTCTCGATCTGTTAGAATCAGATGGAGGTGTGGGTGGCCGAGATCTTTTCTCTAGCTCCATTTTATGCTGTTGCAATCTTGGGCTGATGGACCCTGAGCTCTTTATTGAGCCTGATGTGCTCTCTTTAGGAAGCTGTTGGGACCTTGTTGAAATTTGTGTAGGTTTTGAAGTTCTTCCTGCTTCATTGGGATTCACTGAACTGCTGCCATAACTAGTTCTTGGGTGATGTTCTTTAGCTGTTCTGCTAGTAGCATTACCCTTTCTTCCGTAAACAGAGTCAAAACCATGAAGTTTGGGGAGAGTGGGTAAGCCATCAAGTGGAATCATCGAAGTAGGAATATCAGATTTTTCCACTAATTTTGCTGGCTTCATGATCACTATTGGGGATTCTAAATTCTTTAAAGAATTTGGCCCCCTCTTTGCTGGAGCAGTCGATTGATCACTCTGCCTCATTCTCTGGTTTACCAGTTTTCCACTCTGTGCATAGCTCGCAAACTTCTGGTGATGCTCTTTCTGACCAGTAAAATTTGAACCCTGCTCCTCTTTTTCTGTCTCCAGGAGGCCCTTTACCTGCATTGCTTCCAATATCTGTTTAAGAGCCCTTAGATCCTTGCCCGACTGGGTGAATTCTAGATCCTTCAATCTCTTTTCAATCTCACTGTAAACAGAAGGAAATGGGCTCGCAGGCTTTACCGGAGCTTTTGAGATCCGGGATATAGGTTTCTCATACACCCGAGTCTTATCAAGTTGCTTCCAGGGTGCTGGTTCAATGGGAAACCTAGAAATAGGTTTTATAGCCATATCAGGGTTTCTCCACCGAGGAGAAGTAGGTTCTTTCCAGAGGTTCTTCGTGGAATTAGGAGTTCGGATTGGTTTGCATGCCTCAGATGCTTCTGAAGACCTTGGAAAAGAAACAGTTTCTTCAACTTGAGAAGATTTGCTCGAACCCGTCTTGCTGTCAGTTGATGACACGGCATCAGGGAGTGTTTCCAGACCCATTAGCTTTGCCACAACACTAGGAGGACGAGCCTGAGTTCCAGATGTTTGCAGCAGAGGTGGTGACTTTGCATTGGTATTATAACCACTATCCTTCTGCATAGATTTTGAGGAAAAGTTAGACTTTGGTTCTGAGTTCAAGCTTCGTACTGGACTCACTCTACTGTCCAAAGAAAGTCTTGGTAGCTCTTTCAGCTTTAGAGCGGATTTTGAAATGTCTTGCGATTCAAAGGGTAAAGGATTTGTTTCCCTCCCATCACATGAGAACCGAGGAGCATCTTTTGAGATTGACGATGTAGAAGTGTCTTTTGAATGATATGATAATGATCTTGTGAGTTCCCTATGTTCATTTGAGTACCAAGGCGCTTCCCGAAGTTTTGCAAGAACTCTGAGAGATTCCTTAAGATCAACAGCCGAATTCTGCTTACCATTATCATAAGCCCCATCAAAGGATTTCAAAGTCTGCACTGGCCTAGGGGAATCACCAGGCTTCAACATAGATTCTGTCACCTCTTCTTTCATTGTAGGTCCAGCTGAGAACCTCTGAGCTTCTCTATTCATAGAATCCTTGACCACATCCCGAATGTCAAGAGATTGCCGACCAAATTGCGGTGATGCATTTGGTTGGCCTGCAGCTGAGTCTCTTGAAGGAGTTTCAGCAAAACTTAATCGATCAAAAGCTAAGGGCTCTTGTTGACTTATTTTATTACAATCAAGAGAAGAAAAAGAAGATGAACGTGAAGAAGATGAGAATGATGGTCTCGACGATTCTGTAGACAATCTTTGTTTATCTTGCACAGTCTTGTTTGTGTGGCTTTCCTGCAACAAAAAGTGGTGTCATCAAGCTTTCAAGATATAATATTAAGGATACTCAGTTTTGCAAAGATACAAGAGTCATTAGACACTCGCAGACTTGGTGAGACAGACTGAAATAAGTGGACTTTAATTTTACACATCAAGTTAAAAAGAAAAAGGAAAATACAACAATTTATCTGAATTACAATTCATAACAAAAAGAAGAAAAAAATTGCCAGTTGTTATCAGACATCAGTCAGTCTTGACTATGCAAACAAATAACTCGGCATTGTCAATGTCCTTCCCAATCACATTCAATATGAACTCTTTGATGTTTATGACCATATAAATACTCAAACAGGGGCTTAAGTGTCAAATACTTCTCAAATTTGATAGGGAGAGACAGAGAGGAGAGACATCAAGTTAGCACAAATAACTCTTACCATAGCTGCTGATTTTTGGTATGTATTAGTGTACTCTTTTTCAGAAGTGCCACTGCCAATGTGAGAACTGCCTGTAACAAATGGGATTTACATGATGTTACAAAAATGATTCTGTAAGAGATCATGAAGAATCCTAGAAAAACTGAAGCACCCCTATCTACTCATAAAAACATAAGTACAAAAATCTTGATATATCCTTTAAGGAATCCTAGAAAAACACAATTCTTTTGAGCAGTAGGAAATTGTGCGACAAGAATGGGGGTCAGTATTTAAGAAAGTGTTGACATAAGAACGTGGATAGAAAGATAAAATCTTGATTCCCATTTTCAACAAACAAACCAAAACCTTCTCAAATGTTGGCATAAACACATTTTACAATGAACCAAATTGGGCAGAATGAAATACTAAGTATTACCAGAAGTGAGCCTTTTGGGGCTGTTGCCAATAAGGCGTCTGCTAGCAAGCATACTTTGGCGATCAAATAGTTGAAAGATTCCTGTCATACATCCAATTTGTTTCTGCAAATCTTGGTTCTCTTCAGTCAATGAATGTAAAAGCTTGGCAGCCATGGTCAAGGTCAAAGCTCTTCACTACACAGCTGGAATCTGTTCTTCACACCACACAAATCAAACAAGAATCAGGGAAACCTATCCTACGCACCATTCTATGCTTTTGTGGTTGTTGGCTCTCGTAACCCCTCAAATCAACTCCAGCAGCATAAATCAAAGAATATCTCAATGATTAAAGTTTCACTAACTTTCACCTAATTAATCTTTCAGTTTTCATCATCTAGCAACACCCCCGACTATCAAGATTTGATTTTTATTACTGAGAAATCAAGTTAACGGACTTGTTTTCTCCAGTAACTTCACAAATATGCCAAAATTCAGTGCTTCAATCTCTTACTGAGATACCCAAAAGAACAAATTAAGTTTCTTTGAACATATGAGACCAAATTAAGCTGAAAGAACGCAGTCACCAGAAAATTCTGCAAAAAGCAATGATAACATCAAGAAACTGAATATCAGTAGCATTAGTGCAAGAACTGTAAGAGGGTCATCTCTATAGATCCACTAGTAAATGTTTGAATGTTATTTTCTTAATAAAAGGATAAATAAGAACACCCCACACACAATGGAAAAGATGGAAACAAGTACTGTAGTATTAGTTAGAGAGAGAGAGAAAGAGAGAGGGGGGGAAATGGGTACATGTGAGTGACAATGAATTGATAGTGAGGAAGGAGTTGGCGAGAAATATTAAATAATTACTCTTATCTAACATTGATTAGTAAAGTACTACGAGTAGAAGTATTATTATTATGGTTTTAATGTGGAGGGAAAATGCATTTGCAGGCCTTACCTTCCCTCATCCCATGTGGGTTCATTACATGCTCTAAATCTGTCTGCATCCTCATGTGCTGCTGTCAGGCATTCTTGACATCTAATTAATTAGACTCGTTTTTCTTTTACAGATTAGTTAGGAAAACATCATTTAGCTGCCATGAATCTTGTTTATGTCGTGTGTTACGTTGCTATGGTATCAAGGTAAGTTTGCACACATCTTATTATTTTATCATATAGTGTTATTTTTCACCGGCAAAAGTATTGAATAATTCTGATCACTAATATTTAAATAGACTGTAAAAGATCACTTCTTCTTTGTCTAAGGATAAGTTTTACATATAGTAATTTGAAAATTAAGCTGGATAAGGAATTAAACGAAAGTCACATTGCGTGCCCATCTATCCATTATCAGTTCATTCATCATTTGGATAACAAGCAAAAAGAATTCACTCCAAAAAGTTTAAGTTATACGTGTCGTTAGTATAAAGAATTTTTATATTATCAGGTAATTTTTGTTTGTTATATCATATAACTTGTTTTATTTTTAAGACTATTAATTTTAGACTTTAAAAAAGATTTATTTGTCAATATTCTTTTGAGTGACATGGTGATATGTATAAGCTTAAGTTAATGTTAAAATCATGTCGCAATTGAAATGTTGGAAATTTTCATGAAAATGGCCGGCAACGCTATTTTTTGGGTGCGTACTGAAATATTAAATTGTATTAGGCAAGCTTTGCGAATTCTGACCGAAGAGTTATTGTAAGAGATATCGATTATAAATCTCCCACTAAAAATTACTCATTTCAACCAGCTCATTCTTGGGAACACACACTATGTTAAAATCAATTTAGAACTGCATGGTCATGGAGGCAAGATCTAGTGAAAAGAGATAGAGTGCAGAGAATAACATAGAGGATGTACAGGGAGAAAAAAACTGTATTTTCTTTCTTCCTTGCTTTACTGACTTGTATAGGAGTATGTTTCTAATATATACATAACTACTAATGTGTCTTAACCAAGTTAACTAATAGACTATTCTAGAAATGTACATGTTAAATAGCACATTATACAAATACCCTCAATTAGACTCTATCTACACTCCCCTTCAAGTTGAGAATGAAAGATGTTTTTCATTCCCAACTTGGTCAACAGAAAAGCATGCTGCTGATGGCCAAGAGGCTTTGTCAAAATATCTACCGGTGGATATTGACTTGGTATCTGAGAAGTTTCAATCAGCCCCTGTTGTATTTTCTTTTTCTCTTATGAAGTGACAGTCTATTTCTATGTGTTTCCTTCTCTCATGATATATATGATTTGCTGTAATTTTTAATGTAGCTTTGTTAACACAAAACAACTTCATTGGCAAATTCGCATCCATTCTCAATTCTTTCAGTAAACCATTAAGCCAACCCAATTCTGCCATTGTGTCTCATGCTTCTATACTTTGCTTCAGCAGAATTTCTAGAAATAGTGCTTTATTTTTTGCTTTTCAAGAGATCAATGCATCACCTAGCTTAATACAGTAGCCAGTCACATATTTCCTTGACATGGGACAAGATCCCCAATCAGAGCCACAGTAAGCCTCAATCTGCTGTGTCTCTTTGCTTGACATTAGGATTCTTAGACCTGGTTGTTTCTATGTATCTAACAATATGTAGAGCTGCCTCATAATGGGATATCTTGGGTGTATGGATGAACTGACTTAGGCATTGAACTACATAAGAAATGTTTAGTCTACTTATTATGAGGTACATGAGTTTTCTAATCAGCCTTTGAAAACTCCCCTGTCTTCCAATGTTTCATTAGAGGTTCCAACATTTATACTTTTGTCAAATTCTGTATTTGTGAGCTTCATGTTGTGCTACATATGTGTATCTTTAGGTTTAAACCTGCTAATCCCACATCTGAGATCATTTCCAACGTATATTTCATTTATGACATCAGTGTTCCCTCTTTAGACCTTGCGAATTCTATTCCTAAGAAATATCCCAACTCTCCTAGGTCCTTTAATTTGAATTTCTGGTGTAGTGCAGCCTTTGCATTCTCAATCTCCTCTAGATCATTTCCTATTACAAGTAAATCATCTACATATACCAGTACATGCACAAACTTGTATTTGTTAGTCTTGGTAAACAGTGAAAAATTATGTTTGCTTTGAGTAAAATCAGATTCTATGAGAGCTTGGGTTAGTTTTAAATTCCATTACCTAGATGCTTGTTTTAGACCATTCAAGGACTTTAGTAGTCTACAAACTTTATGCTCCCTCTGACTACTAAAGACTTGTGGTAGGGACATGTAAACCCCTTCCTTAAGATTACCATTAAGGAAGGCATTATGTACATCCATTTGAAAATAGGCCAGCCCTTAAGGGCTGCAGCAGCAACTATAGTTCTGTTTGTAGTAAGCTTGGCCACAGGGAAGAAAGTATCATGAAAGTGCAAACCTTCTTGTTGTGTGTAGCCCTTAGCAACTAGTCGGGCTTTGAACCTCTCATTTGAACCATCTGCATTATATTTAATTTTGTACAACCAATTGCACGCAATGGAAATTTTACCAGAAGGTAGATCCACTACTTCCCATGTGTGGTTTTGCTTAAAAGCCTCAATTTCTAGTTGCATGGATTTGATCCACCTAGCATCCTTACTAGCTTGAGGAAAAAGGACAGTTCAGTATCAGAAGAAAAAAAGGCAAGAAATGACCTAAAATAAGAGGGTCGGTAGGAGTAAGAAACAAACTGTTGAATGAGATAGGAAGAGGAAGAAGAAGTAGTGGGTAAAGGGGGATGTACATAATCATTCAACCAAATGGAAGGTCTGGTGACCCTTCCTGATGTTCAGAAGTGATAGGAACAAGAGTGGAAAAGACAGGAGAAGAGGTCAAATAGGTTGGTATAGTGTCAGGTAAAATAGTAGGTAATAATGGAGCAGAGAAGACATGTGAAGGTGAAGACTCAATGGAAGGAAGAGAATCAAGATAAGGTATAGGTATAGGGTTCAGATAAAGTTCAGGATGAAAAGAAGAAGAAGTAGAATCTTTGGATGAGAGGAAATGAGATCTGGGGAATTTGAAAGGAAAAATATGTTCTTCGAATAAAATATTTCTATTGACAAAACATTTCCCAGAGTCAATGTTATAGAGCCTATAACTTTTTTGATGTAAAGAGTATCCCATGAAGATAGCAGGCCAAGACTTGGCAAAAAATTTATCACAGTAATTGGGTCTTCTCGCATAACACAAACATCCTAGAGTTCTCATATGATGCAGGTTAAAAGGATGACCATGGAATAACTCATAAGAAGTCTTTCATTAAAAACACTACTTGGTAGTCTGTTAATGATATAAGTCGCTGCTAGAATACACTCACCTGAGTATTTTAAAGGAATGTGGGCTTGAAATATTAAGGCTCTACTAACTTCAAGAAGGTGTCTGTGTTCTGTAGGGGTGTGTACACAACTACTTTGCTGTGTAATCCCTTTGGATTTGAAAAGAGTGGAAAGAATTCATAACCATTGTCCGACCGAAAGGTTTTAACTTTGGAGGAAAATTGGTTTTCAATCAATTGAAGGAAATCATTCAGAATAACAAGAACATCACTTTTGACTCTTAACAAGAAGGTCCAAATCATTCTAGAGTAATCATCATCCAGAGTAACAAAGTATCTGAAGCAACAACAATTATAGACTCTATATGTACCCCAAACATCCATATGTACCAACTTAAATGCAAAAGTAGACTTAGAAGTACTAATAGGGAATGATAATCTAGTTTGTTTAGCTAAATGACAAATTGGACAATTACAATCATTAGATTTTGACAAGTGATTTCTAATTGTAGGAATTTTCAGTAAAACATTTTGTGGTGCATGACCAAGTATTTGATGTCACAAAATATTTGAGTTATTCTGAAGAGAGAAAGACAAACACTTGGAGATAGGAGCAGTAACAGGTGTGTAAGGACTGAGAATGTACAGCCCATTCTTTCACTACCAATCCCATTTACCTTGCCACTGAAGAGGTCCTGAAACAGACAGAAATCAGGATAAAAAGCTACCAAACACTTTAAATCCTTAGTGTACTTGGAGATAGACAACAAATTGTATTTGAATTGTGAAACATATAATACATTGTCTAGAACTTGTGAATTGGGCAAGGAATAAGACCCTGAATGAGTGATTTTAGTACTATCTCCTTTAAGTAAGTGTAAAAAATTGGAAACAGAATTAAAGGATATGGACTGTGATTGGGAAAACAGATGCAAGGAGGAAGCCATATGATTTGAGGCTCCAGAATCAATTATCCAACAACCATAGTTAGTAATGGATTTACCTGCCATATTAGCTGTCTTATTTGCAATCAACTCTGCCATACTTGCTACCTCTATTATAGTTGATCCTTTATTTTTCTCCAGCAATATAAGTATCTGTTGATATTGATCATGGGTAAAGACAAGTGTTGATACTAAACCTCTTGTTTGTCCCATGCCTTTTGTCCCCGTAATATACATCTCTACTTGTGCCTTCAAATTCGCGTTGTGTGCCATTGATGGAGCACCATTATAGCCTCCGCTTCTCTTATTGTTGTTATTAAACTTAGGCCATGTTGGATAACCAATCAGCTTGTAGCAGTTCTCTTTTATGTGACCTTTCATGTGGAAATAGTCATACTGTATGTTCCTATTCCTCCTAGGTTTTGTATTGGGGGCATTGATCGATATGATAGCGCCGGATTCTCCATCTATAGGTGTACTCCCTAGGATTCCACTTTGCGTTTCCAAGTTTCCACTCAATCTCTGACTCTCTTCCTGGATCAACATTGAATAAGCCTGATCAATTGTAGGCATAGGATCCATTATCAGGATTTGGCTCCTTTGTGGTGCATATGTATCATTCAACCCCATTAGAAACTTCATCAACTTTTGTTGGCGCAGAAAAATAACAAATTCTTAGATTTTACACAATCACACCAGAAAATGGTATAATCGACTCAACCCCATAGATCATTTAACCTTGAATAATAGATTGAGATATTAGATATTCCTTGAGTCAGACTTCCAATGTCTCTGTCATGTGATACACCTTAGTTGCACTTCACCTTGTCAAACCTTTCTTTAGAGGCTTCCAAACCTTTTGTGCATTTGAGGAGTAAACAATACCTTTCCTAAGCTCTTGAGCAATTGAGCTCATGATCAACGATTGTACGATGGCATTACATCGATCCCACAGGTGCAACTTGAAAGGATCTGCTTCATATTTCTCTCTAGTACAGGTTCCATTAATGAAACCTAATTTGTTTCACTAAAAGTGACATTTTCATATAACGACTCCATTCTGAGTAGTTCTCTGTTCCAACCAACAGCTGAGGAACCAGCACAATCCCTAGTGTGTCTGAGGGATAAACGACCAATGGATCGTTGCAATCGAGCAATTGACTGTTTGCATGTGAAGATCCTACTCTAGTTTGTGATGAATCTCCAGTCATCGCAGCAAAATTCGTCAATATTCAGAAATTAGGGCAAAAAACGAAGGAGAGAGAACTCGATTTGGGGAAATTGAGAAGGAAATTGAGAAAAAGAGAACTACCAGCAGCTTTAGATTACAGCTCGTGCTTGATCTGCTCTGATAATATGTTAAAATCAATCTAGAACTGCCATGGTCATGGAGGCAAGATCTAGCGAGAAGAGATAGAATACAGAGAATGACATAGAAGATCGTAGAGATAGAAAAAAATTATATTTTCTTTTTTCATTGCTTAACTGACTTGTACAGAAGTATGTTTCTAATATATACATAACTATTAATGTTTCTTAACCAAGTTGGCTAATAGACTATTCTAAAACTGTACATATTAAATAGCACACTGTACAAACACCCTAATTAGATTTTATATTTCTACACACTAGTAGTTTGGTGAGACATGCCAGTTAAGAAAATGAACTTATGAGAGTAAAATCTATCTTCAATATTGACAACTGAGATTAAATAACGCCAACTTGCACAAGCAGCGAGTAGACTAGCTTGTTTTATTTATTTCCATTTGACATCCTAAAAGAATAAATAAACAGAAAAGGTCAGAAAATATATGTTAAAAAGGTGGCCAGTTTTCTTTACTAAAGTTTTGATTAATTATTGGTATATCATTGCCAGTTTGTGTAAACGCGTGTGTATCCGCTGCATTGCATTCTTAGGCTGTCCAAAACCATGATTGAGGCAATTAAATGGCTAGCCGGTACAAATGAAACCACTAGCTATCTTGTTTGTACTTGAGGGTTCTTTTTGATAATTTTGACTTTAGTATATAAAAACCCTTGTGTCGTAATCGAATGTATCAAAATTTAAAAATTAGTACTTATTTTCCTTTAAACGTTTAATTCACTTATCCCTCGTAGCTCTACTAATATAAAAATTGACCTTTTTTTTCTTCTTAGAACTTCAAATATTTCCAAAATAAATTCACTCTATTAAATGAGTAATGCTTGGAATTTAAGGAAGTACTAATAACTTATCCATTTACCCATAAAGGCAGGATGCATGTGAAGTTGGCTAATAAAATGCTCTCTATGTTATGAAATAATATAAGAACAAGAACAATAATACAAGAACAAGAACAATAGAGAGAAAAGTAGAGAGGAGTATTCTTATTGATACTTTGGGATTATTTATAATGGGGTAAGACCCCTCTATTTATAGGAAGAGAAAAGACTTAGCCTCAAAGTAAAACTCTTCTATAAGATAGACATTCACCCTAATTAGAGTTCTATTCTTAACACTCCCCCTTGAATGTCTACTCAATAAATAATGTGCCTCGTTAAAACCTTAACTGAAATAAAACCCAATGAGAAAAAAATTCTAGAAAAGGAAAAAGAGTACACATATTTAGAAATGCGCCTATTGGTTGCCTCGTTAAAAACCTTGCAAGGAAAACATAGTGGGACAAAAACCTTGTAAGGGAAAAAGAGTGCAACGCGCATTAACTCCCCCTGAAGAGAGCATCAATTCATATCCTTGAGTCTTCGCATCCCAATCTTGTGCACTAGCTTCAAGAGATCGTTAGTAGAGATTTGATAAATAAATCAGCCATATTAACTATAATGAATATTTGCACCTTGAAATCATAACTCGTGATAGATATATAATGTCTTCACAAATATCGTGGAATGGCTCTTCAATATTTCCATAGAGATATCCTCTCCATCACATTATCATAGTTATAGCAAGATATATTTGTGCATAAATTGCATTAAGGAAGTGGTACCTCAAGATCAAGAATTGTAGATTCTTCAAGCAACTTAAATCCTTCATGGGTTGGCATATAAGTTAAGTCATATAAGTCATATAATAGACTTTAGATGCATATCAAGTTTTCATGCCATGCTAAACAAATAAGATATCGAAAACTGATTACACATACCATTGACTTTATACTTTCAAGTATTCGAACTACATGTCCAAAACTACATGTCTTTCATATGAAATCAATTCTACTTGAATTGTTTCTCTTCCATTTGGCCAATATTTTTGTTTGTATTCGACAAACTTAAGATCCTTATCGATATTTAGCGCTATCATAGATGTCGTCGACGAACATTTTATATCGGTTCCAGTAAATTTTTCATAAAGACATAACATGGAGATCTCTTCATTCATATATTCAGGTACCTGAATTTCTCATGAGATTTTATAAAGTGTTATGTCATGTGATCTTCTAGATCACTTGCCTCCATATTATGATCACTTTGATCATTTGCTCATCTTCTTTATTAAGAAGTTCTTTTGAAACTGATTTGTCTATACGCTTTAAGCATATCAAAGACTTTGTCCTTCTAGGACTTAATATGAGCATTTGCAGTGAGAATATAGTTACTTTCTTTGGGTCAGCAAATGCGTATGGCATGCTTTGCAATATGTTGCAATTGAATTATCCTTTTATGAGCTTCAGGTTCATATTATGATATTCGAGGATCTATATATACAAATGATAATTCATCCCATGTAACATTTTCTCAAGTGTTTATCATGTCTCCCCCTCATGTTAGGAAAACTAACTTGTTTCCTCAACTCTGGGAAATCATCTTTGTGCATTATCATGTTAATATACACAGCACATTAATAATAATAAGATGAAATTATTTGGTTCCTGACCCTGAACCACTTGTGAGGGGAGAATATAATATACTCTCGTATATAACGCATATCAAATTGATATAGATAACTTTGTTCTCATAAGCAATAATTTAGCTATTAAATGGAGGCACTCAATAAATTATTTTGCTAAACCAACTATGATGTAAACCAACTTATCAAGATGAACTATCTTGAATAGAAAATCTGGAAATTATGCTCGAAATTAGATTACTGAGCAATTTACCTCGCAAGCACCGGCCAGGCTGCAGGTTAATAATAATCGCACATG
The DNA here is from genome assembly GCA_034376525.1 of Nicotiana benthamiana. Lineage (NCBI taxonomy): Eukaryota > Viridiplantae > Streptophyta > Magnoliopsida > Solanales > Solanaceae > Nicotiana > Nicotiana benthamiana. Next base: position 18,656,646 of record CM067325.1, read on the forward strand.
TAACCATATCATAGATGCATCATATATGGTATACATGGCAGGCGAATGGGCCCATATTCACCTTTGATATTTCCGGAATTTATGGGATTCAACCCCAACTTTAGTTGGTCAATTAATTTAATGAGAACAAGTAATACAAGAGAATTCGTAAAGAACTTTCTAGTTCTTTAATATTTACCCATGTGAATTCTCTATTATTGTTGCACATCATACTTAAATTGATATGGCTAACCCAAATGCCAATTTAATAAATTATCAATACTGATAAACTTCAAATTTACACCATGGCATGTGCAATTATCAATAAACTTCAAGTTTATTATAATATGGGTTTTTATACCAATAAATATCCACTTTATTGTGGCATTCTTTTGTTTGTGTAGTACAAACTGGAGAATGAAGCGGGTAGCTTTTCATATACAAATTATCCCGCTACAAGTTGTAGTAATAGAAGATATCAAATCTTTCCTTTATTTATAGTCTCAATATAATCAACCACTTTCACATATACTTTGGAAACTGAATAAATTTCTTTGAGACTTACTACAACACAATACCTTATTGGTAATCAATTGTGTTTCTCCAACATAGTAATAATTGGCTCTTCTAGAGCTCTCAATTAATTTTGTACTACCACAAATTCATCAACATCCATGTGGTGGATATCTCCTTTAAAGAGAAAGTTATACCATTATGGTCATGGTCAAAATTATATGCAAGATATGTTTCTTGTATTATCGTTGTCCTTTAATAATCATATTTCCAAAATATTTTGGCGTACAATAGGTACGTGACCAATAATCATTCATGCCATAATAATGACATTATTTTCATATATCATCTCAAACCTCCTTCTAGAGGTGATGTGGTATATTCACTACCACTAGCACGTTCATATTCTTCCAAGAATGAATATGTATTCATAAATCATATGCTGTCACATTCACACCATGAATGGATCATAATCATCTGTATGTGCTATATAAAATCTCATGTCAAATATTACTTTCATAAAGTGAAAGATTATTTTGAGAATCTTTATTATTCTCATTATCACAATGATGACGATTATAATTTCGTCTATTGCCATGTCGATATACATTGATACATTCACGGTTATAATTTTGTCTTCTTTCAGACTTATCACATACTGCTATCACATTCTCTACGAGGATATGTAATTTTGTTATCCTTTTCAAATCCGTAAATGCGTCTGGCATTTGATTTGCTATTCTTTGCAAATGAATAATCTTTTGCACATCTTTTTCACAAATAGAGGTATGTGGATCAAGATGAGATAATGATGGATTTTTCCACAAAATTTTCAGTTTTGTTTCACCAACTTCTCCCCCTAATTTTGGGAAAAGTGTCTCATCGAATTGACAGTCTGCAAATCGTGCAGTGAACAAATCCCCTGTCAATGTTTCGAGGTAGTGAATAATGGAGGGCGATTCAAATCCAACATATATTCCTAACCTTCTTTGCAGACCCATTTTGGTGCGATATGGCGGTGCTACAGGCACATATACTGCGCATCCAAAAATTCTTAAATGGGATATATTAGGTTCATGACCCAAAACTAATTGCAACGGGGAATATTTGTGATAATTCGTCGGTCTGAGACGAACTAGCATTGCTGCATGCAAAATGGCGTGACCCCAAACCGAAGTGGGCAGCCTCGTTTTCATGAGTAAATGAGGTATTCAAGATTATTCTCATCTATTGTCTCAATATGATATCCATTTTGACTGATATCTTTAAAACTCAACAAGTTTCTCTTGGACTTGGAGTGTTGGAAACACGTTCTCAAGGCTTTATACTAAAACGTGTGTTCTTATGTGTAGGTTTTGATGAATGACAAACAAGCGCAAATTGATATATGACGAAGTTCAAGTACAAGCGCACAATTGGTGGATAACGAGATTCAAGCACAATACAAAGTTTTATAGTTTAAATGAGTCGTTCTTAATTGTGATCTTGATCTGACAACTTGACTCATGACATGGCTTCTCTCGTAAAACTATTTTTACAAAATCATGCATATTTAATTTAATGCTAAATGATTTTAAATCATGCATATTTACTTTAGTCAAAATGATTTTTAAACATGCCTCTAAAATCTGGACTAAGATAATCGATTATGTACTTATGATAATCGATTATGTTAAGCCAAGACTGCATGACAATCGATTGTGAACTAATGACAATCGATTGTGTTAAGGCAGTGAGCATCAGGTTTTTCAAACCTGCATGACAATCGATTGTGAACCTTATGACAATCGATTGTGATGAGGCAGTGTACATCAAAGTTTTTCAAAACTCAGAATAATCGATTGTGAAGCTAATGACAATCGATTATGAAGAGACAGTGTCCATCAGATTTTTCAAAGTCACAAAATAATCGATTGTGAACATATAACAATCGATTGTGTTGAGGCAGTGTCTTCCAGACTTTTTCAAAGTTATTAAATAATCGATTATGAGTATATAACAATCGATTGTCACGAGGCAGTGTCTAAAATGATTTTCAAAGTCTGATAAATAATCGATTGTTAACATTGCACAATCGATGTGAAGCTGACCGTTGTCGTAAAGTTTTCAAATACCGTCAGGTAATCAATTGTTGATTTTGTACAATCGATTGTTGAAATTAAAATCTGGAAAAGATTTTTTGAACGTTGCTGAATAATCGATTGTTGATTTTGTACAATCGATTGTTGAAATTAAAATCTGGAAATAATTTTTTGAACGTTGCTGAATAATCGATTATTGATTTTGTATAATCGATTATTTTACGTAAAATCTGGAAATGATTTTTTGAACGTTTCAAATAATCGATTGTTGATCTTGGACAATCGATTGTTAAGCGTAAAATCTGGGATTGATTTCTGGAACGATTGGCAAACAATCGATTGTGACTTCTTGACAATCGATTATCACACAGTAAAATCAGCAACTCTTAATTGGCAATTAGGCAACGGTAATGCCAAGTTTTTCAACTATAAATACAGCTTCATTTCAGTGTTTTAAACACAATAACACACAACAACTGATCATACAATTGCTATAAGCTTGCATACTATATTGCTAATCATTTTATATTCATTACATAAGTTTTGAGAGCCATATTCTTGTCCAAAGTTGTTGTGATCTTGAGCTTAATTCTTTTACTCATATCTACTCATTAAGGAGTGTATTGTTTGAGTGTTTAGTGTTTTGTACACTTGTAAGAGAATTGTGATTCTCTTGTTTTAAGGAACTTGTGTTTCCTTGGTTGAAGTCTTGGAGTGTTGTATCTCCGAGCAAAGGTGTTAAGGCGTGTGTCCTTAAGTTGTAAAGGTTTGTTGAGCACCCGTAAGCTTGACAAGTTAGTGGAAAATCTCGAGAGAGTCTCTCGGGGACTGGACTAGCCACGTGTTGTGGTGAACCAGAATACATCGGTGCGTACTTTATTATTTATCGCACTTATTTACTTCCTGCAATTTTTTAATTCCGCAAGTTTACGCTAATTTTTATTATAACGCTATTCACCCCCCCCCCCCCTCTAGCGTTAAGCGTATTATGTAACATGGAGGAGAACATTGCATTCTCTATGATAAATATTGTTCCTTTAGGCAGAGTTATAGTTGCTCTTCCGGAGCCTTCAATCAATTTACTACTACCAGAAATTGTAGTAACATCTGCCTTACACATACTTAAATGAGAGAAATATTTCTTCTCTTTGAATATCGTATGTGTGGTACATGAATCAATTAAACAAATAATTTAAAATAATATATATAGTCATGCCTTAAGTAATGATTCATGTATCCAAGTGTATTACAAAATGAGTTTTCATCCTCTATTTATAGTACAACATAGAGGTATATCAAAAGAATTCCATAAATATGTCATTAAGCTTTTGAGATCATGGAGGAAGATCATGGGGGTGTGGGAGTTACAACCATGGGTGACCAACGGGTGGGCCGGGCCGGGTGCGGGTCCAATTTTTCTGACCCGTCCGGGTCCGGGCCGGTCCGGTCCGGTCCGGGTTCAATTAGAGGTGGGTTGTTAACGGGCTGGGTTGATCCGGGTCGGGCCGGGCCGGGCCGGGTTTTTTTTTTTTTTGAAATTACGTATAGTATAAATATTAAGTTATATTAATACTTTGTAATAATTGAATGAACACAACAAAAGATGGGGAAAAAATTGCACTTATTGCAAGTGCTACTTTATTTCTTAAATTCAAAATTTCAAAACTAAAATGTATCATAATTAGTTTACAATTTACATCAAATGGTTTGCATTGCAATAGAAAGTTCTTCAAAATTAATATGAACCGAATGACCTTCTTCTGGAGAGTTAAATTCGGATGGGTTTCCGTGCGTTAATATATCTCCAAGTTCTTCGTCTTCCGGGCTATCAAGATCTTCCTTTCCTTGATTTCTTCGTTCAGATCTTATCCAATCTCTTAGACACACTAAGACTTCCAAAGCATTGCTTCCCAATGAGTGCCGTGTGTCTCCAAGTTGTTGTCTTGCTTGGCTAAATGCACTCTCGGATGCAACAGTGGAAATTGGGACATTCAGGACATCCCGCGCCATAGCGAAAAGAACGGGAAATTGCTTTGAATTTTCATGCCACCAGCCTAACGGTGAAAATTCCTTGGTGCGAGGCTCCTTTTGCTTCTGCAAGTAAAATTGAAGTTCATCTATATTCCTGCTACTACTTTGAGTGTTAGAAAAAGTTGAAAAAATATTAAAACTATCAATGCCTTCATCATCATCTTCGACTACATTAGAAGTGCTACATTGCATAGTGGGATTTGCAGCAGTTGAAGCACGAGCATTATCACATTGAGTTGCATAATAAGTATATAGATATTGTAAATGTTCATTTAGTTGGTTCATAGATTCATACAAATTTGGGCTTTCAGTGGGCCCAATCTCCATATAAGTGTATAAAGCATTCATTAATTGTTGACAATCAGACATTTTAATTGAAGGATTTAAAACTGCACCAATTAAGTAAACAGGAGGAATTGGAAAGAAATATTTTTTGAATTTTGCTTGCATACTTGCAACAGCATCCGTATATCTATCTTTCTTCTTAAATTCATATAGTAGCAAAGAAATTTCAGCTATATGTACTAAAGCCAAAGTAATAGTTGGGTAATATGCCCCAGAAAACACAACAGTAGCAGTATAAAATTTATGTAAAAATTTAATCACATCACTAATGACGTCCCAGGTATCAGTTGTTAACATACGCCTAGGATCAGTACAATGTGCATTAGCAACTTCTGTTATTGGAAATCTATATTTGTAGCAATATTTTAAAAATATATACGTATAATTCCATCTAGTAACTACTTCGTCGGGCATGAATCTAGGTGTAAGGTTATATTGCATACACTTGTTCTTAAATTCTCTTATTCTAGATTGTCTATTATTTCCCTGAATTACTCCAACTGCTCTTCTAACTAGAGTAATCTCATGTAAAAATAAATCGAGCCCACTTTTAACAATTAAATTGTAAACATGACATGCACATCTAACATGAAAAATATCATCAAGAGGTGGATGTAAATTCATTTTTAAAATTGAAACTGCAGCATTGTTGTTTGAAGCATTATCAAAAGACATACACAAAACTTTTTGGTTTAGATTATAAAATTCGACAACTTCAACAATTGTACTACTAATAAATGCAGCAGTATGACTCTGATCTTCATCATATTTAAAAGCAATAATACGTTTTTGCATACAAGTATTGTCATCTATCCAATGACATGTAATTGTTAAATAATCATTTCCATTTACAGCATGGCCAATATCAGAAGTTAGACATACTCTAGAAGGAAGGTGACTAAACAAATAACGTATGTATGTTTGATATTGGCTGTGAAGTCTAAAGATATCTGATCTACAGGTACTTCTAGGGATACCTTTAAACATAGGATTGTATATCCTTTGAATATACGTAACAAGATAAGAGGAAGAAGCAAATGAAAAAGGTAGACAACCCAAAGCAATCATTTTCGCTAATTCCTCTCGATCCCTCATTTTATCATATTTTAGGAGACCTGCAGTAGTAGGGTTAAGTGTTGTTGCACTTCCATCCCCATTATTTCCCCATTCTATAGGATGATAATTTTGCATATGTCTAATAAGTGTGCCAGTCCCCCCTAAATTACCTCCGGTCAAATGTTTAAACGTTTCATTACAAAGTCTACACTTAACTCTATCACTATCTTCTATCTCATCAAAAAATTGCCAAACAGGACTTCTTTTTCTACGATTAGATTTAGAAGTTTGAGCGACTGGTGGTCTTCTACCCCTTGTTGCACTAGCAACTCCAACTCCAATACTACCAACATTTCCACTAGTAGGTGTAGGTGGTATCTCATCTTCTATTCCAATTTCGTTATCTTCTATTCCGAAATCTTGGTGTAATTGTTCATAATCAATATTTACATCTTGCAAATTAGGCGATGATTCAGAAACATGTGTTATTGGTTCATTATTACTATTACTACCAGAAGCTATAGGACTTTTTTTACTACTTCCACTTCCACTTCCACTCCTACCAGTAACTTTTCTACACGCTCTTTTAGCAGCATTCAACATATTGGAAAAATTAATATATAAGCTAAAATCAAATATGCAATTAAAATATTAAATAAGAGAAAGAGTTGGAGAGAGTGCACTGAATTCGACAATAAATTGAGCACTTGATTACGCAAATCCGGTGTTACCACGAACAAACGTCAAGCAAGTATTTCAATGTTGAACACTTGAACTTCAAGAATCAAGCTTCGAATGCCGATTTCCAAATAAGAAATTACGATAAATTAAATTCGGGAAAATAAAGACAATAAAATTATGAAAGTAGAATATGAATTCTTGAAAATTGAAGAGAAGAGAGTGATTGATATTTGCTAATTTGAGAATTGAGAGAGAGATAGATAATTTTGAGTGAGGAAATGAAGAAGAGGGGAGGGTATTTATAGATTTTAAGAAGGGTTAATAATGTAATTTAAAAAAAACAAAAAAAAACTCAAAATTGGCCAAAAATGCAAAAAGTCCCGTTGGGCAACGGTGCTGGACCGTTGCCAACGGTCTGGTGGGCCCCACGTTTTCAGAAATTTTTTTTTTTTTTAAAAAAAAAATATTTACCGTTGGGACCGGTCCGGGCCGGTCCGGGTTGACCGGTTCGCCCGGAATTTTCCTTCCCGGGCCGGGCCGGTCCGGGTCAATTGGACGGAATCGCCTAACGTCCTAACCCCTTTCCTCCCCCTAACCCAGCCCCCCCCCCCCCCCCCGCTATAAACCGGTCCGGTCTGGGCCGGGTTTGACCGGGCCGGTCCGTGCCGGTCCCGGGTCAACCCGGCCCGGTTGACACCTCTAGTTACAACCATAAGTATTGAAGTAGTGGGAGTTATGAAGATAATGGATAAAAGTAGTGGGACCTTCATAACATATCACCTTTAGTTACTGAATAATATACTTAATCAATGGTGTGTCGTTACCTAAACAGGTGAACAAACAATATGGTTTAAGGACTCTAAGCCTAGCGGAAAGTAATAAGAGGTCGCATATCATTATGGCATTGTAAGATCAATCAAGTAGTCCCCATTGAACTAAAGCATATTCACAAGTAAGAGGAGGACGATCATCATTATTTTCCCATAATAAAATAGTAAAGTATAGAAATTCTTATAAAATCATATCAAAGGTGGTAAAAAGATTTCTTAAAGTTCAAATAAATTCAAGCAAGGCAGTGGCGCACTACCATCCAAACCAAAATTGCAAGTGTAAGCATTGGCTGTCATTCCTGGTACGAGGATTTCATGCAAAACATGAATAATCCTATAAGTGTTTCTACATTTTTTTTTTAACATTGATAAACGTAAAGCTACATGCTTGAACAGGTTTACAATCTAAAATCCACACAACCCACAATCTAATAGGGGCAAGGAACAAAAATTGGAAGAAACGGGAATAGAGAAGGGAAAAAGAAACAGAGCAAATAATCTTATACTTTGAGAAAGAGTTACCAGTGATTCAATGGAAAAAAGCCTATAATTTAATCACTGTGCATGAAAACATACAGAGTCTATCCATGCCAAAGAGATGCCACGAAATACATTACCTTCATCGTCACTGTCATCGAGATCATCCCCCACTGCATCATCTCCAAGTCCCATGCCACCCATGTCGCCGAATTTAGAGAATTCCATCGAATTTAGAGACTCGTGCTGATAACGTGTTATAAAACAATAAAAGAACAAGAACAATAATACAAGAACAAGAACAATAGAGAGAAAAGTAGAGAGAGGAGTATTCTTATTGATACTTTGGGATTATTTACAATGGGGTAAGACCCCTCTATTTATAGGAAGAGAAAAGACTTAGCCTCAAAGTAAAACTCTTCTCTAAGATAGACATTCACCCTAATTAGAGTTCTATTCTTATTTTAGTTTAGAAACTTTGTTACTCCTTACTACAGGTATGGGACGCAGTATCCATCGACATTACAAGTAATAACAATTTAATGATGAAATTAAGGCTAATTATTGGCTGTTTGACCCTATTCTATAGTAGGAAGCGCCATAGAGTAATATTTTCTTGTGTTCTTCAAAAATTAAAAATTATGTTTAGATCACTTACAAATGATTTAGATTACCAATCTTTTATTTTTTCAAAGTAAGTAGCGAAATATTTTATACTTATTAGACCAAGAAACAAAAGAGAATGCTATGAAAAATTTTAAAAATTTACAAAAGTGTGACTAGTTAAAACAACTTCTCAAGGTATATACAATTATACAAGAAACACCCAGCAAAGAGAAGAATCGAATACATCCAAACCTTAAAATTCTAATGGAAAAATCAAGAAAACTAATACCTAAAGAAAAGGATCAGATTACATCCGAAATTTAAATTCTAAGGAAAAAAAAGTCACTAAGGAAAACATGTTGAAACTTTTAAATTGAAAGGACATCAGCTAAAGGATAAAAATTAGGGGTACGAAATTTTAATGGTACTTCAACGATATATTGGTTATTTTTCATTGAAAAAGACGTGTAATTCATACTTCATAGTAACAACTAACAACTAAGGATTCCTTTTTTTTTTTCAATATACCTTTTGATTATTCGACGGCATCTTTCGTATTTTAACTATCTTAATGTCGAGAAAGGAGAGTCATTTCTCAGCTCAAGTGCACAACTATTCCAAATATGTTAAAAAAATACGTTTATATATTTGAAAATATGATTTTATCGACATATAAATGTCATTCCATATTAGCATGTTAACAAAAATGAAATGGAAGGAGTATACTTAAAGAGGATTAACTGCAATCTGATCAAAATATGGGCACTTAATTAGTGAAAACCGGGTTTTGTGTTTTCCTCTTTTTTTCTTTTGTATAATTGTTTACGAATATGGCAAGTGCAAAATCCACTAACACAATTACGTAGTAATAACGAAAGAAGCTAGTCTTTTTCCGCCTCAAAATGTTTTGAGAGCACAATGTAGGTACGTAACAAAAGATTTTGATGGCGATTTTCCGTTGCATGCACGCCTTATCTTGTACGTATGTAATTAAAAGCTTAAATCTTACGTTGCATGCAAATCATTTATTTGCTTTCGTAATGATTTACTATTGATGTTAGTTTTTGTCATGAGAGTCTTGTTCCATGTTTCGCCTTTTCTTTTTCCTTTATTTTCTATCACAACCCAAATTTATGGCATATACTATTTGTTTTGGGCCTAGGCATACACAGATTTGTCCATCGGGTCATGTTACCTTGAGCCCCAAAAGCGTTCGTACCATGTGAACTTGTGACATATCTTACATAGCTCTCCACTTTCCTCTTTCATTCCGATGTAGGATTTGCCTAAGGTGACATGTGTGTCCTTTCTTCAGAAGCCTAGCAGTCCTGCTTGACCAGTCCTCATGATCAAATCCCCTTCCGTCATGGTTATCACATTCAACCACCACCCCCTCGCTGAGGTTTTCCCCACCAGCATACTGAGAGAGATTTTGCTCTGATACCACACATGTCACGACTCAAGCTCATGGCATGTATTATTCGCTCTGGACATAGGTCCGCACGGATTTGTGATTCGGGCTACGCCACCCCGAGTCCCAAAAGCATGCGTACTATGTAAACTTGTGTCATGTCCTATATAACTCTTTATTTTCATCTCGCATTTCTATGTGAAATTTGTCCAAGGTGATATGCATGTATACTTCTTCTTCAGAAGCATGTCAACCTAGAAGCATGTCAGTCCTGTATGATTTGTCCTCATCAGCCCTCTCACCAACATAGGCATCACATTTCTTTCCTAAATTTAGATAAAATTGAGGATACAAATAATATATAAATCATAAAAAGAGGAATTAAGGATATGAAGTGAGGTAAATTATTCTTCAATGTACGGTCTTGAAAAAATGGGTTTAGTGTATTTCTAGGAGGAGAATGGAGAGTATGTATGTTGGTCCTAAAAGATTAGGACCAGCGGAACTGCGGAAGCGATAAAAAATTCAAATTGTCAGAAATATTTATATGCTTAATTTTCTTGATATGTCTAGGGATTAACTTTATATCCCTCGGTAATAAACTGTCTCAAATAAATTTGCATTAGCACTTGTTAAAAGTCATTTGCAGAATATACTACTGAAATTACCCCCATTTTTGTTTCACCTTTACTTTGACGTTACCTTTAATTTCTCTAGTATATATATATATATATATATATATATATATATATATATATATATATGAAAACTTAAAATAAAATGGAAAAAAGAATAAACTTGTGGTCCATAGCCACCCCATCCTTCCCAACAAACCCTGTTTGATTGTACTTTATACCAGAGACTTAGTGCTGCTGCTATTGATTTCTCGAGCTATTCAGAATATTGAGGTAGCTGCCCAACGTTTGCATGATCAGTTACTCTGTCTCTATCAGTCATGTTCTTTTGCTATTTTGTCAGACTTTGTATCATTTCCGTTCGGACTTGTATTCTGTTTTGTTAGAGGCTCTGGACTCGTGACTCCTCGGTTTTGGGAGGATTATTGTTCAGTTATGTTTCTCTTGTTATAAATTATCCCTGGCTTGGAGTTTTTGATATTAAATGTAGCTGTTGATCTTGAAATTGCTTCTTCTTAGGCTGGAATGCCATTCGAGGTTTGATTGGTCGGCTTGCCTAGCCTTGCGGCCGGGCGCCATCACGGTCGGAATTTTGGGTCGTGACACAAAACCTCTTATAGTGAGGTAAAATGTGCATAAACATACATGAACAAAATTATCTGACTCAACAAAGCTCTATTGTTCATCAGCTCTAATTAAGGATCACATTCACTTCACGATTTAAAACCTTTTCAACAAATGGTGGGTACACGAGTAGATCTTAGTACTAGTTTTAATCGCACGCAAGCGCAAAGTTTGAATGCGCTTTACAGATCTAGGAGGATATGTTGAGATATGGTATTCTTGAGTTTGGAGGTAGTTGGGATGCTTATCTACCATTAGTGAATTTGCTTACAACAATAGCTTCCAGTTCAATATTCAGATGGCATTGTATGAAGCATTATATGATAGAAGATGTCATTCTCGGATTTGAAGCTGATGAGACTAACTTATTTGAACCCGACTTAGTATAAGAAGCTATTGACAAGGTCCAACTTATCAGACTGTGATTGCTCGCAGTTTCATGCAGTCAAAAAATCTTACGCATATGAGAAAAGAAGAGACTTAATGTTCACAATTGGAGACAGAGTGTTCATACATGTATCTCCTATGAAGGGCGTGATGCAATTCAATAAAAGAGGTAAGTCGAGCCCGAAGTTTATAGGTCAGTATGAAATACTTGACAGGGTGGGAGTTGTGGCATATCGTTTGGAACTTCCTCCTCAGTTATCTTATATTCACGCAATGTTTCATGTCTCCATGTTAAAAAATATTTATGAGACTCCTCTCAAGTGCTTGAAGCACCTACTATACCACTCGATGAGAAGTTGTCTTGCGATGAGGAGCCGATGGCTATTGTCGATACACATGTGAGGAAGTTACAGTCAAAAGAAATTGTGGTTATTTAAGTCTCGTAGAGAATTCATACAATTGAAGAGACGGCTTGGGAAGTGGAAGAAGATATACGAGTCAAGTATTCTTATTTATTTTAGTCTAAGTACATACTTGAGTAAATTGAGGGATCAAATTTCATAAGGTGGGTAGGATGTATTGTCCCATATTTAAATTAGGGTGTGTTGGTATTTTAACATAATAAAAAATAATACAAGAAAAACAAAATAAGAATCTTGCGGGACGTGACCCATATAGTAATGTAAGGGTTGGAGTGATATCCTTCTAATCACTACAAACTTCTGCCACATAAGTTAAGAAAGAAAAATGCTTTGGCTATTCAAGTTGTATGAAACTAGAAAAGAATTTTTCCATAAGTTAAGGGGGATATAAGGGTTAACTGAAAACCAAAAAATTTCTTAGTTGCTACATACAAAAACGTAGATACTAATCTTAAAGTCTTTGTTATGGTATTTGTGCAGCCACAAATGTAAAGCTACGTGAAAGGAACAAATAATTTGTGTGGCATCCGGAAAGGAGAGAACGCAACAGCAAATTCATGTTGTTCCAGGCCATTGTAACGCCACTTTGAGGAACTAAATAGCTTTATTACTAGGGTCAAGGGTTCAGTTTCAAGAAATCCTATTAAGTTACCTAAAAGAGGAAGAATGTAGATTTTCATGTGCCAAGAATGAATTGTTTGACCATCGTTTGGCTTTGGTACAGCATATGTTTGGAATGAAAGGGAATATTGAGATTTACTGAAGAAAGTCGTACAAATCGCTTGAGGCGATGAGTTTAGTATTTCGATACGAATACTGTGATCTTACCGCTATTTGTATTTTTATAACTTGCATTATACATTATATTAAAAATAAAATATGTTACGGGCCGAATATTTAACGGGACAAGTCCTTTACTTGATATGGTACGAAATAGCTTACTTGATATGTTTACAGTTTTTTAAATGTTCTCATTGTTACTAGACATATTTTATTGTAATGAGGGATATGATTATTGTCACCGAAGTTGGATTACATGATTTGATAAAAATTTGAAATGCTCTTATACTATTTTGAAAATGCTTCCACATGAATATTTACTGTTAACAAAGAAAAGTATGAATAGGAGGAGAGTATGAAGGATCACATAGCTAATTGCGGGTTCGTTAGATCTGGTATACCTTGTATTTATCGATTACTAAGTACAGTTATAGCCCTCGCTAGTGGGAAGATAGAACTAGTATATAGTTACTGTTTTCCCTCGAGTAAGGACCTACAAGTTATATTTGATTTCTTTTACGAAGGGATCCACACAATGATACAGGATCTGATCTGTTTCCGCAAACCTCCCAAATATAGAGATTTATATGACACAGTATTTACTGAGTTTATTACTGAAAGTTAAATTGATTTTTATAGGAAACACACATGAGACTTATATTATAATCGTTTTAAAAAGGTATTTTATTTTGTGATTATTATACAAGCATGTTTTCTAACCTGTATCTTATTAAAAATGGTTGTGGTTAAGCATTATTACTCACTCAGCTAGTGACTCACTCCCCGCTATTATTTTTATAGAGACACTGGTAGATGCATGCAAGGATTCCGTTAATTAGAGTACACGAGTTGGCAGCTCCTGATGAGCCCTGCATTTATTCACGTGCGCAAAGATTTTTATTTATTTGTTATAGTCTCTTTCTTGAAACTCTTAAAGATGCTCATATTTATTTTTATGAGTGTCATAGGTATTTCTTTTTTTATTGATATAGACTTGTGGCTCGTATTAGACTTGGCTGTCGTATTGTTGGAGATAAAATTAGTATTATTGTGTTGGAAATACTTCGTGAATGAGGATTATAACTTGTTTGGTCGAATCATGTTGGTTGTATTGTTGACTTATAAGACAGATTTATTTTTGGATAGTTTTAAAATACGAAAAACTCTATCCGACTTTTCTGTATATTATCGATGAGGCTTACTTGGGAGCACTTGTTCCTAAGCGTCGGTCATGATCTAAATTGGGCCGTGATATTATCTTGGGTACACCCATTAACGAAATACTAAATTATAGAAAGTGTAATTAAACTACCCTTAATTAAATATTGTAACATAAATAAGGATAAAGAAATAAATTAAACTTTTTTTTTGATTATATAAATGAATACTTATTTTGGACCAAAATAAAAAAAATAAACTTTAACATCACGGTGAAATAATTAATGTTAATGTGAATATGTAGGCAAATAAAAAAAAAAGGAAAAGGTGATGCTGATATGTAGATCTAGACAAGGGACAGAGAGGTTAGAGCAAAGAGAAATGGATGATTGACACATGCATAAAGTGAAGAAACCACACTCACATGTGGGGGTGCCTCAACTCTATTAGGCAATAACAACTAAACCATCTCAATCATCTTAGCCCATGTTCTAAGCTACATTTCTTTCAATCCTACTATGCTTTGATTGCAACATTATGCCCTACTTTTTCTCCCTAACCTACTTTTACATTACACATAGAAAAATCTTATTATAAAGTGACATACATATCATGAGTTGGGTAAGATAAATTTTTTCACCAAAAGTTGGGGATCAACCATCCATAGTCTATCCAATCCAATCATTAATGTGCAATCGTGAACTTATGAGGAGCTAGAGAGGCCCCATTTTTCAATACCCCAAGTATATCGGTTGTGTATATAAGTGATATCCTTTACAAAGCTTTTTGTCATTTTTCTTCCAACAAAGGAAGAAAAGATAAAGGTTATTCATTAATTCTTTTCCCAAGTAGTGACATATTCTTGAAAGTAAAAGTAACTTTATTATATATTAAAATAATAAGTATTTTTTTATTCTTAATTAGAGATTTTAAGTTTATATTTTAGGTATGGAATTACCTTTGATAGTGAATGCTTTATTTTAAAAATGGAACTTCCTGATGAAAATCCAACTTAGGGCACGTTTGGCTATAAAAAATTCAGTTTTTTCTTTCACTTGAAGATGAATTTTAGAATTTTTTGAAAATTTAGAAAACTTCAAAAAATTATTTTTCAAAATTTTCACTTCAGATCACTCATAAAATTAAAAATAACACAAAATTATATTTATATCCAAATACAACTCTAATTTTTAAATATTTATTATTTTTACTTTTAAAAAATCACGTTATTCGAAACTTTACAATTCTTATATCCAAACGCTCACTTAGTCTAGCCTTAAAATGGATATTGAACATAGGAAAAAGAATAAAAAAGCTACTCTACCAAATTTTGGCTGTTTCTTATAAAGTAAAAGTAAATCCTACCTTTTGCTTTTTTTGATTTGGAATACCAAACTTCTAAACCTACGTATAATTGTTGGAGAATATTTTAAGTATATCATCAACGTCTTATACAAACCTGGATTTTGTTTACCTTTTAGCTCATCAAAAAGGAGTTTTGTAGATCTAATAAATGTAATTTGGTAAGCAAGAGAGTTTTATCTTTTTTGTAGAACTTCCATTAAATTGTAGTAGACATGCATCACCATTTGTTGGCATTGTGAAAGCAACTATATAATTAGTTTACTAAAATTGACAAGCTAAAGTTATTGTAGCCCGTGACATTAGGGACCATGCAGTCGAGGAAATAACGATTTTGTGGTTACAAATTACTGCTAATTAAAAAACAGATATGACAGTTGAAAAGAAATAGATGAGGGAAGATTTTGGATGGAAGATGCAAATGAATGCAATTAAGCTTGCCAGATAATAAAATAAATTCTCAAATCTAAAGCACATGGACAAGTTTGTTGATTGTAATTAGTCACCTAATCACTTCATTAGTGATAATTAGTTGGTTGGATGAAAGACAAGGCACCTAAAAGTATTATCCCATACCACAAACGCTCATTCACACTATCCACAACTTAGATTAGATTGGGATATTATAGCTGTCAAAAGGGCCCAACCATGGACCACGTCAACCAATATTTTGTATTGATTGCATTATAATTTTGGGCTCAATTTGTTGTCAGGATTATAAAAATAAATTTAAAGTTTTTTTTTTTTGTGCAGGTGGGGAAAAATTAATGATAACAATAAAGCAATTCTAAAGTTGGTTAAGGCACATGCAAGCATATGGAGTTGGTATACATATAATGTTAGGCTAGGTTCTTAATAATGAAATACAATAAGAGCATGAGTTGGAGGTTCTTGAAATATATATACTCTAATATATTATACTAGTTTAGTTGAAGAGTATGTAAGGAATTAAGGGATCGTTTGGTTGGAAAATAAGTTGTTATTTCATAATTAATTATTTCGGAATTAGTTATCACACTTTCTCATAAGATTAAAAAAGAATATAATTTTGAGATTAATTATATCACGATTTTATCTCAATTAAATATGGAATAAATTCTTCTTAAATTTGATTTTGAAAATAATTATCCCTTATCCCAAGTATAAAACAAGCCATAAGTTAGTATTAGATTGAGCTAGGACAAATTAATTCTAACTACACTAGCTCATTAGATAATAAATAGAGAGAGATTGTGATGTTGACAGTGACGAGGAAGGTGAAAGAACTAAATCTTGAATTCTAAGGGGCAAAACATTAGGTACTACTTTGTCAGCCATTATTGCAGCTTTGCTTTGCTGGTAACAGTGCACCAGTCTGGAATTTAAGGTGCAAGTATGACCAATGCCCATTAACCACCCCCAACCCTAGCCTACCCCTCCAAAACATAGGAGAATCATGAAATCTCATATTTAAAACTCATTGGGATTACTGTGTTTGGCTGAAAATAAGAAAACACAATGCAAAATCATATACTTTGAGGACATGGACAGAAGGCAGTGCCATAATTTTAAGCATATGAGTTTAGGATTTTAGTTCTTTTAAATTATTAGGTTCTGAATTAATTATTTGTACAATTTAATAGATGCCATAGAAACAATATTGAATTTGAATCAAAACTACTGAATTTGATCGAATCTACGAGCGAAAAGCTAGCTCCGTCCTGAACGTGAAGCAAGGTTCCCAGCAACAAGGAAAGAATTAAAACTCACTGAATTACACAAGGCTTTGTGAGGAGAATTTTCCAACATAAGGGTGTTTGGCTCATCATATT
Organism: Nicotiana benthamiana; assembly: GCA_034376525.1. Classification (NCBI taxonomy): domain Eukaryota; kingdom Viridiplantae; phylum Streptophyta; class Magnoliopsida; order Solanales; family Solanaceae; genus Nicotiana; species Nicotiana benthamiana. The sequence continues at coordinate 18,673,835 of CM067325.1, forward strand.
CACCCATCTCCCATGGAAGTCCTAATTAACTTCCCGCATAACTTTTTGAGCTTCTTCGAAATAATAGGCTTTCTTCTCCTCCACCATTAACAAAGAAACCAGTATAAGTGCAGTGAGACTCATCGGTGTAATCAGGATTTTTGCTTAGGGTTTTCAAATTTTAAAGAAGCAAATAATCTTTTTTCAATTAATAAGTGCACCGAATTAAAAAAAGATAAAAATTTATGAATGGGTGCATTTTTTAACCGAGATTGATTTACAAGCTAGTATAATGTTATTTGTAGGATAAAATTAATATATGTTACGGGGAAAAGAAGGTACTGAATCAAAATGTCAAGCTTAGCTTAAGCAAATAAAAAGGCAGAAAGAGTCTAATTCAAATCGGTATCACATTAAACATAAGTTCATAAGTTTACATACACATAAAAGAATGAGTAAAGTCATTCTGTTTCGAACCGTGCCTTATGGTCTGCCCAAAATTAGTGGTATACAAAGAAAATCAACAAATCACATCAAATCGATTATTATAATTAAACCGAGAAAAAGTTCTGATTATGATTTGATTTGATTTAATTGGTATTGGGTAAAAAAAGAAAAAAATTCATAAAGCTCTATCTTTAGTAGTAATTGATCATTTATAGATACCATTGCTATATTACGGAATATAGATACATTTTCAGTGGTTATAAGATGTATATGATGTATTTAAGTTATTGTATTCATGAATACAATAGCAAAAATAAGCATGAGTCAGAGAAGTCCAGCTAATCAGTTGTTGTATTCGAGTGTATTTGACAGTATCCATGAAGTGAAACATGGGATTATAGCTAGATAAATTATTGTATTCGACTGTATTCACAGCGTGAAATAGAGGATTACACTATTTTTAAAACAAAAAGTGAATTAATTAACATAATAGACTCCTAATATAACTCAACAAACTCAATTATAACACACAAATTTTGTATTTTTAGTTATAAAAAAGATTCTTAACCGCAAAATATCCCAAAAATATAAAAATATTCAGAGAGACTATATAATACATCTGAATACATAAATTATATTAATTAAAAATATATGAACACATTTATGGCATATAGCGAGACAATAAATACAATAGATATAATACAGAGGGATACATTGAAATACAATGAGAAAAAAGGATACCGAATATAATATAATAAATGGAATATAATGAGATACATTAAATTACAATTAAAAAAAGATGATAAATACAATGAAATACATACAAATACAGCAATATACATTAAAATGCTCTTAAAAAAGATATAACAGAATCTTCAAATTACTAATCCCCAAACTTCAGACATGGCTGCGTAATGCTTTTCAGCAAAGGCATGATCCACCGTGATGAACTTCACGCCTTTCAAAGAGAATCCTTTCTTCTCAAATCTTCCGATAATCTTACCTATCAGGCCACGCTGGACACCATCAGGCTTGATCATGATGAAAGTCTGCTCCAAGCCTTGGAGTTTATAAAAAATCAGAATTTTCCGTAAATAATCAAAACGCCATTGCACTCCTTGTAGGTTTGATTTTTAGGGTCAGATGGTTTGATTTTTGATTCAGAAGTGAAAACAAACGGTAGGAATATGCCGTTGCAGTCGTCGGATGCGGGGATCGGAGTAATTTCTAAAGTGGGCTTTGCACAAATCCGGTGGACGGAGGAGGAGATCGGAAATTTTAATGGGATGGGGGAAGAAAATGAGATGTATCAAAGTAAAGAGAGAAAGAAAATAGTGTAACTGATTAGCATATTTAATGGCTTAAGGCTAGGAGGTAACCAAAATTAAATATTTTGATAAACCTTAAAAGGTATCTATAGAATATAACTTTTTTAAATGGTATTTATTTAAAATAAATAAGGTGTTAACCTTTGCTATATAAGAAGTAAAAATTCCGGTAAAAAAATTCGACCATTATTGGTTTGGTTTGGATTTTACTAAAAAAAGTTAAATTGAACTAAACCAACCCAACATTACATGTATAGAAGTTTTAAATATATTTAATACATAAAACTATTTATAATTGTATAGTTTTATAAATATTTCTTAAATATATTCATAATTTTATCTTTTTGCGTATTATTTTAAACTTTGACTTATAATTCTTGAATGCTACAATAAGTTTTATAGTCAATATTAATGTTAATAAAGGACATTTAGTTAAATTGTACTAGGAACAATAATATTGTTGGACATCTATTTTTTTTTTTAGTTCTTCCATGGTTTAAAAATATGCAACTTATTTTTTTATGGTGTTTACTCATGTAAAAATAGTAGGAAAACTTACTCAAAGGTCCTAAATAAATCTCAACTTACCAATCTCTAGCCATTAATCAGAGACTTATCAAACTAGCCAACAAAAATTGAAAAATTAAATAATAAGATTCTTTTTCTCAAAGAATCACATGCAAAAATCATCTCCCATATTTTTAAGCATGATTAGCAACACTAGATACAAGACGGAAAGAAAATTTTATGAATGAGGTAGTACATAAGGTGATGAAATACAAAAAAATATACACAATACTTTAAAAATCTAAACAAAAAAGTAACTTTTACAATGGGTATAGTTGAAATTCGTTGAAAATATATAGATCAACCAATATACAAAATTTGAGAAAGACTGGAGGTGATTTGGACTGGTTTTGTATCAAAATTTGTAATTAAATCGAGTTCAAAAAAGTCTTCTTCGACACATGTATCAAAAATGTATCGCGTATATATCTCACACACATGTATACATGGATATACATATGATACATAATAGATACATATATGATACATATGTGATATACAAATAATACACAGTGTGATACACATAATATTTTTTCATGTTCAGCTTTTACTAAATTTTCAATTCAAACCAACTCAAAACTTCACCAAATCATCCCAAAGCTGAGATTAGCTCCTTAAGTTATTCTCAATCTATTCTAATAACACCAACTCAAAACAAAATAAAATTTTGATATTTTTTTGCTATAAATAGCTAATTGGCTAATTTGACTAATATTAGAAATATTTTATCAATTGGCCAATTTTTATAAATGAACATAGCTGGTAATTTTTCAAAATAGTACTCGTAATCGTACTTATTTTAGCAACTTAGCAATTTTAGATTATGTTTATTGTTATTATGACTTATTCATAATATTTATTTTATGTGATTTTATTATCTTTATTATTGAATATTTTTATATAATGTCATAGCTCATCTCATATTTTATGTTTTAAAAAAAATACCTTGTATAGTTATGTCTTACTAGGATTAAAGAAATATTTGTGTTATGAAGGCTTATGGGGGTAACCCCCCGAAATAACCCAAAAATTCAAAAAATTCGAGAAAAAACGAGATTAAAATATCTAATTTTTATTGGTTTGATTTAGTCTTTACATTTAATAATCCGACACAGTTAATTTGATTTAGTAAGTAAAAAAATCCAAACTAACCCGATCTACGTATACCCCTAACAAAAATAATGCGAGTCATTCTTAGTAGATTAACTTTTCTCAAATAATTGTTTACCCAAAATACTTTTTTCGTATTTGATAACATTGCAAAGTAGAATGAAAAGCTTAGTCCAGCCTTTCACTTTCTGTTAAATTTGAAGGACTGAGAAACATAAGGGGGAGGGGCCGGAAGCTAGGCTCAGATGTTTTGGGTTGTGTTGGGCTTAAATGATGTTACTGGGTCTGCTTTGCTTTTAGAAAAGGATTATTTACATTTCTATGCCATATAATAAATTATATTATCCTATATGCTTAACTTTTAATATAATTACCTTTTATATACCTAATTATCATTTATGTACTATTTTAGAATTTATATGGTATTAATTAATCTCCTAATTTTACTCAACCATATATTCTCACTCCCCCAAGTTTATCTCTCCAAATCCCCACGATTTCTTCTTCAATCACCCACGATTTTCTCTTCTAAAACTAGCGAAAAATGGTAACTCCTCCATCATTGACTACTATTAAAAAGTTTTGAAGCTTTAAATTCAATTTTGAATTTTCAAAGGACATTGTTTGACTGAATTAGATGTTGTTACAAAGAATTGAGAATTCTATCTACATCTCTCTATCTCTCAATCCCAACTTTCGGTAATATAAGAGGAAAGGAAAAGAGAGCAGCAATTCCACATTGGCAACCATTCAAAAGCTTTGAAGCTTTGAATTCGAATTTAGATTTTTAAAAATCATGTTTTATTTAGATTGAGTGTTGTTGCAAATAATTGGGAATATAGTTTGGGGTTTATATCTCAATTTTGAGGTTTTTGGTGAATATTATACATTTATACTTGATTTTGGCTAAATTTCATATTGAAACTCGAAGAAGAAGAAGAAGAAGAAGAAGAAGAAGAAGAAGAAGAAGAAGAAGAAGAAGAAGAAGAAGAAGAAGAAGAAGAAGAAGAAGAAGAAGAAGAAGGAGGAGAAGAAGACATGACATACATTATATTGCAGAAGTTGGAAAAAAAATTTAGATAAATTGTATTGTGTTATTTATTGACTTTTATTTTATTTAATATTGTATGAAAGTTAAACAATATTTGTATAAGAATTATTTAAGTGGTATTATATTGTAGTTTTATATAACTTAGTATAAATAATGTACAAAAACTATAGATAATTTGTAGATAAGTTGTATAATATATAATTAGTTGTATGAAATTTATTTTTACTATGTATAAATCATATACAAAATATATAAAAGACATATTGTATAAATTTTGTATATAATTATATGTAACTTTTATGTTATTGTATTGTGCTTAACTGGGTGATTATAATGATAATTATAGAAATTTGTATTCCTCTATAACGAGAGATGTTGGCATATCAAGTAACTTTAGTGTTCCAGACAAACATGCATGAAAATAAAGATAAATTCAATTATAAATAGTTTGTAGAAATTTTGTAGATAATTTATAGAAACATTGAAATTCTCTATTTTCATATTAAATTTTCAAATAATATATAGTTTTATTGTAGAATAACTGTAGAAATTTTGTAGATATTGTGAAAATCCATACTGATATACGCCATAGTTAAATGAACAAAAGAATTCAATTCTATGATAGTAAGTTGTGCATCCGTACCTCATGTTCAGTTCTGCAAAGTCAAGAAGACATTTTATGCAGCCGCACTCAACTCACATAACTTTCCTCAATTCTCTGTCCTTGAAAATAAGCATGTGAATTTTATTCGACTCATTCCTCATATTCAACATATTCTACATATTCAAACCTCTTTAAATACAATACAACGATGCTTTCTTGAACTTAAAGGTATGGCAAATACATATAACTTAAAAATATCTTCTCTTCTACACAAGTTAGTTCCAAAATAGACGAAGTAGAATAACAAGCTCCCACCAAAACATTTAACACAAAAGCATAAAGCTCAAAAATAAAAGTCAACTCTCGCCAACAAAATCAATATAACTATAAAGACACTCAAAGTTTTATTCAACTTTCATATAATAGTTAAATGAATAAAAGAAAAATAAATAAATTACAGAATACAATTTATCTATAATTTTTCTACAATTTCTGCAATATAATGTATGTCATGTCTTCTTCTTCTTTGAGTTTCAATCTGTAATTCAGCTAAAACCAAGTCCAATCTTCATAAAAATCCCTCAAAATTGAGATATAAACTCCAATCTCCAAACCATATTCCCAATTATTTGTAACAACACCCAATCCAAACAAATAATGATTTTTAAAAATCCAAATTCAAAATTCTCTAAATCTCTCATAGTTATCCCAATTCTCATTTCAGTTGTTGCATAATTGAAATTTTGGACACAATTACGTTTGTTGCAGAAGAGTTATAGAAGATTTAGCCGTTTTTGATTTGTGAAATTAGAAAAAAAAAGTAAAAACAGAGTGTATCGCAAAAACAGAGTATGAAAAATTTAAAACGAAGCCGATGATAATTATGAATGTGCATGATTTGCGTTATGAAAGATCTGGAAGAATATTTAATTTTCTAATTTTAGCGCGCCTAAATAAGAAAACCTACAGCTACAATGATTCATTATTTAATACATAATTTGTATTTTATGGAAATACTTTTAGCATGAAGGATAATATGCAGACTATGAACATCTTTGGTAATATAGTTTCCTATATGGTATAAGAACGAAAATTTTCCTTTAAAATAATGTCCTTTTGAGACTAAAAACGGTAGAAATTACACCAGGTAGTCACCCTAAAGGAATTAGAAATAAGTCAATGCATTTTGAATTTTGATTTTTACATTTTATTTTTCAGGACATAAACAGCCTGAATTGTCCTAAAGTTCAGATTTTTTGGTTCAAATTTTCAGGATAAAATAATTACTCCCTCTGCTCATAATAAATAATTTTTTGACCTTTTTATTTTGCTCCAAAATAAATATCTTTTTACCTATCAAAAATGGATTGACTATAATTTTCCAAATTTGACCATATTTTAATATTCCAATGTATCAAGTTAGCGATATACAAAATATAATTAAATGTACTTTAGTCAAATACTTATTTATTTTTTAGAAGTTTGTAATTTATTAAGGGGTATATCAAAGATAAAATAGTCAATGATTATGGATGGAAAAAAGTAATATCTATTCCCTAAATAACAATACTAAAAGTGGCTGTTTGTGTAATCCCCTAAAAACGAGACGGAAGATACATTTTTTCTCATTTCAAATTGTTCACGGGTTCGACAGTAACCAATGAGGCAATGACTTTATCCGTGCTTTTACAACTCCTAATAATTTAATCCGGAAAGAGTAATCACGTGAACTAGACAAAGCTAAAAAGACAGGGGTCAAAAAGAAAATTAAAATATTTACAAAACCGACCTCCCATTATTCCGTTATTATTTTCACAACAGCCCAGTCCAGCCATGCAACCCACTCACTATTGACTTTAGTCGTACCTATAAAATGCCCTACTGCTTTTTCAAGGCAGTTTCTCCGTTTCTTCTCTCCACAGATCTGATCCCTACTACTCAGGTACCTACTCTCTCTTTTTGCTTCTCCGTTTGAGTCTCATTTTTTTCGGTCGATCCTCTTCATCTGGATTGGCCGCGTTTTGGTTTTGCATTTATATGTGCATCATTTCGTTTTTTCATAAGAATTTCGCGGTTTCGGATCTGAGTTTAGAATGCTGCTGCGATGATGAGGTTGAATTTTAGCGATTTATGAATTACGATTGCTTGTCGATTGATTTTCATCCATGGAGCTCGTGATGAGGTTGAATTTTTAGCGATTTATGATAAACTGTTTCAACATTTCGCGTTATTGTTAGTTTAAAATGTATTAACTATTAATTATCATGCATCTATATACGTGCGTTCAATGTGCATTGCTGGCTTACTTTTCATGTCACTCAGGGTTTCGTTCAGATGAAATTCAAAAAACTAATTTAAGGGAATTAATAGAAGAAACTGATAAATTTAAATATAAAAAAAACGGCAGCATGGTGCACAATCCACGATCACGCAAGGTCATGGGAAGGGCCGCACCCCTAGGGGGTGTAACGTAGACAGCCTAGATGTGATGTTTGATAGAATAAATCAAATATTTGACATTCCTGACATTATTAGTAGCATCACAGTGTAATGTTTTTTTGGTTCTGGATGATTTAACAATGACTAAACTTGCATTTCACGTAATCTGATGTTGTTTTTGCAATCAGCGATGCTGTAATGTGCTGGGGATTTGTGTTTTTGTCTAAATTTTTGGTGTACCACTTGATTTCATTGGTTGGAATGTTGCAAACTAATTGAGGGATGGTTGCAAATTAACTAATTGAGGGATGTTATCTGGTTTCGGTAGATGGACGAGTCAATGGTAGTGTTAAACCCGGCTAGATAATTGCGTAACATGTAATTGGTTCTAATGGGTACAAAAGCTACAATTTTAAGTTCACAGATTCAGATATATATGAGTTCTACGTCCGCAGCTATTTCATTATCATGCATCTACTAATCTACTAATCTACATGGGTCTTAATAGGGCAAACTTCTGTGTATACTCACAATATTTATGCCGTACTAGTCTTGATGATATCCTTAATTGTAGTCATATGTTACCAAGTTTTGGATTGTCTTTGTGATTTCTTAATGGAATTGCTTAGTCTCTTATAGGATGGTTCTTTGGGAAGAGAAGTTATATACTAAAGCCTCATATGTGATTCTGTTAATTTAGTTTACATGCCACGCACACATACGCTCATATTATGGTTCATCTTTTATGAGGTACAAATACGGGGGTGGGTCAAAGAGCTTATTTGTACTTCAGAAGTTTTGTTTACAATATCTGTAGCTTTGAGCAGAACCAAGCATTTAAGAGTTGAGAGATGGGTCGTCGTGGAGTCAGTAGTGGTGGAGGACAGAGTTCCCTGGGTTACCTTTTTGGAGACGGTGAGGCTCCAAAACCTACTGTCACCAAGGTAGAAGCTCCACAGAATCGGGGAGCTACTACAAGTGATCTACAGAAACCTACTACAGCTGCACCAGCTGCAAATGTTAATAAGCAGATTCCTGCTGGCATCCAGGGAAGCAACACCAATAACTATTTCCGCGCAGATGGACAGAACACTGGGAATTTCCTCACGGTATGATCCAAATCATTTTTTCATAGCCAGTTTTAGCATTTCCTTGCAGATTACTTATCCACTCCTACTTATTGGTTTCTTTCTTTATGATTCACCTCATGGCTTTGATCAAATAGATTACTTTTTGAAATGACAGCTTTCAGAAGGCGCGTTTGACATGGAAGCAGTTCTTTTATGATGAAAATTCTTTTCCATTCTCTACTCAATATAGTACTATATGCTTCTTACATTCTTAACTCTGTTACCCCTTCAGTTCTTGCTGCTTCAGTAGAAACACTTCTGCTTTCCAAGTAGGTCAATTGAAGCCATTAACATGATAGCTTCCTTTATTATCTTTTACTATTTTCAGGAGGGCAATTGAAGGTAAAGCATCTTTGTTTCTTTTTCTTTCTGAAGGAAGTTCTTTTCCATTTGCTATTTGTTTCAGTATTACATGCTTCTTGCATTGTTGATCCTGTCATATCACCCTTCTGTCAATTGCTGCTGCCCAAGTTGTAGAGCACTTCAGGAGGGGAATTCGAGAACGGAACCATCCTCTTCTGAAGATTTTGTTTCGATTTTCATCTAGCTCAGTAGCATAAGCTTCTTGCATTGCTAATTCCGTCATGTTCCCTTTTTATTGTCTAGTTCACAGGGTGATGTTATCTTGTCAATTACTAAATGTTTGAATCTTGTCTCTTTCCAGGATCGCCCATCTACCAAAGTGCATGCCGCCCCAGGTGGTGGATCTTCCCTAGGTTACTTGTTTGGCGATGGCAAGAACTAGTTCCTTCTGTCCAAAGATGAAACAGTGTTCTTGAAAATTGATGAGACTGCTGTTACTGTATGTTGGTTTATTTAGTGTATGGGAAAACAGTATCGGTAATCGGATGATCCAATTGTAATATGATAATCCTTTCCTACTCACTGTTGGGATTCACTCGATTTCGGACAAGCTTCAACTATGAACAATCATCTATGCATGCTTACAGAAATCAAGTTTTAGTTCGGTTGTTTTAGGATGAAATGATTTAAAATCTCAACGTTTTGCATCCATCTCCAAAATGATTATGACCATGGAAGATACTGAAACAATTGCTCTTTTCATTTTATAGATGTATTAGCGACATGATATCTACAACTGTGTTATAAAATGAAAGCAATTTTGTAAAACATGAACAAGAAATATAAGCAACTTAGTGAAACATGAACAAGAAATATAGATAGAGAGAAGGAAGAGATTTTCTTCTTCAATTGTGTGTATTCTCCTATCTCTTACAAAGTCTTTATATAGGCATAAAAGTAAAGAAAATATGTCATTGAACATACAAAATATGTCATTGAATATGTCATAAACCATTTGGGATGAAGATCATGGAAGAAGAGTAAACATCCAGTATAAATTACTATTTATCATAACAAACTGAAAGTATTCAGAGGGATGATTCATTAAACGGCATTATAATTACTACTGAAACCATTTTAAATTAATGAAAATTTCTCAGTGCAAAAATTCGTACAGACTGAAATGCTATCTATAATCAGCCTTGGCATGAAGTATTTATGTTGTCATTAGATGAAATCATAATGTTGTGATGTCCTTGAGGAAGTACTCTTTTATGAGTAGAATATGGCAAACGGTGCGGTTCAGTGCGGTTTCGGGGTAAACCGCGAAGATTTTAACCCCCTCTCATAGTATTTGCACCCGCGTCCACTTGCCCCACACCCATACCCGCTTCCCCCGCCCCGCTCCGGCCCACATATTTTTTTTTTGCTAGTGTTTTAATTAATTTTGTTGCTGGATTTTGGATTTCCTCAACCAAAAACTGCAAACTTACTCATGTACTGAATTGTTCAATTGGATTTGAGAATTCCCTCATTCAGTATGAAATTCATGGAATAGGTCATGGAATATGTCATTGAACATACAAAATATGTCATTGAATATGTCATAAACCATTTGAGATGAAGATCATGGAAGAAGAGTAGACATCCACCATAAATTACTTTTTGTCATAACACTCCCCCTTGGATGTCCATAGATAATGTGCCTCATTAAAACCTTACTAGGAAAAACCCTATGGAAAAAAAATTCTATTGAAGGAAAAAGAGTACACATGTATAGAAATATGCCTTTTTGTTGCCTCGTTAAAAATCTTACAAGGAAAACCCAGTGGGACAAAACCTTGTAAGGGAAAAAGAGTGCAACGCGCATTAACTCCCCCTGAAAAGAGCATAAATTCACCTCCTTGAGCCTTCGCATCTCAATCTTGTGCACCAGCTTCTTGATGGTTGACGTCGGTAGAGATTTTGTGAATAAATCAGCCATATTATCACTTGAACGAATCCGTTGCACATTGATATCACCATTCTTTTGAAGATCATGTGTGAAAAATAACTTTGGTGAAATATGCTTTGTCATATCTCCTTTTATGAATCCTCCATTCAATTGAGTTATGCATGCTGCATTGTCTTCATACAAAATCGTGGGTAGTTTGTCACATTTCAAACCACATTTGTCTCGAGTATGATGTATTATAGACCTCAACCACACACACTCTCGACTTGCTTCATGAATAGCAATTATCTCAACTTGATTAGATGAAGTAGCCACAATTGATTGCTTAGTCGATCGCCAAGATATGGCAGTGCCTCCACAGATAAACACATAACCTGTTTGAGATCGAGCCTTGTGTGGGTCAGATAAATATCCAGCATTAACATAACCAACAAGATCAGGACTGCAATTATTGCTATAAAATAATCTCATATCAGTAGTCCCTTTTAGATACCGCAATATATGTTTGATTCCATTCCAGTGTCTCCTTGTAGGAGCAGAGCTATATCTTGCTAAGATATTAACTGAATAAGTTATGTCAGGCCTTGTAGTATTTGCAAGATACAATAGTGCGCCAATTGCACTAAGATATGGTACCTCAGGACCAAGCAGCTCTTCATTCTTTTCTTGAGGTCGGAATGGATCCTTATTCACATCAAGTGATCGAACAACCATCGGAGTACTTAAAGGATATGCTTCATCCATGTAAAACCGTTTCGATACCTTTTCTATATAGGCAGATTGATGAACAAAAATTCCGTTTGACAAATATTCAATTTGCAAACCAAACATAATTTTGTCTTTCCGAGATCTTTCATCTCGAATTCCTTATTTAAATAATCAATTGTCTTTTGGAGTTCTATGGGAGTTCCAATAAGGTTAATGTCATCAACATATACGACAAGTACAACAAATTACGATGTTGTTTTCTTTATAAAAACACATGGGCAAATGGCATCATTTATATAGCCTTCCTTTAATAAATACTCACTAAGACGATTGTACCACATTTGTCTTGATTGCTTTAGACCATACAAAGATATTTGCAATTTGATTGAAAACATTTCCCGGGACTTTGAATTATGTGTGTTTGGCATTTTGAATCCATCGGGAATTTTCTTGTATATCTCATTATCAAGTGAGCCATAAAGGTAAGCGGTAACCACATCCGTTAAATGCATGTCAAGCTTTTCAAGGACAACAAAACTAATGAGATAACGGAAAGTTATAGCATTCATAACGGGTGAATATGTCTCTTCATAATCCACCATGCCTTTGTGAAAATCCTTGTGCAACAAAGGCGTGCCTTATATCTTTGTATCTCATTTTTCTCATTTCTCTTAACACCATTAGGTGTTTGAACGATAGGCCCAAAAACTTCACATTTTGCAAGTGAATTCAATTCTGATTGGATTGCTTCTTGCCATTTTGGCCAATCAAGTCTTTGTCGACATTCTCCAACAGATTGAGGTTCAAGATCCTCACTTTCTTGCATAATGCAAGATGCAACATTATATGCAAAGACATAATCCACCACTATATCCACTCGATTAAAATTTGTCTCTATATCGATTGGATTTATTGATAGTTCCTTATTTTCTTGAGTCTCGGGCTCAATGGATTCTTCATGAATCTCAGAATTTATTAAATCGTGAATTTCCTCATGAGATTTTTCGTAGTGTCAATTTTGATCATTTGCTTTCCTTTTTCTAGGATTTAGATCTTTGGAACCTAATGGTCTGCCACGTTTTAGGCGTGCTTTCGACTCATTAGCTATAACACTAGAAGATTGTCCAATAGGGACATCAATACGGATTGGAACATTCTCTGCGAGGATATGTGATTTTGTTATCCTTTTCAAGTCCGTAAATGCGTCTGGCATTTAATTTGCTATTCTTTGCAAATGGATAATCTTTTGCACCTCTTTTTCACAAATAGAGGCACGTTGATCAAGATGAGATAATGATGGATTTTTCCACAAAATTTCCCGTTTGGTTTCACCAACTTCTCCCCTAATTTTGGGAAAAATATCTCATCGAATCGACAGTCTAAAAATCGTGCAGTGAACAAATCCCCTGTCAATGTTTCGAGGTAGCGAATAATGAAGGGCGATTCAAACCCAACATATATTCCTAACCTTCTTTGCGGACCCATTTTTATGCGATATGGCGGTGCTACAGGCATATATACTGCGCATCCAAAAATTCTTAAATGGGATATATTAGGTTCCTGACCCAAAACTAATTGCAACAGGGAATATTTGTGATAATATATCGGTCTAAGGCGAACTAGTATTGATGCATGCAAAATGGCGTGACCCCAAACCGAAGTGGGCAGCCTCGTTTTCATGAGTAACGGTCTTGCTATCAACTGCAGGCGTTTAATTAAAGACTCTGCAAGACCATTTTGAGTGTGAACATGAGCTACAGAATGTTCCACTTTTATCCCAATTGATAAGCAATAATTATTAAATGCTTGGGATGAAAACTCAGCAGCATTATCTAGTCTCATATACTTAATTGGATTATCGGGAAATTGTGCCTGTAATCGAATTATTTGTGGCATTAATTTTGCAAATGCAAGGTTGCGAGATGACAATAGGCACACATGAGACCATCTAGAAGATGCGTCTATTAAGACCATGAAATATCTCAACAACCCACTAGGTGGGTGAATAGGTCCACAAATGTCCCCTTGTATACGTTTCAAAAACGCAGGTGACTCAATTCCAACCTTTGTTGGTGATGGTCTAATAATTAACTTGCCTTGATACAAGAAGTGAAAGAAAATTCATTATTTAAAAGAATCTTTAAATTCTTTAATGGATGCCCATTTGAGTTTTCTATAATCAACCTCATCATAATTGATCCAGGATGTCCCAATTGATCATGCCAAAGTACGAAAGTATTTGAATCAGTAACCTTTTGGTTTACGATAGAATGTGCCTCAATTGCACTAATTCTTCTCCAATACAGGCCACAAGATAAAGATGGGAACTTCTCAATAACCTTCTTTTGGCCAGAGAAATTTTTTGTAATGATGAGATATTCAAGATTATTCTCATCTATTGTCTCAATATGATATCCATTTTGACGGATATCTTTAAAACTCAACAAGTTCCTCTTGGACTTGGAGGAGAACATTGCATTCTCTATGATAAATATTGTTCCTTTAGGCTATGGGTGTATTGTGGCCCGGGCCTCACGAGCCGGTCTTCGCGGTACCGGGCTTCGTGTGCCGGGCCTGGCGGTCCTGGCGAGTAAGACCAGCTCGTGACGGGTCTAAGCCCACAGTGGTCCTGGGCTTAGCGATCCGGGCCCGGTGGGCTTGGCAGGCCTGGCAAGGGTTTTTTTTTTAAGGCAATATCTTGTATAGTAGTTATTAGTATAGTATCGAATATATTTTATAATAGTATACTAAGTTATTATGCCATACTAATTATAATTATGCAAACTAAACCACATAGAAATATATTATTAAAATGCAAGAGCTGAAACGAGTTTACCGGATTGCCGAACAACTTCTTGAAAATTGAAAATCGTTGAACACTTGAGAACTTCAATTCAACAACTTCACAATTTTTCACGAATTTTCAACAATAAATTAAGCAATTGTAGTAGAAATATTAAAAGAGATATTGATGAATTGGTGAATAAAAATGAAAGAATGAGGGTGTATTTATAGTTGAGATATGGGATAAATTATAATTATATAAAGTTTGGGGCCAAATGGCTATTTTACAAAGTTCCAAAATGCTATTTTTACAAGAGCCGTTACTGATTTTTTTTTTAAATTTTTTTTAAAAAAAAGAGCCGTTGGGCCCGCCAGGACCGGCCCAAGCCCGTCTGGCGTTCCCGAGCCTGGCGGTCCGGGCTCACGGTTCTTCAGTTTTGGATCGGCCCATCGCGGGCCTATAGGACCGGAAGGCCCGGGACCGCCAGGACCGGCCCGCCAGGATCGCGGGCCCGGTCTGGTCCCGGTTCAGACCCGGGCCACGGTACATCCCTACTTTAGGCAGAGTTATAGTAGCTCTTCCAGAGCCTTCAATTAATTTACTACTACCAGTAATTGTAGTAACATCTACCTTACACATACTTAAATGAGAGAAATATTTCTTTTCTTTGAATATTGTATGTGTCGTACATGAATCAATTAAACAAATATTTTTACAATTAAACATTGATTCAAGTTTGTTTTGTGAGATATCCATATTTGCTTCCCATGGTTTGACATACAAAGAAATATACAAATATTAGTATTTTCAAAGATAAAGAAAAAAAAATTCCATAACACACAACCTTTGATTGAACAACTTGATTATATATGTATAATATGTACTTAATGTTGCTAACAAAATGTAAAGTCATGGGAGTTATATAATACTAGAAATGTAATCATACTGGCTATACACATAATATATTTATAATTATATGATGTATGTTGAAACAATCATATATTACATATGTAAATCTGTAGGCATAGTATATATTATAAATTAATGTAGCAACAACTGCATATATTTTACAATCACATATCTGCATATTTATAAGCCAATGTCCTACTAATATTCTGTATGTAGGCTTGTCAAAATAAATAGTTAAATGTAGCTAGTGTAGTATATCATGTTATACTGCACAATAATATATAATCACACATTATGTTAGGTGTACCCAAGTACTTAAGCATGTAACTAGATATACTTGAATTCAATAAGAAAATAGACTTGAAAACAAAAACAATTTCAAGTAACCTCATTATTACTAACATGTTTTATTTCTACACAGAAGAAGATGAATAATCAATAAAAACTTCTTGGATTTAGTCAAAGTAGGATGTAATATTTTAATGATGCAAACACTATTTATATTCATATTTTGGATACGTACTACTGTCAAGAAAATATTATTGTTATCTAAGTCTTTTGTTGATTACTTCTCTTTATATTTTAATAATTCAAATCAATTAAGAAGCAGTTCATTAAAATCACTACATCTTTATTCATAAATAAAGAGATCAAAGTGAAGTATGAGTATATTTCTCTTTCTATTTTTGTTTTTAAACATAATTGAGAAAAACTAAGTATCCAACAAAACATATCATTATTCTTACAAAAGAGAGAAACATGTTGTACCTGATAATTTTAAATCAGAGTCGAGAACTTTAAAAAAAGATAACCTACCGTGATGGTTAGAGACTTGTGCTGATAAGGTGTTATAAAATGAAAGCAATTTAGTAAAACATGAACAAGAAATATAAGCAACTTAGTGAAACATGAACAAGAAATATAGATAGAGAGAAGGAAGAGATTTTCTTCTTCAATTGTGTTTATTCTCCTATCTATTACAAAGTCTTTATATAGACATAAAAAGTAAAGAAAATATGTTATGAAATATGTCATTGAACATACAAAATATGTCATAAACCATTTGGGATGAAGATCATGGAAGAAGAGCAGACATCCACTAAAAATTACTATTTATCATAACAAACTGAAAGTATTCAGAGGGATGATTCATTAAACGGCATTATAATTACTACTGAAATCATTTTAAATTAATGAAAATATCTCGGTGCAAAATTCGTACAGACTGAAATGCTATCTATAATCAGCCTTGGCATGAAGTGTTTATGTTGTCATTAGATGAAATCATAATGTTGTGATGTCCTTGAGGAAGTGCTCTTTTATGAGTAGAATATGGCAAACGGTGCGGTTCAGTGCGGTTCCAGGGTAAACCGCGAAGATTTCAATCCCCTCTCATAGTATTTGCACCCGCGTCCACTTGCCCCACACACATACCCGCTTCCCCCGCCCCGCCCCGCTCCGGCCCACATATTTTTTTTTGCTAGTGTTTTAATTAATTTTGTTGCTGGATTTTGGATTTCATCAACCAAAAACTGCAAACTTACTCATGTACTGAATTGTTCAATTGGATTTGAGAATTCCCTCTTTCAGTATGAAATTCATAATGGAAATGCTTGAAATTGACAAAAACCTCAATGTTAAGCTGCTGATTGTATTGGAATTTGGAAACAATTAACGAATCTTCATTAGATGATTATGTGATAAATGTTAATAATTTAATATAACTTTTTTGTCTAAACTACATTTTATACTCCCTTAAATGTATACTTTTTTCTTTTATTCAAAATTTCTAACCTAATTAACATTCTAATTAAAATGTGTACTTGAAAAAACAAAGTTACAAATGATTTATTTTGTTTTTATGAAGTATCAAACATTTAAATAGATGTTCTACTGTTTATGGTTTGTCGCAGAAGTCAAGTTATACTGGATAATACTATAAGCCAAATCGAGTAAACTTGTGCAAACCCGCGAAAACCCACACCATTAGTCTTTTAAAAAATTATTTAAACTCGGCTGGCACCGCATAGCTTTAAACCTGCCCCCGCCCCGCATAGCTTTAAACTCGCACCGGCCCATTTGTCATTCCTTACTAGAAAAATGGTAAACTGCAGTATTTGATTACCAGGGAGGATTTCGCACTTCACAGTTATAAAGACAGCTTGGCGATAAGAGTGGGAAATTGGTAAAATTGTTTTCTTCCAGCTTCCAGTATTAGATTAGATGGTGATCACTGTCACCAGAGTGAATATTGGTGAAAAGGCAGTGGTATCAGATGATATTGATTCTTTACGATTTGGATCTTTACCCAAACATATCCTGATCCGTAAACCGGAGGAAAATGAAAATGTGTAATTCCCATGCAGGTTGTAGAGATCAAATGGTTCAATTCCATCGCCATCTTCACATTGAGTTAGCTCTTCGCTCTCCTGCCCCTCATACCCCCCACACATACACAATAATAAAAAGGGAAAAAAGGAATGCTAAACATAAAAGAAAAAAACCAAAAGAGAGAAGGGATGAATATGAAGCATAAAAATATGAGGATTCTCAATTCCAAACATCAGTATTTGTCATATTGGGAAGACAGAATGTTCTAGTCGATACCCTAATATATACAACAGTCCCTATAGAGCTAGCTATTGACAAAAAAAAGCAGTCCTCGAGTCGAAATAATTTTCACCCCAGTTTCTCTCCTCCTGTCAACTCTCGCTTCCACCACCTTGAAAAGAGACACCAAAAAGGAGGAAAAGAGAAAAACAGGTGTCTTTGATAATTAAAAAAAGAAATGGTTAAATGATGACAGTTCTTTGGGAGTATGTCAAAGAGTCTGGGGGGCATAGACAAACGGGAATTCAAGGAAATAACCACCATCTGATGACAAAATTAAGCAAGGCTAATCAGGTTTCCGTCGATTCTTATCTGCAAAAAAGGAATAAGAAAAAGTTAGCTAATGCAATAAGCACAATACATCAACAATTAGTTGAGGAGCAGTCTGCTGCTATCTTATGGTTACAGGAGCATAACTGATATGCTAAGGTTAGAGGTCCAAAAACAAACTACCATTGGCATTCAATAGTGTCTATCTTCACCTCTTCAGAAGGAATATGTTTCTAATTAAACATTCAGAAGTAAAATTACCTAGAGGACTACATTGAGATGCCCTAAAGTTAGATGTGAGGATCATATCTGGTTTCTGTATTCATATTGATTTCCATGAATTGACTTTGATCAAGAGAATCTTTCTCCAAGCTGTTTGATTCTGCCACTCCACAAATGCAACAGTAATCAATTCACTGTCGCAATTCATGCATATATGTAAAGCATATAGTTCTGCCAACAGTTCAAATAGACAAAGTGATAAATCAGTGAAAGGATGTCAAAGCTGGATTAGTCCTAAGAGTTGGGCTAAAGAGGAGCGCTACCAGGGGAGGAGTCCGAAACCTAAATAATGGATTTTGGACTCAAAATACCCTTATACAGTAAAAAAAAAGTTACATTTCCAACTAAAACGTAGTATTATATTGCGTTTTCGGTACTTTCGAAAGTTAGCCATTAAAGAAAAACATACTATAATACAACGTTTTAATTAATAAAATCATTTTTAACACAACATTTTACCAACCAAAAGTTACATGCTTTGGCTGCATTTGCAGTTTTACCAACTAAAAGTTACAAATGCTTTGTCTGCATTGTAAAACGTATTATACAACGTTTTACCAATCAAACGTTACATCAACCATCATTAGACTCAAGAAATCACTTTTTGCCGAAGGAGTTTTAACAGTAAAAAAAAAGGTTGATTAACCATATATATTTAATATTAAAAAGTAATACCCTAATTTATTTTGGTATTACTATTACTTTGTGGGCGTTTGGACATAAGAGTTGTAAAATTCCATAAAGAAAAGTCTAAATTTTTTTAAGTAAAAATAGTATTTAAAAATTAGAATTGTGTTTGAACATGAATATAATTTTTTGGGTTATTTTAAAAGTTTTGTGAGTGATCTAAGTGAATTTTGAAAAATAACTTTTTGTACTTATTCAAATTTTTGAAAAATTCCAAAATTCATATTCAATTGAAAATTGAAAATTTTATGGCCAAATACTGATTTGAAAAAAAAATGAAAAAATTCAGCATGCTTACCTATGAAAAATAGTTAGCATTACAACTTACAAACGTTTCTCTGCAGCTACCTAGTTTACATATTCTATGCAGTTAATTGTAAACTAGGTAGCTGCAGAGAAACGTTTGTAAGTTGTAATGCTGACTACTTTTCATAGGTAAGCATGCTGATTTTTTCGATTTTTTTTTTTCGAAATCAGTATTTGGCCATAAAATTTTCAATTCTCACTTGAAGATGAATTTTAAAATTTTTCAAAAATTTGAAAAACTACAAAAAGTGATTTTTCAAAATTCACTTAAATCACTCACAAAACATTCAAATTAACCCAAAAAATTATACTCATGTTCAAACACAAACTCTAATTTTCAAATACTATTTTCACTTAAAAAAATTTAGAATTTTTTTTGGAAATTTTACAATTCTTATGTCCAAACGCCCACAAAGTAATAGCAACAACAACAACAACTACCCAGTATAGTCCGACAAAGTGGGGTCTGGGGAGACCACAAAGTAATAGTAATACCAAAATAAATCAGGGCATTACTTTTTTAATACATTTTTAATATTATATATTTCCATATATATTTAACATTAAATATATATGGTTAATCAACATTTTTTTTACTATTAAACCTCCTTTGTGTTTAAACTCCTTTGGCAAAAAGTGACTTCTTGAGTCTAAAGATGGTTGATGTAACGTTTGGTTGGTAAAACTTTGTAAAATACAACATTTTACAATGCAAACAAAGCATTTGTAATTTTAGGTTGGTATAACTGCAACAAAGCATGTAACTTTTGGTTGGTAAAACGTTGTATAATACAACGTTTTACAATTAAAAACGATTTATTAATTAAAACGCAGTATCATACTACGTTTTCCTTTAACGGCTAACTTTCCGTTAAACTAAAACGCAGTATTCTCTTCTTTTTTTAACTGTATAAAGGTATTCTGAGTCCAAAATACTATTATCTAGGTTTTGGACTTGCTACCAGGGATATAATTTTCATTATCCAAATTTTTGCAAGATCTTATATATAAATATCCATTGGAAAATGGTTTTACTTAATATTAGCAAAACAATAGCAGCCTTTTTCTGCTTTCTAAGATTTAAATGCCTTAGAAAACAAGGTAAGACAATACACGAGATAGCAAGTAAAAATGTAGGGAACTTTTCTAGCAAAAAAAGGGAATGATACAAATAGTCATTCTTTCCAACATTAAAGATAGCACAATCAATCAGAAAAAGCTAATTTAACAATGCTGAATACATGACAGGAGTTTCATACATATCTATTGATGAAACACAGATTTTATTGAATCTGAGGGTAATTTGACGTCTTCATGTTCTTTTTGAGTGTTTTGAAAGTTCAACTAAGTTTTTATGTTGATATATGACTTGTTGGTAATTTTGGTTGAGGTCCCGAAGGCCTCAGGATGAATTCAGATGATTAACAGAGGAATTGGAAATAGAATGGTGCAGCTGAAGCTGCTGCTTCTGATGTTTCCGCACCCGCTGTCACACCTTCTTTTTTATACACCAGCCCGAAAGGCAGTGTATAAGGGAGTTTTTCCAATTTAAGTAACATTATTCGAAATGGGACTATTTATTTGATTTTATTCAGAGTCGCCACTTGGGATAATTTGTTTTTGGTGTCCCAAGTCACCGGTTTATTTTAAATCTCAAATCGAGGAAAAGTCGACTTTTCTTATGAAGTGTGCGAATCAGAAATTCTGAATAAGGAATTCTGTTAACCCGGAGGAAGGTGTTAGGCACCCCCGGATTCCGTAGTTCTAGCACGGTCGCTTAAACTATCATAATTGGCCTATTATCTGATTTTAATGCATGCTTCAACCTATAGTGCAATGTTAAATTATTTATCGCTTTTAATTAATCTTAAGGAAGATTGAACGTCATCTAAAATATGTCTTTGGGTCGCATCACATGAAATGTTCCCGTAATTCGGAACACATTTTATTCAATGTTCTAGGATTTGGATTTGGGTCACATGAAATGCACACCCGATTTTAGGAAGGTAAAATTATTAAATAACGCACCTAATAGCAACTAACAGATTAATAACTTTGCGGGATGCAATGAAAATTCGCTAGATAGCGCGCCCCGAGTTCTAAGTATTTTAAAGGATAAAATTAAGAGATCCACATAATTTGTAATTTTATTTGGCGTAGCGCGCCTCAATTTATTTTAAAAGGATATCTTAACTAAAGCATCGTGTAGTCATGAATGTTATTATCTATTATAATTCTATTTTATTCAAGGACTTAACTGTAAGAAACACGTTCTCGAACTAACGTGTGTTGATTCATGTAGGTTTTGATAAATGCCAAACATTGAGACAAGCATCGGTGATGGAACAATAACAGACCAAGTACAAGATGGATAGTACGCGTTCAAGAATAGAAGATGCAATCAACCGTTGAGTAGGTCTTAATTTGTAATCTTGACTCAACGACTTATTTCTAATATTGGCTCTCACCTAAAATGATTTTCATAAAATCATGCATCATAAGTTTTAAAGAAATAAGTTGCATATTTGCCAAAATGATTTTTAAACTCGTTTTGAGAAAATTGGGTTTAACAATCGATTGTCTTGAAGAAACAATCGATTGTAAAGTTCTATACTTAGTTTTTAAAATGTTGTCTTGAGACAGAAACTTCGTTTGAAATTATTTTTGAAGCAACAATCGATTGTCACTGTTCAACAATCGATTGTCAGATTTTATACTTAGTCTCAAAGTTTTGGACAACTTACAGAATGTTTTCAAAATCTTCAAAAATGAAGAACAATCGATTGTCACTATTTAATAATCGATTGTGCTTAGTGATTTTTCCAAACGGACTTTTTTCCAACGGCTTTATCTATTTATGGTATAATCATTACACAATCTTTTAGTCAAAAAGTTGCCAGAAATTTTTTGAATATTTGAACAACAATCGATTGTCAAAATCTAACAATCGATTGTCACTTTTTAAAAATTCAACAGAAATCTTTCTAACCGGATTTTAAGGAATTTCTGTTGAAATTTTGCTCCAACAATCGATTGTGTAATATCAACAATCGATTGTCAGGCAGATTTTCAGGAGCGTTTTCTGGAACTAAAAGCAACGGTCTATTGCTCCATTCTCTCTATAAAACACTCTCTGAAAATTACTTTTACACACAACAACACTGCAGAAAAATTACAAAGCATACATTACATTCTTGTGATTCAAATTTCATATCTTACATTGTTTTTGAGAGCCAAGATTATTGATTGAGTTGTTGTGTTCTTGAGCCATATATTTTGTACTCATAATCCACTCTTTGAGAGAGTTCTTGTAAAGTGAGTAAAAAAGTGTTCTTGTTAAACACTTGTAGTAAGAAGGAGTGTTATATTTCTTCTTGTAAAGTCTTAGGGATAGGTTTCCTTAAGCGGGTTGGTTGAGGCTTGTGTTGTATCAAGTTCTCAAGTTGTAAAGGTTCGTTAGGCACCCGGAAGCTTAACAAGTTGAAGTCTTTGAGGTGAGGAACCTCCGAGCAAGGTGAAGTCTTTGAGGTGAGGAACCTCCGAGCAAGTTGAAGTCTTTGAGGTGAGGAACCTCCGAGCAAGGTGAAGTCTTTGAGGTGAGGAACCTCCGAGCAAGTTGAAGTCTTTGAGGTGAGGAACCTCCGAGCAAGTTGAAGTCTTTGAGGTGAGGAACCTCCGAGCAAGTGTTTGAGATTTGTGTGATTCAAGTCTCAAGTGTAAAGGTTTGTTGGGCACCTTAAGCTTGACAAGGTTGTTAGTGGAAATCTCGAGAGAGTCTCTCGGGGACTGGACTAACCACAAAGTGTGGCCAACCAGTATATATCGTGGTGTAATTTATTTTTACTGCATTTGTTTATTTCCTGCAAAGTTTATATTCCGCAAGAAAACGCCAAATTTTATTAATACGCTATTCACCCCCCCCCTCTAGCGTAGAGCGTTATTTCTAACAATTGGTATCAGAGCCCAACTCTCTGAAAAACTTAACAGTTTGAGAGAACCATCCATGGCTTCTACTCGTGACTTTTTTGCAGGAATAGGTGAAGGTGAATGCAACACGTCGCCTCCAAAATTGGGTGAAAACAACTACTCAGTTTGGAAAGATCGAATGAGAGTTTTTACGATAGCAAACGACCTCTATCTATGGCAAATCATCAAGCATGGAAATCAAATGACTACAAAAGTTGGGAAAGCCAAGGTAAGTGAATACAACACTAATGCGATAAATATGTTGTATAAATCCTTGAACCAGGAAATCTGGCGAAAAATCTCCCACTACAAGACTGCTAAGGAAATGTGGGATAAGCTTGAAGAAATTCATGAAAGAACATCTCAAGTGGAAAAATGCTCAAATGATGAATCAAATATCAGGTGCCTGATGGCCGACGACAAAGAAAAAGAGGTAAGCACTTCTAACTCTCTCTCGTTTGAAGAACTTCAAAATGCCTATGAAGATATGTTTGGTAAATATGAAAATGCTGTTAAAATGATTAGAGATTTGAAGAAATCACTTTCCCAGCAAGAATTAGATTTTCAGAAAAATCTCTCTTTAAAAGAAAAGGATTTTGAAGAACGTCTCTTATTGAAAGAAAAAGATTTTAAAAATCAACTTTCTTTAAAACAAAAAGATTTTGAAAATCTGTCTCTTGATAACGAGAATCTTGTAAAAGAAAATCAGTTTTTGCAAAATGGTAGTGTAGAACTTAGACAAGTCATTAAGACTATGCATGAAGCTTCTTATGTTGATGAATGCTCTACTTGTACTTCCTGCGATTCTTTGAAGTTAGAAAACGCAGAACTTAGGAAAACTTTAGAATCACGAAGTATAGATGTCCCTAAGGTTATTGAAGAAAAGGAAACGTCGAAGAATAATCAACGGCATAAAAGCAGAAATCCCATTAGAAATTTTACTGCTCCACCTAGAAATAATTCTAGGGCTGTAAATGAGTCTAGGACAAATTCCTTTAGACCACCTAGACATTACGCTAGGATGTATGAAAACAAGTCTAAAACTAACGCCTTTAGATCACCTAGATACAACTCTAGAAATTGGAATAATGAATCTAGAGTTAATCACTTTACATCGCCTAGAATCAATACTAGGACTATTGTTGATAAGCCTAGAACGAACTACGTTAGACAATCTAGAAATGACTCTAGGATTCTCAACGCCTCTAGGAATGACTCTAGATCACCTAGAATGTATTTGGCGCAACCTAGGCATTGGCACAATCCGAACGTAGTATGCCATTATTGCAATCGGATAGGTCACATTGCACCCGTGTGTTTTGCTAAACATAGAGATTTATCTTTTGGTTATAATTATTATTTGCCTAACCCCAAAGGACCCAAAAAGATATGGGTACCAAAAACCTCTCCGTAGGTATTTTTGCAGGTGTGCTTGAAGACTACAAAATTGTAGTAGATGCGCCAAGCACGACACCCAAAGGCATCGAGAGGAATTTCGGTTAGCTATTTTTTTTGATAAAACCGAATATGTGCAAGTTATTAATGTTGACAGATTTGTTGATATATGGCAGTTGGTGTTATTAACATATAAGTTGTCAACTTGATTCTCACCCTGAAAAACGTTGACATGCGTTAATTGTAAGAATCAATTTGTGAAATATCTTGTTGACTATACTTGTTGATTGACATGCTGAAAATTCATTTTTGATTACTTGTATCAACTATTAAATGCTTGATCCATGCTTTGACAAATGTTGATTCGTGCATTGAATGAGTACCTACTAAAATCATGTTTAGTTGAATTATGTCTTGACAATCTTTTCAAACAGCAAAGTGTTTTAAATCATGTTTTAATATATGTTTTGATAAATGCTTTTTATATTAGCATACTCTCATAATCGATTTTCAGGACTTAAAACCTTTTTGGTCTAGTCCACAATCGATTGTTCACAGGCACAATCGATTGTCCGTGTTTTTCTGAGTTTTCAAAAACTCTGTTTCTTGCAGATTTTTCAGGAACTGTGTCAAATAGTTCAACAATCGATTGTCCCTTTTCAACAATCGATTGTCAATCGGTAAAAATCTCAAGATTTGTTACCATTCTGAATTCTGAACTCGACAGCTATCATTTATCATCGTGTCAGTTCAAAATAGGCATAAACGTTCTTGAACTCTTTTTTTTTAAAAGGCTAGGCTTTCATTTTTATCATGCCCAATTGTATGTGTTGATATGTCTTTGTTAAACCATTCGTATCAATTCTCCTTGAATCATGCTTTGTTTTGGTTCTCATTATTGCAAATGCGATTAATTGAAATATTTGACATTTGTTGCAATATGGATTGCTGAAAATAACCTTGTGTATCACTGTTAATAAAATAACATTTGATGCATTTGTTATGCTCTCCGTCAAATGGATTTTTCATTGCTTTTGTAACAATCGGTATTTCCTGTAAAATGTCGAATTGATGTGTTTTGCTTAAACAGGTGATAAGATGGTTGATTCATAATTTGACTATCTATTTGAAACAGCATGCAATATATGTTTTGACAAATGCTTTTCAAAATAACAATAGGTATTTTTTTTGGTTGATATAATTGATAAATTTATAAAAATCATCATATTGTATATTCCTCAATATCCTTCCTATTCTTTTGTGAATATGGTAAAAGGAATTAGCCTTAATACAATCTTCTTATCAAAAGAAGAAATGTCTTAGGCAATTTGTTACAAGTAAGAGGAATGTCATTACATTCCATTTTGTCTTACTTAAGAGGGAACTTGTGCTGTGAAAGAATTGATTGCATAAATTTTATTGATGATATTTTCTTAACAAATATCTATTTGGTTTTTGAATTGTTATTATGGTGATAAATTGCTTGTATATATATATATATCGGAAATGGCTTCACTTGATTAAATGTTGGAAATGCAAATGTGCTCGCATGAAGCATTCAATTCAATTTCTAGCAAATTGAGATGTCAACGATGGAGGATGACATCAAGACAAACCGGGTATGATCGTTCCTTACTCTACCCTTTAGCTAGTTGAATTGGTATTATATGTCACAAGTATTGATATGAACGTTATTTTGATAAATTGCATAATTGATTAAGTGCATAAATTGTATTGAGTTTTGATTTTCTAAATTGGTATTTATAACAATTGGTGTTGATTATATGTATTCATGATGGAAAATCTATTTTCATAAAAACGTTTTCATCCGAAGAATCATTATCTTCCACCATGTGTTGATGACGTTGTTCCATTCATAATCAATTGTCATAATTCCAAAATTGATTATAACATATTCAAAATTGATTACCATACTTCCAAAATCAATTTTCAGGACTTAGACCTTTTTTGCCCAGTACACAATCGATTGTCAAATTATACAATCGATTGTCCGTGATTTTCTGAAATTTCAAAAACATTCTGTTTCAAGCCAAATTCTCAGAATCTAAGTGTCAAACTTGACACAATCGATTGTCTCTATCACACAATCGATTGTCCAACGGTATTAATTCATGGTGTCTTCATTCTCATCACCAAATATTCAAGCTCAAAGCCTCAAATCCTCTCTAAAAAGCTCTTTTTGCAAAATTCAAGCTTTCTTTCTTCTATCAATATGTCGAGAAGAACCCGTTCAAATAGGGAAGGTGCTTCCACCTCTGCTCTTCCTCCCTCCGGATATCATCCATATCAAGATGGTGATGTTTTGGTCTTCAAAAGCGAAAATAAATTAAATCGCTTTCTTACTAAATTTGAAAAAAAACGTGATATTCATCCTCCTCGTTTTTCTACTATGCGATATCTCCAAAAATATGGTCTTGCTGTAAACTTACTCCGAGAAAGTCAACTTCTTGACTTCCTTCTCCTTTCATATGATTTCATCAATACTACACTCATTCATGCCATTTCTTCCGGAGCTCGATTAAATTATTGTAAATTAATCAAGCTTCACATGCGTGATGCTCTCGCCGAAGACAAACATCTTCCTTATGAACTTCTTGTCATGCATTTTCTTGAATCCGCCGGCATTATCACGGCAAATGGTCCACTTAAAAATCGGACCAAACACTGGGAAATTTCTGAATCTTCATTTCACAGTGGTGGCGATCATGACAATCACCCTCCTCCACATCCTCCTCAAAATCCTCCTCCAAATCAAGATCCAAATTCGGATATTTTAAATCATCTTACCCGCATTGAGACAAAAGTTGATCTTAACCCGCTATGTCCAAGGATACTTTGACCATGTCAACTATCAATATGGTGCTGTTGTCCCATTTGAGGCACCGCCGCAAAACATGGACGAAGATGATGATAACGAGGATTAAATATTTTCTTGTATTTTTATTTATTTAATGGCCTATGTAATATTTTATCTATTTAATGAAAGTTGATTTTCATTTGAAATATCTCTCCTATTTCCATTATATGTATTATTTGATATTTTCAAAAGGGGGAAGTACATATTTTTTTAAAAGGAAGAAAAGAAAGGCTATATGCAAGACTAGAGTTATGCATACTTACATGCTTTCTTTGAATGTGTTGCATAAATTCAGGGGGAATCTTATATTTAGGGGGAATTTTTTTTCGATTATGTTGACGTTTGTTGAACTAGCATGCTATTATTAGACTTGTTATCTAGCCACTTTTTGTTAATGTCAAAAGGGGGAAAATAAACGGGCTATGCATGCATAATATATTTCCCATGCACTTTGATATAACTGCACACATTTAGGGGGAATCATCATTTAAGGGGAAATATCTTATGAAACATGAACATGTCTATGATGCATATTGAATTATCTTGAATTATGAAACATGAACATGTCTATGATGCATATTGAATTATCTTGAACTGTTATTATTATGCATATCCCGATACATGTTTGCCATTATCAAAAAGGGGGAAATTGTAAGAAACACGTTCTCGAACTAACGTGTGTTGATTCATGTAGGTTTTGATAAATGCCAAACATTGAGACAAGCATCAGTGATGGAACAATAACAGACCAAGTACAAGATGGATAGTACGCGTTCAAGAATAGAAGATGCAATCAACCGTTGAGTAGGTCTTAATTTGTAATCTTGACTCAACGACTTATTTCTAATATTGGCTCTCACCTAAAATGATTTTCATAAAATCATGCATCATAAGTTTTAAAGAAATAAGTTGCATATTTGCCAAAATGATTTTTAAACTCGTTTTGAGAAAATTGGGTTTAACAATCGATTGTCTTGAAGAAACAATCGATTGTAAAGTTCTATACTTAGTTTTTAAAATGTTGTCTTGAGACAGAAACTTCGTTTGAAATTATTTTTGAAGCAACAATCGATTGTCACTGTTCAACAATCGATTGTCAGATTTTATACTTAGTCTCAAAGTTTTGGACAACTTACAGAATGTTTTCAAAATCTTCAAAAATGAAGAACAATCGATTGTCACTATTTAATAATCGATTGTGCTTAGTGATTTTTCCAAACGGACCTTTTTTCCAACGGCTTTATCTATTTATGGTATAATCATTACACAATCTTTTAGTCAAAAAGTTGCCAGAAATTTTTTGAATATTTGAACAACAATCGATTGTCAAAATCTAACAATCGATTGTCACTTTTTAAAAATTTAACAGAAATCTTTCTAACCGGATTTTAAGGAATTTCTGTTGAAATTTTGCTCCAACAATCGATTGTGTAATATCAACAATCGATTGTCAGGCAGATTTTCAGGAGCGTTTTCTGGAACTAAAAGCAACGGTCTATTGCTCCATTCTCTCTATAAAACACTCTCTGAAAATCACTTTTACACATAACAACACTGCAGAAAAATTACAAAGCATACATTACATTCTTGTGATTCAAATTTCATATCTTACATTGTTTTTGAGAGCCAAGATTATTGATTGAGTTGTTGTGTTCTTGAGCCATATATTTTGTACTCATAATCCACTCTTTGAGAGAGTTCTTGTAAAGTGAGTAAAAGAGTGTTCTTGTTAAACACTTGTAGTAAGAAGGAGTGTTATATTTCTTCTTGTAAAGTCTTAGGGATAGGTTTCCTTAAGCGGGTTGGTTGAGGCTTGTGTTGTATCAAGTTCTCAAGTTGTAAAGGTTCGTTAGGCACCCGGAAGCTTAACAAGTTGAAGTCTTTGAGGTGAGGAACCTCCGAGCAAGGTGAAGTCTTTGAGGTGAGGAACCTCCGAGCAAGTTGAAGTCTTTGAGGTGAGGAATCTCCGAGCAAGGTGAAGTCTTTGAGGTGAGGAACCTCCGAGCAAGTTGAAGTCTTTGAGGTGAGGAACCTCCGAGCAAGTTGAAGTCTTTGAGGTGAGGAACCTCCGAGCAAGTGTTTGAGATTTGTGTGATTCAAGTCTCAAGTGTAAAGGTTTGTTGGGCACCTTAAGCTTGACAAGGTTGTTAGTGGAAATCTCGAGAGAGTCTCTCGGGGACTGGACTAACCACAAAGTGTGGCCAACCAGTATATATCGTGGTGTAATTTATTTTTACTGCATTTGTTTATTTCCTGCAAAGTTTATATTCCGCAAGAAAACGCCAAATTTTATTAATACGCTATTCACCCCCCCTCTAGCGTAGAGCGTTATTTCTAACATTAACTAACTAACTAAACGCGGCTAAAGTTCTATTTAACTAATTGAGAGCTTATATGGACAAGATTTGATTTCAAGGTAATGATTATAATTGGGCCAGCACTTAGCCCAGTTTTCTTTTAAATTCAAACGGGTCTGCGTCCCCAAGTCATGATATAAACACTAATGCCTAAACATGGACTTAAAAATTCAGATTTTGATTTGCACTCTTTGACACAAATTAAACCCAATATGCAGTGGAATTCACCCTTTTTAAAAACAATTGATTGGGCCTGAAGATAAGCACAGACTCGAACAAGGATGGCTTCCCAATAAGGGCAAGATCTTTAATTCGAGTCTGCCAACTCAACTCGCAAGCCAATCCTTTCAATTTTATTTTTTCAAATACAAGACAAACAAGCCAATTACGGGAGTAAAATGTTAAGAACTAAGGAACAATGTATGAACAAATGAATTTCAAGTTGCAGATAATGAATTAAATGACCACAAAGCTGAGACTACAGAGATCCTACATCGAAACTTGGATCACGGTTCAACTCCACACCATCTTAAACATCTAATAGCCATAACATTGAAACTAGTACAAACAACATATTGATCCTGCAACCACTTTCAGGGCCACACAACATTGCAAGTTTTTAATTTAAACCATTATTTCACACATGATTGAGAGGAATCCGTGCTATTAGAAACTAAACTCTCGATGGTTTTTCATGCTTTATGAGTAAAATTAACATTTAAACCTGATAACAAACTTTAGAGGTATTTTAAAAATTCACATAACTGGACAGTGATATGACCTGATAACTTTCAAACTCATTTCTACATTTAAGATAACATGAATTGCAATACTAATCTACATTACCAGAGCTAAAATAAACGAATAAACATAAAATAGTTCAACAGTACAAAGTTAATTACAATGTGAAGATCTAGCTAATCAATGAAATCTAATTGAACCACACTAAAACAAATAAATGAACACAAATACAAATATCAATATGGCCTTCATTTCATCCCAAATTGGGAGCTACATTATAGGAGAGCTAAGCTTGATACCTGGATGCAGAAGAAACAAAGAGAAAATGATGAAGAATCAGCAACTAACAGAGCAGTACTCAGCAGCTTTGAATCAAATTACCGAGGGGCATTTTCTAACTATCCTCTTACTGTTTTGATTTAAGATCCATACTCAGTCATGTTGTGTTTACTGATTTCATAACTCAATCCAATTACCCCGTTTTGATGCATAAAATATTTTTTTGGGATGGGCACCCTATTTTACTAATAGCCCGACTGGCTTGAGAGATTATGATTGAGTAAGGACCATGACCTATTTTGTGAGAATATTATGGGATCGGGCTACGCGCCGCAGTATGTTGTTACTGACTTATGATTATGAGAGGTCGAGGTCCCGATTGGTTTATGCCACGAGGTGTCTTGTTATAGCGCTTGGACTGTAGGAGCCCCTCCGGAGTCTGCATACCCCCCGTGAGCGTGGTTACCCTGAGCGGGTGATATAATGTTTTGTCCGAGGGGCTGTTCTTGATCATGTTATGCTTGAGGGACTATTTACGAGCCATTGTGAGGTTTGCCCGAGGGGCTGTTTTACGATTATTTTTTGCCCGATATGATATTCACGAGTGATGTTTTTCCCGATGGGCTATTTATGTTTTCATCATTTTACTCACTATTTTTCACTTTGGTGGAAAAATTGTTGAAAGTTGTTTTAAACGGTTTCATTTAGAATTTGATTTTTAAGCGAGACGATTGACTCATATATTAATGTGAAAGCATGTTGTACTTACTGGGATTTCATGATGTGGACTTTATGTGTTTTCTAATGCTCAATCTTTATTTACTTTTATTACTTACTGAGTTAGCGTACTCTTATTACTCCTTGCACCCTGTGTGTAGATCTGAGGGTTGCTGGACGTGTTAGTGAGCGTTGATTCAATCAGTCGCGGATCTGTTGGAGTTAGCAAGGTAGCTGCATGGCGATCGCAGCCTTGCTCTTCTCCCTCCAATCTTCCTATATATGCTATTAGTTATTTTACAGACTGTATTAGTCTCAGTATTTTCGGACAATTCTTGATAGATACTCAAGACTAGTGACACCCCGATGTCGTATTTTCTTTCTGCACTTTGTTATTCAGATTTATCTTATGAAGTTTTACTGATTAAATAGCTTGAAGATCTTTATTTTGAAATATCGGGTTGTTTTGGTGAAACGAGTCGGCTTGCCTAGTTTCGCGTTAGTGCCTTCACGACATGGTAGATTTGGATCGTGACATTTCATGTTTAAAAATAGTACTTTTATTTTGTTTCAATAAGAAAAATTATATTTTCTTTTTTGCTATGAAACTAAAATTTCAACATTGCTCTTGTGTGAAAAAGTAAACCAGCACATTAACTTCTTTGGATTTGTGCGAATTTTTTGAAGAATAATTGAATTCTTGAAGAAAATAGAATCATGAAAACGTTAAATATTTTGGGTAGGGGCAGGGGCACAACAAGTACGGGGAATTGGGTGGCCGGAGGGGGGGGGGGGAGGGAGGGTGAGGAGACTAACATAGAAAATTATCTTCCTAAAAAATATTTTCGATTCTCTAATCAAATATAAGAAAATATTTTTCAAAAAAAAGAAATTCACTCACAAATACAACAACAACAACAACAACAACAATAATAACTATCCAGTATACTCCCAAAAAAAAAATTCACTCACAAATCAAATATGAAAAAATAAGTGATAAACATCACTCATTTTATAAGAAAATACTTTCCTTTCATACTAAAAACATTAGAAGCTTTAGCGGGCAAATGTTGTTCATATTTAATAGGTAAGTTCAGATTGAAATCATTGGTTGATTTGAGCTTTTGAAAATAAATGGATTTATTAGATTGGTGCCCAAACATAGCTCCTCATTAAAGTATCATATGCCTAAACCATTAAATTCTGGGCGGATCAAATGAGTTTGGCCACTTTTATCACACCTAGTCCTACCAGACTTTCCATTGCTTACCTTAAAATTGTTAGCATATAGGATCGCATTTAATGCTTAGCCACTATTAACCAAACATTATTAACATATTAGAGTAGCATGGTATATTCAAAGATAAATAAAATGAGGAATTGCGTTTAGTATTTGAAATTGGGCCTATTCTAAATAAATTTATTCCTAAAAATTGCGCTAGGTTATTTTTTTAAACTATTGTTTTATAATTTGACCATGTTAAGAATTTTTTTGAGGGAATAGCTTTGTGTCAGAATTTTAAAACACACTTGACAAAATTTTGAAGCACCTTCCAAAATTTTGAAGTACCAAAAAGAATATGACGATCACTAAATTTTCAACCACAATGCTAAAAAATTCTAATGATTTATCGAAATATGTAGCAAATTTTGAGAATCACTATAATTGTTAAGTGCTTTAAATTTCTTGCGATTGATAAAAATTCCTGCCTAGAAAACTTTATAATACTGTCATGTGATTTGAGAATCACTATAATTGTTAAGTGTTTTAAATTTCTTGCGATTGATAAAAATTCCTGCCTAGAAAACTTTATAATATTGTCATGTGATTTCCCTTCCAAAATTCTGTTACTAGGGTCAAAAATCAATAATAGCAGCAAAGTGTTCTATTTTAGTCATTCTCCCAATTTGTTCAACATATAGGCTTATTGGTGTGAAATTAAAAAATAACTAAACTTACAAAACGTCGTTCAAAAATAGCTCAGTCTCAAATAATAATAATAACAATAAAATAGTTAAATTCCAACAAATGAGGTTTGTGGAGGATAGTTTGTACGCAAACCTTACCCCTACCTAGTGCAGGTAGAGAGGCTGTTTCTAATAGAAATTGAAATTTAGCCACATTTCATATAAAGAAAATCTGTGCGAAAATATTGTTCAAAACTCGGAAACTATGTCAGTGTAGTATACTGGAGTTCCAGCATAAATATACTTGAACTCCAGCATATTATACTGGAGTTCCAAGATAAGTATGTTGGAACTCTAGCATAATATGATGAAGTTTCAGCATAAGTACACTAGAGCTCCAACATAATATACTGGAGTTCCAACAAATATACCGGTCCAACATAATATACTTGAGTTTGGAGTACCGGTGCTCCGGTCTCTGGTATATTATAATGCACCCAGCAAAGTATACTGGTCCAACATAATATGTTAGAGTTCATACAGAGGTGTACCGAACTCTAGTATACTCTGTTGCAGCGAAATAATGGTTATTTTTTATTGCCTTCGTAAACGCTGATTATTTTTAAATTGCCAATCCGAAAATTAATTATACCGTATTATTTTTACGTTACATTGCAAGCAGTTTTATTGGACCTTAGGTCGAAAGGCTTTTGGCTCAACGTCTAGAGTCCCGGAGACAAGAAATAGGGGAATTACCAGCATGTCCATTTATAAGTAGTTCATTATAAAAATTGGCCAATTGAGAAAATATTACTAATATTAGCAAATTAGCTATTTGTAGCAAAAAAATCATTTTTTTGCTTTGTTTTGAGTGGATGTTATTAGAATATATTTGGCACAACTTAAGGAGCTTGAATATCAGTTTTGGGATGATTTGGTAAAGTTTTGAGGTGGTTTGAATTGAAAATTTGAAGTAAAAGCTGAACATGAAAAAATGATATGTGTATCATACATGTATCAATTATGTATCACATGTATATCCATGTATACTTGTATGTGAGATACATGTGTCGCAGAGGACTTTTTCGAACTCGATTTATTTATGAATTTTGATACAAAATCAGTCCAAATCACCTCCAATCTTCCTCAAAATTTGTATATTGACTTATCTATATATTTTCAATGAATTTCATCTATACCAATTGCCTCTCTACCCTTTCGGGTAGGGGTAAGGCTCGTCTACATATTACCCTCCCCAGACCCCACTTTGTGGGACTATACTGGATAGTTGTTGTTGTTGTTGTTGTTGTTGTTGTTGTTGTTGTTGTTTCATCTATACCAATTGAAAAAATTCCCTTTTTGTTTAGATTTTTAGAATACTGTATAGATTTTTGTATTTCATCACCTTATTTGCTATCCGTCTATGAATTTTTTTTTCATTTTGTATCTAATGTTGCTAATCACGCTTAAAAATAAGAAAGTTGATTTTTGCATGTGATTCTTTGATAGAAAGAACCCTATTATTTAGTTTTTCAAATTTTATTGACTAGTTTTGATAAGTTTATAGCTAATGACAAGAGGTTGATAAGTTAAGATTTATTTGGGACATTTATGTAAGTTTCCCAAAAAGTACTTACTATCCAATACTTAAGTCAAAGAACTAAATTGGGCGAACCGTAAGTGGAAATATTCGAATATATTCAAAAATATGAATTGTTGATTTATGTAACGATTTAATTCAGTTTTGCCTTCCTTCAAGTAAAATTCTTTGGTGACCTTAATGCTTAAAGTAGTGGGAACTACTTTACGTTACTTTCATAACAAAACCTTCAAAGTAATAAATTCTTAAACTGATATGCCCACTTAATTTTCAAGTTAACAATTTCGAACTAAGTTATAAAACATACATTAAGGAAATATCAGAATGGAGACAAAAGTAACCATTAATGTTGTAGGGTACATAGAAAATGAACTTTTGGTATCAAAACTGAGATAATTGTCCCTTCTCCATGTTACTACGTAAACTCAACCACTACCAATTTGGGATACCTCAAATATGGATGCTGCATGAGATCTCAACATGCCCGCATTTGCCTAAACAGTAGCAAGAATCGTACAATTGAACTTATTTTGTTTTTCCCGTTTCCATGGTCTGATTTATCATTCTACTATCAAAGTAGGTTTTTATTTATTTTTCATTTAAATTTTCTATTTAAAAATATCTCTACCATTATATATTAGGGTCATATTTATCCTTACACATTAAAAACACCATCGTTTTTTTAAAAATCCACTTGACATCTCCTTATTGGACTAATTGACCCGCCCTATTTTCCCAAATTCAAACCCGCTCGATTCCAACAACATTTGATTTTGCATTTTAACAATCCAATTAAATTTGGTTTGGTTTTGGTTGGAATAAAAAAATAACTGAAAAACCGAACCAACCGATTATAAAAGTAGTTATTTGAATTTATTATTACTCGTATATATATACGAGTAATAATAAATTCAAATAACTTCTTTTATAATCGGTTTGGTTCGGTTACTTTTTTATTAAAACTAAAACCAAGCCAATGATTATAAAAGTGAACCAAACCGATTATAAAAATAGTTATTGGAAATTATTATTATTATAACTTCAAATAACTACTTTTATAATCGGTTTGGTTCGATTTTTTTGGTTATTTTTATTTAAACCAAAAGCAAGCCAATGGGTGGGTGTAGTTTTATTGCTGGGATCAGGCGGGTTTAAATTAAAAAATGGGGCAGTCAGTTGGTCCAATAAAGGGACGCCAAGTGGATTTTAAAAGAAGGGATGATGTTTTTAACGTGTAAAGCTAAATATAATCCTAATGTATAACGGTAGGGATATTTTAGATAGAAAATCAAAATAGAAGATAAATAAGATCTATTTATAATAGTAGAGAAGCAAATGAGACCCTTAACAGTTTGGATATTGGAATTCTGAACTACGTACATGACACCTGATTCACTTCAAAGAAAATGTTAGGAAATATCTAGTGAGATATGTAAGAACTAGGGGTATTGATGGATATTTAAGAAGCAACTACTTTAACCACACTGTACCGGAGCGAACTGAATATTATATTTATTTAATAAAATCGTTGCTTTTATATAAACTTATAAATGTACCGAAGCATATAATATGTTTTTAAGTATATAAAAATAAATCGAAAAAATACTGAACCATACCGAATAAATTTATATATGAAAATAATATTTTATATACTAAGTTTAAAACTAACAAAGTATTAAATTTTCTTCTTGGGTCTTGGGATTATGGAAATTGTTGAAAGTGATTAAATAATTAATATCTAAAGTCCCAACTTTCAAACATACTCTACTATTTATTTCGAAATTAAATTAGTTCTAACATCTTAAGTAGCAAGCCACCAGGTATTCCAGCAATCTTCGGTAGCAAGCCACAAGGTATTGGATATCTTTCATCTCGTATGATATGGATTTCTCTTGTTGGATAATAATCTTTTAATAAGCTTTATTCTTGAGTTCCAACTTGATTAG
The DNA here is from genome assembly GCA_034376525.1 of Nicotiana benthamiana. Lineage (NCBI taxonomy): Eukaryota > Viridiplantae > Streptophyta > Magnoliopsida > Solanales > Solanaceae > Nicotiana > Nicotiana benthamiana. The sequence continues at coordinate 18,711,091 of CM067325.1, forward strand.
TATCTTTTCACTCATATGATTTATAATTCTCTCGTCTTTGATTAATTTGTTTTACACTACCGTAGAATAGTGACATAAATCTCTATTATGAACATCTTTCATGTTCCTTTGATCATCACTTTTAAAATAATAAAAATGTTTGCAGAGTTTGCCAAAGTCCTATGCAAGTACACGTTAAGCATTCTAACTCCGTACATCTTTTTAAAAAAAATCTAAAAGTAACCGAACTGTACCGATATCGAAGAATAATCGGGATGATTTGGACGGTTTCTAAAAGTATAATTTTGACTATATAAAATGAAATAACCGAAATTTGATATAGTATAAATTTTATAATATGACCATCTGAATCGAACCATTGACACCCCATGTAAAAATTATCTCCATTTAATTGGTTTAGAGACAAAGAGGGTGTTAGCTAAGCTTATAAGCTGGTCAAACTAGCTTATCACTTTTGTCTTATATGCGCGTTTGGCGAACTTAAAAATGCTTATAAATCAAGTGCTTAAAAGTAAAAAAATAAGCCAAAAGTCATAAACTAGTTACCCATAGCTTATGATTTTTTAGCTTATAAGCACTTTAAGTTTGACCAGAATTTTTATTAGTTTATCCTTAAAATATTTTTTTTAGGACAAAACTCTTACATCGATACGCACTACCTCATGTATTTTTTTTCAACCTAAACCCCCTGCCTTTTCAAGTCAACAATCCTCGCTGACTATTTAAGATAAGCAAATTTTCTATTTTTTTGCATATTTGTATCTATACGATTGTATATTAATCTTTGAATTGTATGTAATAAATGAGGACACATATATTTTTGGTGTATTGATTTTTAAGTATTGTGGTGATAAAGACAATATTTGTTTCTCTTCAAATATTTGTCCTATTTAAGTTTATTTTTTACTGAAAAAGTATTGTCAATTTATTAATTATTATAACTTATAATTATATGCTTATCATAAAATAGATAATAAATATCATTAATATTATCTTATCTAATCATAGTTTTATTTAAAATAAAATGACAAATACTTTGTATTTGAATTGATTTAGAATCTAAAATTTTAAAGAACTTACACCCTTATAAGTATAAACAGTTCTAAGGTTATTTAATTAATTTTAACAGAAAAAAGCTTATCAGCATTTTTTTTAATAAAATACCGTATAAGCTCATTATCAATTTTAGCACTTGTATCCAAACGTATAACTACTTATTCGACACCTAATACTTATTAGCTACTTCAAATCAGCTAATTGAAACGGACTCTAATTCTACGACAATCGATCCAAACACACCCATTTTTGACTTGTCACAGGCACACCTATATATGGTAATTTTTGGTAAACGTTCTAAATTTGCCGGTAAACATATCAAAATACTAGTTTATGTCGGTAAATATTTACTAACACTAGTATTTACACCACACAAATATGTCCTTGGTTAAACATTTTCTCTAAAAATAATCTTGTCATTACCAAACTATAACTGTCCTTCATTTATAAAGGAGTTCTAGCAGATGTTTGCACACTTTGTGTAACGATTCGACCGGTTATTTTGAGTTTTTGTAATTCTCTCGCCAATTCTCAGGTATGACTAGTCTCGTGTGATATATTATAACTTATGTAAATTGTTGGTTTTGATTTTCAGGATAATCGTAATGAATTTGGAAGAACAGTTCTCAATTTGAAGCTTAAAATTTGAAAGGTTTGACGAAGTTTTGACTTGCTAATACATGATCTCGAATTGGAATTTTTTTTATTTGATTAGTTCTGTTGGATGATTGGGACTTGGGAACGTGATCAGAATGTATTTTGGAGGTTCATGGAAGGTTTAATCTTGAATTGGCAAAATTGAAATTTTGGCTTTTTTCGATTGATAGGTGAGATTTTGATAGAGGGGACGAAATAGAATTTCGGAAGTTGCAGTAGGTCCATTGTGACATTTGGAATGTGTTTGCAAAATTTCAGTTCATTCGGACGTCATTTGGTAGACTTTTTGATAAAAAGCAAATTTGAAAGTTTTTAGAGTTCTTAGGCTTGAATCCAATATGATTTGGTTGTTTCGATGTTGTTTGAGGTGTTTTGAAGGTTGGTATAAGTTTGAATAGTATTATACAACTTGTTTGCGCTTTTGGTTGAGGTCCCGAGAGCCTCGGGGTGATTTCGGATGGTTGACTGAAAGTTTGGAGTTGAGTTTGGGAGTTGAAGAATTTTTGTTGTTATCATAACCGCACCTGCGGTTGGGAGGCTGCAGGTACGACTCCCTCAGAAGCGGAAGGGAAGCCACATATGTGGCCAAGTAGAAAATCAGCTGGAACCGCATAAGTGTTCATGGAAGTGCACCTGCATTATTATCGCATATGCGAAAAATGAGGGTTAAAGTGAAAACCGCATCTGCGGTGTCTTGGACCGCAGAAGCGGGACCACAAAGCAGTAATGGGACTGTATGTGCAAAAAGTTTGGGTCAAAAAGTATAAAAGATTTTTTTTTTTTGCGATTTTTGAGTTATTCTTCACCATTTTCATACGGGTTTGAGCTTGAGGAGCTATTTGAAGAGGTATTTCAAGGGGATTTCATAGAGGTAAGGTTTTAGGACCTTAAACTCGTTTCTATGGTGTTATTTCACTGATTTGGATTGAAAATTAATGGAAATTAAGGGTTAAAAATTAAGAAACTATGTCTTGATATTGGAGACCTTTGAGCAAGAATTGAAGGGGTCATCTATGATCGAATTTTAGTACTTTTGATATGTATGAACTCGTGGGGAGATAAAGAGTCTATTGATGTGAATTTTATCAAATTCCAATACGTGGGCCCGGGGGTCGAGTTTCGTTAATTTTAGGATTTGCATTGTATTTTGATTACTTTCGAGTGGAATTTGTTTCCTTAGCATATTTTGATGGTTATGTTTTGATTTTGGTTAGATTCGAGGCAATTGGAGGCCGATTCGAGAGGAAAAGGCGTCGGTAGCTAGAGTATTAGCTTGGCTTGAAGTAATTAAGACTTTCAACCTTGGTACTGTGGATTCGAAACCCCGAACGATGTGTTCTATGATTGTTATAAAGGTGACGCTATGCCAAGTGACAAAAGTGCACACTCAAGTGTTCAGTTGGTGTTGATAAGAATGTCACGAGCGCAGAAGAGCAGGGAATAGTTTAGATGTTCAAAGTAAGCGGGTATTTTCTTTGATGTCACCTGAAGATGGTGTCCTGTATAAGAGGCTTTGTGTGTTGGATTACGGATTCTTGATTTGTTTATAGCATTAGTATGTTGGTGGTACGGATGTTCAAAATTTACCACTTGGTGCGGAAGGTTGCTAGAGTGGTAATTGGGACATGTTATTACCAACAAGTATAGCATTAGCATTAATTGTGACATGTTAGCCACCTAATGGTTGGAGCTTTGAAACAGGTGTGGAAGTTTTGGCATTATCACTAATGTGAGAGCTTATGCCTGAAAGGCGCTCTATTCATTTGGTAGTGGACTATGGAAGTTTGTTTCGGATTAAACGCCTGCCCATGTGGATCCTTGAAGGGGTGGCCTAGTATGGAATAGTCAGTATCTGTTTGACGTCGTTGATGGGACTAATATGCATGTGTGCTCTATATTAGGTCAGATGTGTTTATTCACCGTTGCTTATAGATGATCTTCGAGTGTCGGATGATATTCCCATCTTCATCTATCCCATGTAGTACTCCATTGTGCCTTTTGGGTGGTGAGACAAATTGATTATTCGCATGTGTGTTGTGACCCTGTGTGGCTTATGATGTTATATGAGCAGGATGGATCTCAAGATGTAAGTCATTTATCGAACCTTAGTGTTGCTTAATTTATGTAGCGTATGGCGTTATCCGTCTCCCTAGGGTTGTATTTTTGCACTTGGTGTGCTTGTGGTCTAGATTCGGGTATCAGGTAGGTACAAGCATTAGGGCTTGAAGGGCACATTTTTATTTATTATTATGCGTGGATCGAGCGGCACACCTCCAAGGGTATGTTGTTTGGATTGGGTTGTACGCCACAACGGTATCATGTTTGGATTGGGTTGCACACCCCAATGGTAATATGTACGGTTCGGGTTGCATGCCACAATAGTGAGATGTTGAGTACGGTTCCCTATTTCCATTCTTGTGTATTTTTTATCTCATTCTCTGAGAAGGGTTTATAGCATCTGTTTGACCATTTTAATCTTACGTGAGTTGGGTAGTTCTTTTCTAGAGTTCGTTCTTCCTTATGTGCCATATTCAAGTTGTTGCTTGTTGGCCCATTGATGGTGTTATATGAGATCTTAGATTGTGTTCAGGTTGACTTATTGCCTGAGCAACTTGTATTGGGTGAGACGAAGTTATTTGACTTAAAATTGGTGCAATCGCATTTATATAAGATATGTTAAAGTGAAATATTTATTCAGTTCATAATGAGGTAATGGTTCTTTTCTGGAGGAGAGACTCAATGATTTGTTGATTCGATAGGTTGTTATGAATTTCTACACATCTCTTTCTTCATAGTTGTATTGCAAGAGTTGTAACAAGGCTTATATGTGTTTATGAGGTATATTGCAGGCACCTGGTTCGTGGAATTAGAGCTATTGTGGTCGGAGGATATTATTATGGTCAAGAGACATATGTGGTAGATGGAGTAATATTAGCGGAGGAGCATGGCCATGCCGGGTACCGTGACTAGTGATTGATGTTATGTTCGTATGTTAGAATCAGGTCTCTTGGAAAATTTTGGATGTTGGAATTTGGTCCTAAAGCTTATTAGCTAAGGCTATAGGGATGATCTGTGGGTAAGTGCACGAGGTGTTAAAAATTGATTTTGGACAACTCCAGGGTAGTTCTTGGCACTTTCGAGGATGAACGTATGTTTAAGTGGGGGAGAATGTAATGACCCGACTGATCATTTTGAGCTCTAGCGTGTCGTATAGAGGTTTGAGGCCTCGAGTAGCTTCACTTAATGTTTTATGACTTGTACTTGTGGTCGAAAGTGAATTTCGAGAAGTTGAGAGTTGATCTTGATGGAAAATTTTAATTACAAAAGCATTAAGTGGGAATAGTTGACTAAGGTTTGACTTTTGAGAAAATCACCTCGAATCTGGATTTGAAGGTTTCAATAGGTTCGTATGATTATTTCACACTTGTGCGTATATTCGGGTTGAGAATCGGGTGGCCGGGGAGCATTTCGGCGCCTATTATGGAAAGTTGGCATTTTGGATGAATTTCATAAGTTTGGATTGAAGTGGATTTTGATGTTATCGATGTCCGTTTGGGATTCTGAGCCTTCTAATAGGTTTTTATAGTGATTTGTGACTTGCACACACAATTTGAAATCATTCCGAATTGATATGATACATTTCAGCGCAAGATATAGAATTTGGAAATTTACCAATTTATAAGTTCAATTTGAGGCGCAATTTCTAATTTTGACGTTTGTTTGACGTGGTTTGAGGCCTCAACTGAGTTAGAAGTGTATTTTAGGATGTGTTGGTATATTTGGTTAAGGTTCTGAGGGCCTCGAATGGATTCCGGATAGTTAACAGATCAATTTTGGGACTTAAGGGAAAGCTGAAAATTTCTTATGTTGGTGCGATCGCTTATGCGGAAGCTTGGTCGCAGAAGCGACCTCGAAGAAGCGACTGGAAGTGATATGGGCATAGGTAGTTCTGAAGTAATCCCACACATACGAGATCGTAGATGCTTTGACTGGAGCGCATAAGTGGACAGAGGCAGTTGGGCATGACTTCGAATAATCGATGATTCGCCGCAGAAACGGCCAAGCAGATCCCAAAAGTGGGACTAGGCAATGACACAAGGGACGGAAATTGGTCATTTCATCATTTTTGTTTTGGGAATTTTGAGCTTGGTTTTGGGGAAATTTTGAGGAGCTTTTATCATGCAACACAAGGTAAGTAATTTTTCACTTGTTGTGAGCTAAAAGTATGGTTTATAAATGGATTTAAGGAGGAAAATTTAGAAAAATATTGGGATTTTGTAGGAAATCTTGAATTTGTTATTTTTGGATTTTGACCACAAAATTAGATGTATAGTTTGGAATAAATTATATATTTGAGTTTGTGGTGTTATGGCTAAATTTTATCTTCAAAAATTTTCTTAATCCAGACACGTGAATCGGAGGATTGACTTTATTGACTTTTTGAGCAAGAATTGTAATGAATTAATTTATTATGAGTATTAGAGTATATTTTTATTGGTTTGCATATTGTTTTACTAGTTTTGGAGCAACAGACATCAGTTTGAGGTGTTAGAGTGGTGTTGGAGTCGATGGAACTTCGGGGCGAGGTAAGTCTCCTGTCTATCATGTGAAGGAGAAACTACCCCTATGTGATGTAACTGTTATATGCTACTAGTTATGGGTGCTGCGTACTCTTGAGGTGACGAGAGTCTTCATGTAGCTAAAATATATTTATGTTCAGGTAGACTTAGGACTTTATTATGTAATAGTTGAATTATTTGAACTCATTCTTCGGACGTAATTATTGGAACTTATAATCGAAATTGGCTTAGAAATATATGCACACATATTAGGCCGAGCCTTATCACCTTGAGTTGTTGGCAAGTTATTTGAGAAACAGTAAAGGTTATATTAACTTTGTGCTCATGTACTGTATTGAGTACATGTCTAGTAATTTGATAATTCCTTCCTTTCTTATGGAGCGGTCCGAACGCCTCGGCAGTACAATAGATGCATATATGGTTCGTGCCCCTCGACCCTCGACAATGTACATTTTATTTTGGATCGGGCCAAATGACATCAGCATAATCGCACATTATATCACTGGCAGTCCGAATATTTACGAGATTATCTTTCCACTGATGTTGGGCATTTCATATGGTATTCCTTATTCATTTGATCTTGGCATTTGACGTTTGCTGAACTGTTAGGGTAAAATATAAGATTCAGAAATTCATACTTTACAAGCAATATTTGGAAGATTATATAGCTTATAGATTTTCCCCGTTATTATTGTGTTTTTCGTATCTGCTTATGCTTTATTAGTAAGGTTGTATCCGGTTCCGGGTCTATTTGGGTCTGCGGTTCCGGTTCTGGCGATTCCGGTTGCTTCTGGCGCTTCCGGTTCTGGCGGTTCTGAAGGTGGAACCGGTCCGTGACGGTTCTAGGTACCATGCGGTTTCGGTTCTGGCGGTTCCGGTTCCGGCGGTTCTCGCGGTTCCGGCAGTTCTGAAATTATTTTTTTTTTAAAAATCAATATCTTGAATAGTAGTCATTAGTATATTGTAAAATATATTTTATATGGCGTACTATGTTATTAGTATAGTATATATTGTGTTTGATAATTAGTATATATTGTGTATAAATAGAGTATATTTTGTATATAAGTAGTATATATTGTATTTAAGTAGTATATATTGTATATAAGTAGTGTATATTGTGTTGTAGTTAGTAATTAGTATACTAAGTAGTATATATTGATAAAAGAATGTTGTAATTAGTATATTGTGTTGTATATTATATATTGTATGTTATATAAATATTCAAGGATTGATATAGAAGTAAAGACAAAGAAATATTGAGACAAAAGATATTCAAGGATATGATAAAGAGCATATTTATTGACCAAAATGGCATATCTTTCTTAGTCTTCCTTCCCCCAATGGAGTGAGCACAACATGGTACTAATACCACCATTAAAAGGAAAAAAAACTAAAAGAAGACGTGCCAATGTACAAGTTACATTATAATTTATGCATTATTTCTAACAAAATCTCATAAAACCTTCAAGGTTGGGAGGTGGTTGTGTTGGCGGTGGTGGAAATGAAGCTTGTTCATCGCCACTTCCGGGTGAAGTTGCTTCCTGAGCAAGTTCTGCTATCATTTCTTCATACGCCTCATCTATTTCTGGTAGTGATTCTGCTAGGCCAAAGTTCCTTCTTTCTGCGTGGATCCGATCTCGAAAAAGCACTGATTTTTCCAAGATGTACCGCATCGACGCTCTGTGATCACCTATTTGTAGTCTTGCTTGACTAAAACCGCTCTCCGATGCAACAGTTGACGCTTGAAACCAGAACATACCGAGCCATCCTTGCAAGAACGGGAAAATGTTTTTCCCTTGTCTTCCACCATTCCAAAAGGTCGAAAGAGCAGTCTGGATTCTCCTTTTCTAGTCCCTGTGACAAATAAACTTGAAGCTCATTTAGATGGGAAATTTGATCTAAATTATCACCTTGAGTACCCCTGAACTCCGTCCATGATTTAGGAGCTGTTAAGCCAGCAACTCTTTTAGACGATTGTGATGTAGATGAAGTAGGGGTTGGAATATTTGGCCTAGCCTGCTCTAACGCCTGTTTATAAGTATTATAAACAGTTTGAGCATTAACTTTAATTGATGCTTTTGCATCAGCTAGTGTAGCAATTTCTACTTCTGAAAGATCTAAAGATCGATAAATAGTAGAATACCAAATGTGAGGACCTCCTAATTTCATAGTTGGATTTAACATAGCAGACACACCAAAAATAGGAGGGATTGGAAAAAAATATTTTTTAAACTTTTTTTTCATTTCAGTTATTGCAAGTTCATAAATGTCCCATCCTTCGCTAAAATCAACAAACAAATTAGCAAGTGCGGCAATATAAACTAAACAGTTAGAAATAGTCGGATAATATTGTCCTGAAAAAGCATTTGTAGCCACATGAAAATGTTCTAAAAAATCTAAAAGAATTTTAACATTAGTCCAATATTGGGTAGTTAGCATTTCATCATCTTCCTCACCACAATCCCGAGAACTATACGTAGCGGTAATTGGGTTTCTATATTCATATGCTACTACTAAACTTTCGTACATGTAATTCCACCTAGTCGGGCAAGGTTTAGGAACCTTTCTTTATCTAAGGCCATATTCATCACATTTTTTAAAATATTCTCTAAGTCTACATCTACGGTTTGAATAACATAGCCAATTAAGAGCCATTCTCACCTTTTCAATTTCTATGTTTAATATTCGCATACCATCACCAACAATTAAATGATAAATATGACAAATACATCTAACATGAAAAATATTAGTAAATGAAGGATTAAGTGTTCTTGTTAGCATGCCTATTGCACTAGTGTTGCTAGAAGCATTATCCATAGAAATTGACATTATTTTATCACTAAAGCAAAAATATCTGCATACATCTGAAACAGTGTTAGCTATAAACCTACCCGTGTGCCGTGAATTAATTATTCTATATGCAATTATACATTTTTGCATTGTCCAGTCTTCGTCTATCCAATGACTTGCTACAGTTAGATAATCACAGTCATTTCCACTTCTACCAATATCAGTTGTAATAGAAATACGATTAGTTATATGAGTAAATAAATAGCGCAAATATTGTTCATATTCATGCTTGTATTTATAAATATCGGCCTTAACTGTTGCGCGAGGCCAACCTTTATAAGTAGGATTAAATATTCTTCTAATATAATGAATCCATGCAGGATTAGAAGCAAAAGAATAAGGCAAACACATAACAGTAATCATTTTCGCTAATTCTTCACGATCCTTATTTGGATCGTAATACAAAATACCTCCGGTGACTGTGTTTATTCCTGGTTGAACTAGATTAGAACAAGTACTTGGGTTAACTGTAGAATCAACATTTTTCCTCCCCTCTTGTTGCGCTTTCAATTGCAAATATCTAGCCTTATCGCTAGGGTGTAATTTTATATGCTTAACTAAACTACCTGTGCCGCTACGATCTCCAGTATACCTATGAACAAGTAATTTCCCACAAGATTTACACTTAGCCTTATTTTGTTCTCTTAGTTGAATAAAAAATTGTCAAAATAATGATGTTTCTGTACGTTTAGGAGGTTGTCTACTAAAAGTGGGAGTTTGTACAGGTGGGTGTGCCGGTTCATCACCTAAGTTATGAGCAGGACTAGTAGGTGTATCATCTAAATCTACTGGAGCTTGGGTTTCATCATCATCATCATCATCATCATCCTCATTTCCCTCTAAGATAGGTGCATTAGGATAAAGAGCATTCATAATATCATTGTCTATTCTATCACCTACTGCTACATCATGTAGAAAATCAATATCGCTAAATTGATAACAAGGGTGATCACTATCAAGGATTCCGAAGAGTTCATTAGGACATCTAGGTTGGCTACTACTTTCAACTTGCTTAACTTTTCTAGGTCGGGGAGCTGGGGGAGGGGTAGTATTTTGGCCACTACTTTCACCGGTTTTAGCTTTTCCTTTACCGAACATTTTTTTCAACGAAAATGCCATAATAATTAGAATTAAGCAAACTAAAAACCCAAAAAATTACTATTAGCACGTAAGAGTTGAAATGAGTTTACCGGATTGACGAACAACTTCTTGAAAATTGAATATCGTCGAACTTGAACACTTGAAAACTTCAATTCAACAACTTCACAATTTTTCACGAATTTGCAACAATAAATTAAGCACTTTCACTAGAAAGATTGAAAGAGAGCTTGAGAGAGATTGAGAGATATTGATGAATTGGTGAATAAAAATGAAAGAATGAGGGGGTATTTATAGTTGAGAAATGGGAAATAATGTAATTATATAAAGTTTGAGGTTAAATTAAAGTTTGGGGGCCAAATGGCTATTTTTTAAACTTCCAAACGGCAACTTTTTGCAAAGAGCCGTAATTTTAAATTTTTTTTTTGAAAAATGCCCGTTGGGAACTGGCAGAACCGTTTGGAACCGCCAGAACCGGTCCAGAACCACGAGCCGGTTCCGGTTCTGGCGGTTCCGGTTCTAGCGGTTCCAAGGGGTAGAACCGCCCCGCCACGGTTCCCTGGAACCGGTAGAACCAGAACCGCCGGAACCGGCAGGGCCACGGTTCCGGTCCGGTTCCGGTTCGGAACCGCGACACTTCCAGCCTTATTTATTAGACCTCTAGTTAGTGTCGATGTCGATCCCTAGTCAGTATTTATCTTGGATTAGGTTGGATACTTACTGAGTACACGTTGATTTACGTACTTATGTTTCACTTCTGCACTAAATGTGCAGGGACTGACAGGTTCATTTGGTGACCGTCTTGGCGCGTGGGCGCGACTGTTGAGGAGACTTTATGTGAGTTGCATTTCTATTATGCTCATCACTGTCCACATAGTCTCCCATCGTACTATTTATTATATCATGTCTTATTTATATTCTAGATAAATGTTGTATGATTATTATACTTCTTATAAAATTTTCATGCACTTGTGACACCGGAATTTTGGATGTTCTTGAAATTGTTTGTGATTTTGCTTGGAATTTACACACTTATATTATCTATTATGCTAAAATTGTAAGACTCAGTGATTTTAATCCATTGATTTATTCATCTAATAAACATTTATGATTTTGAAATAATAAGGTTTATAATTAAGTTGGTGGTTCACAGTTAGCTTGCCTAACTATGTCGTTGGGTGCTGTCACGGTCTATTATGTAATTTTGGATCGTGATACTTATGATCAACAAGTGTGTAACAAAAATTTAAATGTAAGGTTAATAGGTAAATTATGTATTTTGCATTTTATTTATCCTTAATAATTTATGTCATACTAAGAAATGACATATTCTCTATATAAAATAGTATGGCGCTAATAAAAAAAAATCATATAAAATGAAATAAAAGGAGTAATCTTTTGCATTGAGGGTTTGTTTTTCCTCTCTTAAAAGTGTGGTGTTTCTTCTTTTCGTCTCTATCTCTTTGTACGATAGTCTATAACTAAAAAAAAAAAATTTTTAATGTGATAATCAACGAAAGAAAGATTATTATTTACTTCGTTTCTTGATCACAACACATATGGTAGTGGGAGATAAAAATGGCTTTTAAACTCTCAAATCTAAGTGGGCATTTGGACAAGAATTGAAATTTTTCAAAAAAAATTAAAAGAAATTTAAGTAAAAATGTATTTAAAAGTTAGTGTTATGTTTAGACATGAATATAATTTTGGGCTGTTTTTGAAGTTTTGTTATTGATTTGAAGTGAAAATTTTAAAAATCTATCTTTTGAAATTTCTTTAAATTTTCACAAAAAATCGAAATTCATCTTCAAGTGAAAAATGAAGATTTAATGGCCAAACGCTATTTAGAAAAAAAGTAATTTTTTTTTAAAAAAAGAAGTGACATATTTTGTATGGCCAAACAACCCCTGTATCTAGGAGCATAATTCATCTATTAAGTATTTATTTGTCTATTATCACTTTGTTATAAAACAATAAAGAGAACAAGAGTAATATTGCAGAGAAAGAGAGAGAGGGAATTCTTATTGAATTATGGGATGATTTATAATGGGGTAAGACCCCTCTATTTATAAGGGAAAAATGACTTAGCTACAAAGTAAAACTCTCTACAAGATAGACATTCACTCTAAATAGAATTCTATTCATAACACTCCCCCTTGAATGTCTACTCAATAAGTAATATGCCTCGTTAAAACCTTAACTAAAATAAAACCCAGTGGAAAAAAATTCTAGAGAAGGAAAAAGAGTACACATATTTACAATACACCTTTTGCCTTTTGGCTGCCTCATTAAAAACCTTGCTAGAAAAAACACAGTGGGACAAAAACCTTTTACGAAAAAAAGAGTGCAACGTGTATTAACTCTCCCCCTGATGAGAGCATCAATTCACGTCTTTAAGTATTTGCATCTTGTGCACCATCTTCAAAAGACCATTGGTAGATATTTGATAAACAAATCATCAATATTAACTTGAACAAATTTGTTTCACCTTGAAAACATCTTCCCTAATAGATGTATTGTCTTCATATGATCTTGTTGGAATCGTCAGTTCAATATCATCACATAGAGTTAAAAGTCTTGCTATAATATTATCATGCATATAGTTATACCAAGATACATTTGTGTACAAATTGCGCTGAGGAAGCGGTACTTCAACAGCAAGAATTGTATATGCTTCAAGTAACTGAAATCTTTTATAGATTGTCATATAAGTTAAGTCATATAAGCCATATAAATAGACTTTAGATTTGTATCAAGTTTTCATGTCATGCTAGAGATATAAGATACATAAAGGTGATAACACACACCATTGTCTTTATACTTTTAAGTGCTCGAACTACAGGTCCAAAACTACTTGTCTTTCATATGAAACCAAATTGCACTTGAATGTTTCTCCAGACTTAAGATCCTCATATATGTTTAGTGCGATAATCAATGTCATCGACAAATATTTTATATCGGTTCCAACCTCCTTATTTTTCATAGAGACATAACATAGTGATCTCTTCATTTATATATTCAAGTACCTAAATCTCTCATGAGATTTTATGAGGTGTTATGTCATGTGATCTTCTAGATCACTTGCCTCCTTTATTATGATCATTTGCTCATCTTCTTTATCAAGAAGTTTATTTGAAACTGATTTGTTTACACGCTTTAAGCGTACCATAGGCTTTGTCCTTCTAGGACTTTATTATAATAGGAGCATTTGCATTAAGAATATAGTTACTTTCTTTGGTCAGTAAATGTATCTGACATGTTTTGCAATAAATTGCACATGAATTATCCTTTTTATGAACTTCAAATTCATATTATTTTATTCGATAATCTAGATGTATAAAGGATAATTCATTCCACATAACGTTTTCTCAATTGTTTATCATGTCTTCCCCTCATGTTAGAAAACCAACTTGTTTCCTCAACTTTGAGAACCCATCTTTGTGCATTATTGTGTTAATCAAAATATATACTGTGCATTAATAATAATAAGATAGAATTATTTGGTGTCTGAACCTGAACCACTTGTGAGGGGAGAAAATAATATACTTTGATGTATAACGTATATCAAATTAATATAGATAACTTTGTTCTCATAAGCAATTATTTAGCTCTTAAGTGGAGGCACTTAGAAAATCATTTTGCTAAACCAACTGTGATGTAAAACAACTTATCAAGATGAACTATCTTGAATAACAAATCTTAAAATTATACTCTAAATCAAATTATAGATCAAGTTACCTCGCAAACACCATGTTACGTGTTAATAATAATCGCACATGTAACCATCTCATATATGCATCTTATGCGGTATACATGGCAGGTGAAAGGGGCCATACTCACCTTTGATATTTAAGCATTCATAGGATTCAATTCCAATTTCAGTTGATTTATTAATTCATGAGAACAAACAATATAGGAGAATTTCGTAAAGAACTTTCTAGTTCTTTTAATATTTCCCCATGTGAATTCTATATTATTTTTGCACTACATACTTAAATTGATATGGCTAAACCAATTATTCCAACTGAATAAATTACCAATATTGTAAACTTCAGGTTTACACCATGACGTGTGCAATATCAATAAACTCCAAGTTTATTATGATATGAGTTTTTATATCAATAAACTCCAAGTTTATTATGATATGAGTTTTTATATCAATAAACTCCAAGTTTATTATGATATGATTTTTTATATCAATAAACATCCACTTAGTGAGGTATTCTTTCTTTGTGTAGTACAAACTGAAGACTAAAGCGAGTAACTTTTCACATACATATTATCCCGCTACAAGATGTAGTAATAGAAGATATTTAACTTTTTCTTTATCTATAGTCACGATATAATTTAACCACTTTCGCGAATACCTTAGAAACTCAATTAAGTTTTTTGAGAGTTACTACAACACAATACCTTATTGGTAATCAATTATGTTTCTCCAAAATGGTAATAATTGGCTTTTCCAGAGTTCTCAATTAATTTAGTGCTCCAACATATTCATCAACATCCACATGGTGAATATCTCTTTCAAAGAGAAAGATATATCATTATGGTTATGGTCAAAATTATATGCAAGATCTGTTTCTTGCATTACCGTTGTCTTTTAATTCACAATAGCAAAATACTTTGGCGTACAATAAGTACATGACTAATGACCATTGATGCCATAATAATGATATTATTTCTTATATCATCTCAAACCTCCTTCTAGAGGTGAGTGTGGTATATTCACTACCAGTAGCACGTTCATATTCTTCCAAGAATGAATATGTATTCAAAAATCAATTGTCACAATCACATCATGAATGGACTATACTCATCTATATGCGCTTTATAAAATCTCATGTCAAATCGATGACATATTTTTCACAGAATAAAAGATTATTTTGAGAATCACTATTGTACTCATTACCACAAATAATGACGATTATAATTTCGTCTATTGTCACATCCATATCCATTGAGACATTCATAGTAATAATTTTATCTTCTTTCAGATTTATCATATAATGCTATCACATTCTCTTAAGTGGGAG
Organism: Nicotiana benthamiana; assembly: GCA_034376525.1. NCBI lineage: Eukaryota > Viridiplantae > Streptophyta > Magnoliopsida > Solanales > Solanaceae > Nicotiana > Nicotiana benthamiana. The sequence goes on from CM067325.1 coordinate 18,726,368, forward strand.
CAAATTCAATGGGACGAGTTTTCAATTCTTTGACCACAATCATATATGAATTTGATCATGGCGAGGCATATAAATTTTACCATTTCAGGTGGTTATAATTTCGTATAAACTCCATTAAAGTTATAATCAAACTTTGTTGTCTTTGCTTGTATATAAAATCAAATTATAGAATTTCAAGAATTTGAAAGAGAAAAGTAAAATACTTACCTTAAATTCAGAATTTAATCATAAGGAAGTTCATGAAATAATTGATAATCATTATGCTCCATCCCAAAGTTTCTACTCAATTGGTTAGAATCTCGTGCTGATAACATATTATAAAATAATAAAGAGAACAAGAGCAATATTGGATAGAAAGAGAGAGAGAAAGGGAATTCTTATTGAATTTTAGGATGATTTATAATGGGGTAAGACCCATCTATTTATAGGAAAAACATGACTTAGCCACAACGTAAAACTCTCTAAAAGATAGACATTCACTTTAAATAGAATTCTATTCATAACACACTTGTCCTTTATCATTTTCTACTCCGATTAAATTCTAGAGGATTTGACTTTACCTTGTATGATAATGATATTATGTCCTTCGTATCCGTATCTCTAAAAAATACATTGAAAAGCTGGACGAAGTTTGTTTAAAGCTGAAGATTGTATAGCAAAGTGAAAAATTATTTCATCACCAAAAGTCATTGTGGTCGGTAATGATTTCTCCTACCTTAACAAGATATATGAAATTCAAATATAGAAATGAAGTTGTCGTTAATAACGAGTTGTTAATTTCAGTGCCCGTATGGACTATTAAAGAACTTGGTTATTTACCTTATTTTTTAAGCTTAAAGTAAATATGCAATAAAATGAACATAATGATTTTACGTGGAAAATTACTCGTCTCAAAAGGTGCATAAATCATGACCAACCATGTAGGATTTTTAACTCCAATTATACGAGAACAATGAGCCAAAATGTATCAATTACAAGAATGCAATTTCATCCTCTCTAGTACTTATGCTACTCCTATTTGATTCATAAGTTACTATTACTTTTAAAGAAAAATACTCATTCGAACTCACTAACTATTTACAACATTAGATTACAATTCAATTTTCTAAACACATTCGCTAGATTGACTCAAAGAATACAAAGCAAGTACCCAATGCAAATAAAAACAATTTCTGACACTTTAATTTATGTGTTAAAGGATATTTCAGAAGTTCAAAGTCAATCCTATTTAAACACATGTTGAGATCTTCTAGGAGTCTTTTTCATAGTCAGCTTCCTCTTTGATAGGACTCCAACTTTTCCAAGGATTTTGCAAGTTTTAGGACTTTTGTCTATGATTGAATTATCCGTATCTTCTTGAACAACGATCCGTATCACTCATAGCATACATCTTCTATCTAAATTGGACCCAGATAACTTTGAGATAAAGTTATTGCCTTGTATATACGTACATGTATCAATCATGAGGAGTTGATCCTTTAACTAGAGGAGCTGGTTCTAAAACAGTTAAGCAACTACATTGAGGACCTGGTTCTTTGAGCAGCTAGTCACACTTTGTTAATCATTAAAATTTTAATACTCAACAAATTTCCTCTTTTTGATGATGATAAACTTTGTACACAGAACCAGGCAATCAAATCAAATATATTGTACTTAATTATCTGCATCTTATTATTCTTTTTCTAACCAAACACTGGGATTCAACTTAGTGGAAGGAGTTGATTAGACCTAGTTTAGTCTATTCCTTTCAAAGTGATTCCTACTCAGAGCTTTAGTAAAAATATCAGCAATTTCATCTTCAGTTTTATAGAAGTTAATTGAGATATTCCCTTTTTCAATAATGACTCTAAAAAAGGGATGTCATTGCTTGGTTCTCTTGTGCTGACATGGATTTTTAACAATGTTTATGACACTGGTGTTATCACAAAAAATGGGAATACAATCAACAAATATACCGTAGTCCTTTAGTTGTTGTCTTTCCCATAAAACTGAGCACAGTAGGATGCTGCTACCACATATTCAGCCTCAACTGTAGATAAGGCCATTGAGTTTTGCTTCTTGGTTCCCCAAGACACCAGACAGGAACAGAAAATGAGCTATTCTTGAAGTGTTTTTCCTATCAACATGAAATCATGCATTGTCAGCATCACCATAATCAACTAAATCAAAGTTTTATCCTCTGGGATACCATAGACAGAGGTCAGGATCCCCTTGAGATATCTTAGAATTTTCTTGACAATTTTCATGTGAGATTCTTTGGGAATTGCCTGAAATCTTGCACATAATCCCACATTAAACACTATAAAATGCATGCTTGTTGTGAGGTACAATAGTGACCCAATCACTCCTCTATATAGCTTATGTTCCACAAGTTTCCCTTCTTTATCAAGGTCCAGCTTTGTTACAATGGAAATTGGGATATCAATAGACTTGGAGGAGTCCATGTTGAATTTCCGTAGTAACTCTTTGATATATTTGTGCTTATGTATCATGGTTCCAATAGGTGTTTTCTTTACTTGCATCCCCATAAAGAAGTTTAGTTCAACCATCATGCTCATTTCAAACTCATGTCCCGTCAACTCAGCAAATTCCTTGCACATTGCTTCATTGGTGGCCCCGAATATAATATCATCGACATATACTTGCACAATCAGAATATTCTTCCCTTTGCTCCTTAGAAATAGAGTGTTGTCCATAAAGAGCTTTTTCCAGTTTGAACACATAGTAAGAAAATGTTTCATTTACAAATCCAGGAGGTTGTTTGACAAACACTTCCTTCTTCAACTACCCATTCAAAAAGGCACTCTTGACATCCATCTAGTATAAATTTAATTCCATATGGGCAGAAAAGGCAATTAGCTTTCTTATATCCTCCATTCTAGATATAGGTGCAAATGTCTCATCATAGTTAATGCCCTCATCTTAATTGTATCCCTGAACTACTTGTCCAGCCTTGTTCCTTGTGATATTTCCTTGCTCATCCAACTTGTTTTTGAACACCCGTCGGTACCTATGACAGTTCTATTCTTGGGTTTCTATGTAGGTTCTAGAGATTGCCTCTCTCAAACTGATTAGCTCCTATTGCATGGCTATGATCCAGTTTGGATCCTTTAGAGCTCCTTTGATGGTCTTAGGTTCAACCTTTGATAGAAATGTTGTGAGTGCACATAGATTTCTTAGATAAGACATGGTTTGCAATCCTGCATTTAGATCAAAGATGATATTCTCAAGAGGATGTGAGTTTTGATTCTTCCATGGTCTGATCTGTCTACCTAGAGAAGATTCACCCGAGGAGTGATCCAAAGAAGCAGATTCAGTAGGTGTGACTTCATTATTCTGATCAACAATTAAACTAGTTCTTTCTTCTTCTAGTTCCTTGTGGTTTTCAAATCCATATTCATCAGATTCCTTTGTATCTCCATCGCCTGTGAATCAGATGTCATATTCTTTATCCTATAGACCTTCCTCATCCAAATTGTTAGATTCGTTAAAAATAACATGAATATTTTCTTCCACACACATAGTCCTTTTATTAAAAACTTTATAAGCCTTACTTTGTGGAGAGTAACCCAAGAACATTCCCCCAAAGGCTATCATGTGAGTGATGTTAGGTTTTCTTTCTCGAAATAACTCATAGGGAGTTTTCTCAAGAATGGGTCTAATAACAACAACAACAACAACAAAAATCCAGTTTGATCCTAACATGCGGGGTATGTGAAGGGTAGTTTGTACGCAAACCTTACCCCTACCTAATGCAGGTGGAGAGGTTGTTTCCAATAGACCTTCGGCTCAAGAAGGGTAAGAAGAGGAAGCGGGAAGCAAGGAAGGAAGAAATATGGAAGAGAAAAAGGGAGAGATAAATGATACGTAGTATCAAATAATATCAAGGGAACACAATACTTGAGGTGAACAAAATCACATATCGTAATAAAAATCTAAGAATATGAAGGGACATGAATGCCACTAAGCCTATTGGTAAATACTATAAACTACATACTAACCTTCTACCTTAATCCTCAACCTTCATACCCTCCTATCAAAGGTCATGCCTTCAGTAAGTTGAATCAGCGCCATGTCTTGCCTAATCACTTCTCCCCGGTACTTCTTAGGCATACCTCAACCCCTTCTCAAACTCTCCATGTCCAACCTCGCACACCTCTTAACATGGGCATCAATGCTTCTTCTCCTAACATGTCCGAACCATCTCAGCCACAACTCTCGCATCTTGTCCTCCATGGAGGCTACTCTCACTCTATCTCGGATAGCTTCATTCTTAATCCTATCTCCTGGTATACCACACATCCATCTCAACATCCTTATCTCTTCTACGCTCATCTTCTGCACGTGAGGGTGCTTGACTTGCCAACACTCAGCCCCATACAACATATAGGGTTGAACCACCACTCGATAAAACTTCCCTAAAGTCTTAACGGCATACTCCTATCATATAAGATACCAGAAGCGAGCCTATACTTCATCCATCCCGCTCCGATGCGATTTGTGACATCCTCATCAATCTCCCCGTCACCCTGGATAATAGAACGAGATACTTAAAACTTGATCTTCTGGGGATAACTTGGCCATCAAGCTTAACCTTTACGTCTGCATCATGAGTCTCACTTAGTTTACACTTCACGTATTCTGTCTTGGTTCTACTTAGCTTTAAACCTTTAGACTCTAAGGCTAGCTCCAAACCCCCAACCTCGTGTTAACTCTGCTACGTGTCTCGTCAATCAACACTATATCATAGGCAAATAGCATGCACCAAGGAACCTCCCCTCGGATGTGACACGACATTACATCTATCGCTAAGGCAAACAAAAATGGGCTAAGAGTCGATCCCTGATGCAACCCTATCACCGTAGGGAAATGCTTCGAGTCACCATCCATAGTCCTCACCCCAGTCTTAGCATCATCATACATCTCCTTAATCACCCTAATGTACGCTACTGGGATGCCGTTAACCTCCAAACAACTCTATAGGGCCTCACTTAGAGCTTTATTGTATGATTTCTGAAAGTCATTAAACACCATATGCAAATCCGTCTTCCTCTCCATGTACTTCTCCACTAATCTCCTTACCAGATAAATCACTTCTCTAGTCGAACGCCCCGACATGAATCCAAATTGATTCTTGAAACTAGACATGTATCTCTTCACACTGGCCTCTACCACCCTCTCCCAGACCTTCATAGTGTGACTTAATAACTTGATACCCCTATAATTGTTACAATTTTGTATATCACCTTGTTCTTGTAAAACATAACCATCATAATCCACCTCCATTCTTTAGGCATTATTTTTGTCTTAAAAACAACATTAAACGAACCAGTGAGCCACTCCAAGCCTACCTGCCCCGTGCTCTTCTAGAATTCCACCGGGTTTTTGTCTGGCCCTGTTGCTCTGCCCCTGTACATTTTGCGCATCACCCCTTTTACCTCTTCTACAGTAATCTGTCTACAGTACCCAAATTCACGCCGACTCTCGGAGAGCTCCAACTCACCTAGCATAATGTGTCTACCCCCTCCTCATTCAACATTTTATGGAAGTATGTCTGCCACCTTATCCTAATGAGTGCCTCGTCCATCAACACTTTTCCATCCTCGTCCTTGATGCACTTGACATGGTCTAAGAATGGTTCTAACCATGCATCTATTTAGCAGATAGCAAGCAGTATTGATTGCCTCAACCCGAAAATTCTTAGGTAGTCCACTAGCAATCAACGGGGCCCTCCCTATGTTTTTTATGAATATATTCTTTCTTTTTACAATCCCCTTTTGTTGTGGAGTTCTAGGTGCGGAGAAATTATGGTCAATGCCATGTGAGCCACATAACTCAAGGAATTTTAAATTTTCAAATTCAGTTCCATGGTTAATTCTTGTACTTAATATATTACATCCTAACTTTCATTGAATCATTCTCATAAAACCATAGAAAATATCAAAAGCTTCATCTTTAGACACCAAAAACAGAGTCCAGGTATACCTGAAGAAGTCATCAACATTCACAAATACATACTTCTTACCTTACCTGTTGTTTATTCTCATTCGTCCACATAGATATATGTGAAGGAGTTCCAGATATTTAGAGGTACTTACAAACTTCATAGATTTAAAGATGACCAAACATGTTTTTCTCTAATACATGCATCACATACCTTGTCAGGTATGAACTCAACTTTAGGTAGCCCAAGCACCAAGCTTTTTGCTGCCAACTTGTTAGTTGAGAGAGCTAGCATGTTCCAGAATTCTATGCCATAGTTGTAATGACCCGACCAGTGGTTTTGAGATCTAGCATGTCATTTGGTGGTTTGCGGCCTTGAATAGCTTCACTAAAAGTATATATGATAGGGAAATTCGGAGTTGATTTGAAAGGAAATTTCTCATTTTGGAAGCTTAAAGTTGGAAATATTGACTAAGGTTTGAATTTTGAATAAACAACCTCGAAATTAGGATTTGAAGGTTCCAATAGGTTCATATGATAAATTTTGTACTTGTGTGTATATCTATATGAGGCTTTGGATGACCGAGGAGCATTTCGGCACCTATTGTGGAAAGTTGGCATTTTAGAGGAATTTCATGAATTTTAGTTGAAGTGTATTTCAATGTTATCTATGCCCGTTTGGTATTTCAAGCCTCGGAATAGCTCAGTATGGTGATTCTAGTCTTAGGGGCGTATCTGGATGTGTATTTGGAGGTCATTAGGTCATTTTATGGTCGTTTGGTGAAAGTTGGAAATTTGAAGGTTCTTAGAAGTTTGACTAAGGGTGGACTTTTTGATATCTTATTTGGATCCTGATTATGGAAGTTGGAGTAGGTCTATAATGTTAAATGTGACTTGTGTGCAAAATTTGAGGTTAATCGGACGTGATTTGATTAGTTTCGGCATCAAATATAGAAGTTTGAAGTTTTAACGTTCATTAAACTTGCATTAGGTGTGGTTCATGATTTTGATGTTGTTTGATGTGGTTTATGGTTTTGACTATGTTTGTGTCGCACTTTGGAACGGGTTTGGATAATTGGACGGGGCCCCGAGGGCCTCGGGTTTGTTTCCAGATGGTTTCAGCTCATTTCTCTATTTTGCTGGTGGTGGTTGTTGGTTCTGATTTATTCTTCGCGAATGCGAAGGGAGTCTCGCGTTTGCGAAAAAGGAAATAATAGGTTTATTTTTGTTCATAGTGAATGACAAAAAGAACTCGCAAACGCAAAGTAGAGCTAGGGGTCCGGGGGCCTTACCCTATGCGAATGCCGAAGGGCATACATTTAGACGTAGGAGGAACTCAAGGCTGGGACTGCTGTCTATTACGAATGCAACGCTATGTTGTGCATGGACAAACCTTCGTGAATGCGACCTTGGTCATGCGAACGCGATGAAGAAGGAATATTGGTAGGTTCTAGGGTTATGTAATTGTATTTTAAAGCTAAGTGGGGGAGCCCCACCATCTACGATTGGATTGCGTGGTTGTCTACTTGTGAGGTTTTTGGTTATTGGCGTAATTGTGGGTTATTACGACAAAGGAAACAAAACATCAACGGTAATCAAGAAATGGATTTTAGGAATGTGTACTATATTTGGCCTTGTCGGTTCATGTTCAAGTTTTGGGAAGACCCAGAGTCTATTCTTCGTGTGGATTGATCGAGTCCAAGCCTACGCTAGTACTGAGTAGCAAGGGTGGTCGATGCAGTTTTAACTCGACTATGTCGGGATCGAATCCACGAGGAGTTAATAATTAGAATTAGGTTTATATCTAAGCTAGAGGCGGGCTTTGAGTCTAATTACACTTCCATAAGTTTGGGTTTGATTTTTACTTCTCATTTTACTCTAAAGATTGCAATGATTTAAATTAAGGACAATATTTTTGTTGTTGTTTATCAAGTATTTAAAGAGACTAGGGTCGTGACTTATACCTAGGTGGATATCTAACGGGTAGTAAAATCTAGCGACAACTTGATTACCTCTCAGTAGTTTGAGTGATTTTGCCCAATTTAGCTTTCTCAAGTCCAAATAGGTATTCATACAAGTCAAGCGATATCAACTCAAGTCGGGTATTACTATCTCTAGGTTTAACCCTTTAATTGGGGCTATCTGAGTTCACCCCAGTTTCTTGTTAGCCTAGTTTCCCTAGGCTTAGTCCCTCTTTTTCAAGTAGAGACTAGGTCATAAATGCATGAATCAATATTTGCAACCATTAATTCTATAGTTCTAGCAAGAACTAGGCTAAATATCATTAAACCATTCACACTCAAGCCTTAAATCAAATACCCATTAAATACCCACACTAGGGTTGGGTTACAACTCACAACCCTAGCTATGGGTTTAGCTACTAATGGAAATAATAAAAATTAAATATGAAATGAAGATAAAATCCATAATATTAATTTATGGAATGAAAATATACTGCTAAGATATGAATCTAGTACAAAATTTCAAAAAAACGAATACTCAGCCATCTCACGTGCTCATACAAAACATAACATAACCTAAAAATGACAAAAAATTCTATTTATATTGAGCTAAAACTATCTGACAAAATTGCCCATGCGGAGGTTGTGTGACCGTATAATGCTGATGTGGTCCGCGTTTTTCTCTTTTGGATCTGGGTTGAGCTGGACTTCCGTGGACCACATAATTCCAAGTTCGGTTGCACTCTAGATTATGAGGCGCATAAAGTTGACGTGGTCCCCACTTGCTTGAGTTTGGATTGAAATAAACTCTCTGATTATTTATTTTACGGACCGCATAATTTCAATTGTGGACACACAAGAAACTTCCACGCCGAACAATTCTGGTGAGGTCCGTGTTATTCTCTTTTGTTTAAGTTTCTAGCTCTATCAATCTCAGTCATTGCGGTCCATATAATTAGGATCGCGTCCGCATCATGGCTTTTGCGGCCGCATAATATTAGTGTTGTCCATGCTTCGGGCTTCTTTGTCAAGTTGGTTTTGATTCCCTTTGCTCATTTTGAACAACTCCTTCAGGAAAGCACATTTCATTAGTTTCCGGAAATACCTTCAAACCTTTTTGGCCTAAAACACAAGTAAAGAGAGCAAATTATAGGTTAAAATCCCTACTTATCAACTTTCCCAAATTTAAGCTTTTGCTTGTCCTCAAGCAAATAAGGTAATTCCAACCTCTACTAACATAAAAGAATATTTTATTTGTCCTGAGGTGAATCAATCAAGCATCAATTAGGACTAATAATTACCCTCAACATAAATGAATTATCAACAACACCATGTTTTGACCTTTTGAGTACCACAGTTCTAATGTGACACTAGAGCATCAAGAGTTGACTTAATTCACCAAGGAAGCTCGCTCTATTGCATAGGTCATTGTGTATACCAAACTCCTCCTCCTCTACTCATTATAAGCAAATCTCACTTTAGAGTGTAACAATCAAATCTCGGATTGTGAAGAAGTACGCTCATCTCTCTCAAAAGAATGACACAAGTCCGACTCTAAGTACCATAAGCTTGACCCTTATGTAAATAACTACTAATGAAAGGTCACCCAACTATACTTTTGTGGGAATATACTGAAGACTGTTAGATCAAGGGAGGACTTATTAGCATATGATAGTTTCATCTTTCCGTAAGTACTCTATTTTCTCATTTTAGCTCGTAATTTCTTGACTCTTTGAGTCATTTTATTCTTCCTTAAGGTAACTAGAGAGACACAGTGTCACTCTTTCTTTCTCATTACAATAATTTTTCTCTTTTTCTAATCTTCCATGCCTTTCATCATTACTTCCTCTGAATCCCTTCAACTTTCTACCTTATTCACTTTCTTTTTGACATATTTCTTTTTGGCCTTTCTTTCTTTTTTTGCCTTCCCTTTTCTTCATTTTTTTGCTCTTTGTACCTTTTATCACTTTTTCATTCCTCATCTCTGCCCCGAACTTATGCTTTTGTCAATTGTGTATCGAGAATACCATAGATAGGATATTAGAATGTACGAGATTTAACAGAGAAGATTGATTTTTTGTGAGAAAAAATGAAGAAGAATGGGGTATATTTACAGTAGAAAACAAGGCCAAAGTGTAATTTAATAAGCTTAGGGGTTATATTAAAAGTTTGGGAGGGGGTAGGGGTGTTTGGGGGGAGTAGGGGATGTTTGGACAGTTGGCAATGGCTATCTTTGCCATTTAAGCTGTTGGCCAACGACTAGTTTTTTTTTTAATAACATTGGCGGGACGCGGGATGGGATGAGACGAAACGGGACGGGACAAATGGGACAAAATGGTCGTCTCATCCCATCCCGTGTCCCGTTTAACGTTGGCCCATCCCATTTAACTTGAAGCAGGACGGGACAGGATCGGGGACGAGACGGGCCCGTCCCGCTAGACAACCACAGTTAGTACCAAGTGAATCTTGCTTGAGACACTTTTATTAATTACTACTATATATACCAAAACATAAAGAAAACAGACTCACTCCTTTAAGAAGGTTGTCACGCCATCCATCGTTGGGAAGATCCACTCGGTTCATACAACATCAACATTTGGAAAGAACCGTGGCATTTAGAAAACCAAAAGCTTATTGTCAACATAAAACTCAAAAAGAAGCTAACAAATTAAAAAGAAGCTACTAAAGTAAATAAGAAGCTATGCTACTAAGGGAAAATAACGAAAGAAGTTATGAAGTAAACTACGGAAATTAAACCGAATATATACAAACTTGAGGTAAAGCCAATATACGCATAAATGAAAATTAATATATACATCAAATAGTAAAGACATATACATCACAAAAGTGAAAATAAAGATAAAGAAAAATAATGTAATGGTTATTACATACCGAATGTTATCAAATCAAAATGGACCAACCCCCAAATGAAAAAATAGCATTGTCCTCAATGCCTATGACAAATAAGAACAGGGAAAAGGGGTAGAGAGTAGAGAAAACTCCTTATGCGGTCTATGTCTACATCAGTTTCTCAACGTCAACACCCTCTGTATCCTCTAACTAGATCTCTACATCCTCTGACTGGAGGATTACGAGGTTGCTGAGCATCTGAATTAGCTCCTTAGCAGTGTGTAATGTTACACCCGACTTACTCGCCAGTTGCTGTCTCTAGTGCTACCTGTGCTGCTGGAATAGTAGACTCCATAAGTAGGTCCATTGGAAAATCACCTGCAAGTGCAATCTTCTCAACCTTTTTACTCAACTTCTCGATCGACTCCTTTTTCGTCTTTTGCAACTTCTTTATCTGCTTCCCCAAATCCTTGATTATCCTCACATGTGTATCAAGAGTCTTCCAAATCTTCTTCTAGTCTTCCATAATCTTCTTCTGGTTGTCCAGAATCATCTTCAATAAGTCCTCCATTAATGGAGGTACCTGAATCGCTGCTGGGGCTAAGAATGTGTTGCCACTACACTGGATATGGCAGTAAGCTTTGTGGTAGCTGCCTGCATCCAGTTTTTAAAACTTGATAGTGTTTGGGAAACTCGTAGTGCAGTTTGAGGGTAGGTAGTAGATGAAGGCACAGACAGTGGCACTAACATAGATGGTCTGGAGGATAAAGAAGGTATGGTTGTTGCTCCGGTAGAGGTATCGTCTATTGTGGAGGACTCGGCAACAGACCTAGTAGTCACTACCTCTTGCTTTTCAGACTAGTCGGTGGAGGTAATGGCTTTGCCCTTTGATTTAGGGTTCTCCACTCCCTCGAGGTGATACCATGACAAAGGTTTTTTAGCCTTCACCTCCACATCAATATGACTCAGCTCTACCCCTTGATCTTGGAAATACTTAGTGAGAAAGTTGGGGTAGGGATACAATTTTTCTTCTTTCTGGACTGCATTTGAGATACTCTAGGACATTAGGTTCCACACATTAATAGGATATCCTAGCATGATGGAAGCTAAAATTACTACCCGGGAAAGTGGAAGGAAATTTTCATGCTACCATGGGTCAAGACGGCTGCACATGAACGTATGCCACCCTTTTGCTTCAAAGTTAAGGGTGGCTCTGACAATCGACACTCCTTCTGTGAGCCATCCGGGTGTTGTCCCCGGAATAACAAGTATCTCAGGTAGCCATGGGCGAACTGCCTCACCCAAGGCTAGCTTCTTAGGTATTGCACAACCTCGACCTCATCAAACCCTACATATATGTTTAGTGCTTGGCCATAAAACTGGATTTTCAAGTTACGGACCTTCGTCAACTTTGTACCATTTTCTATGTGGGCAACATTGGCATAAAATTCCTTGATGAGATATTCATTGGCATGTTTCAGATGGCCAGTGAACCATTGCCATCTTATTCTCTCCGTAAATTTATGTAAGCCATTTGGATTGTTCTTGTAGGTCTTTGGTTATGAATTATCGCTCAAGAGTGAGCGACCTTTGTGACCACCATTCTTAAAACTTGGTGTATGCCTTCTCACTAACAAACATATCAGCCCATACCTATGGCTTCCTTGATCTAGCCATGCCTCCCACAATTGTATCACCCCCTCTCCCCTCATCTGGGACTTCATCATCATCATCTAAATTGATTGGGGTAGATGTTGTAGAAGGTGTTATAGCAGGTGGGGAAGAGGGTTCAGATGCCTGACTACCTCCCTCTGAGTCAGTAAATGAACTAGAGGAGGAGGTAGGTTCATTTATAAACAGAGCCTATCAAGGAGTTTTTCTGATTCTGCTCCTGGTTGTGGTTGTAAAAATCCCCCTCAAAAGTCTCCCAGTATGGAAGGTATTCACTGGTGTCTGAGAAATCAGGGACTCTATTGGCCGTGGCTTTCTTGTATATTATCTTTTGAACAGACAGTGATATGTTGGCTTTTCCTCGACCTCGACTCTAGGGGAGATGGGGGGCGGTTCTGCTCACCTTTGGAAGTAGCACCTTGACCTCGTGAATGCACCATTGTCTGAAACATACAAGTAGTGAACGTCAGTTAGAATTGGGGTTCAACAGGCATTGTTTAAAAGAAAGATAGTGCTTCTCGGAACAGGGCAGTGCGAACACATAAAAATAAGTGCGCCCGTGGAATCCCCAACACAGACCGCACACTTTTGAGTGTGGTTGCAGAGATCCCAAGTTCATACTATTGGTTCTCTGAAGTTAACAAATTGCAGACCTCATAAAATTGAGCACGACTACATAACAACCATTGCGGACCGTGTAATTTTGAATGCAGACGCATAATCATTTTTGATAGGTCTCTAATGTTCAACCGTACGTACTGCACAAAATTGAGTGTGGCTGCGAAAACCTAGTGCAGACTGCACAAATATGTATGTGGCCACGGAATTCAAATCAGAGCGGCACATAAGTACGAATTATTCTAGGGTTTTCACTAATTAGGCATGATATGTGGTAATTGAACACTAAAAGCTTCAAACCCCAAGCCCCCATTATGCATTCAAACACTAACCACATGCTTATAAGATAGAATTAAGCATCAGTTTGACATTTTTGTATGAATATAACCCTAGATAAAAAGAAAACTAAAACAAAGAGAAAAGAAAAGAAAAACATGAAATTAATTCAATGAAATAAACATACCAGTGGTGGATGTAGTAAGAAATCAACATTTGATGAATATGGTATGAGATTGAAAACAAGAAGAGTGCACTATGATTTTAGTGTAGCTTGAGAGGTTAGTGTTTATAAAGTGTTAACAGTCTCCAAAAGGCTTATTTATACGTTGACAAGGATGTCCCATTGACTTACCTGAGTGCGGCTGCAGAACTTTTGTGTGGTCCGCACTCTTTCCCTTTTCCTCACTTAATCATTGAATCGATAGCGCGATATACATAAAAATGGTCGCATCCGCACAATTTATGTGATCCGCAAAATTTTGACTACGGGCGCGAATGTCAGGACAAACTTTAGAGAGTTATAATTCTCCCTATTCCAGTGGTGCAACCACACACAAAATTGTGTTGGCCGCGAAGGGTTCTTGCGGTTCGCAAAATTTTGGCACGGTCCGCACAATTTCACTACATGGCCAATTTTTCCTTGTCAATTTCCTGCACTGCACACTCAATTTCCTGCATACACTTCATAACCTGTTATTCCAAACAGAGCTTTAATCTAAAACAAATCAAAAGAGAGAAAAACACATGGGTTTCCTCCCAAGAACACCCGATTAACGTCGCGACATGATGCATGTTACCATCATTCATTTGAAAAGGATCAATGCCACAACATGTCTATCATCAACCTTACCAAGGTAGTGCTTCACCTATTGCCCATTAACTCTAAAGATCTCACCATTCTTGTTTTTAAATCTGGAGAGCCGAAAGGAGTCACATGCACCACTTCAAATGGACCACATCTCTTTGACTTTATCTTTCCCGGAAACATCCGTAACCGAGAGTTGAATAAGAGAGCAAGGTCACCTTCTTTGAATTTTTGTTACGGATATACTTACCATGTAGGTACTTTATCTTGTCCTTATACAAGGATGAAGTGGAGTAAGCATGGAACTGGAAGCTTATAAGCATTTTGGTGTGGAGATCTGGTAAAGAAACCCCACTGTTCCAACAGTGTATGCAAGACATTGGTTATTTTAAAGTTGCCCACCCTAATTCTGGGTGGGAATACTACACTTGCATAGCCTTTATTAGGCAACACCCAGTGTGCTGCCCTTGGAGGAGGTGGGGGAGGGTATGGGATATTGTTATTAGACTAGCGGCTTCTCCTTGGTACTTGAGGTTCAAGATGGACCTCATCCACATGTTCATCATCTACCTCCTCCCTCAATGGTATATTCCCCAGGGCTTCGTTGTCAAGAGCCATTTGGTACCAAAAAGCGATTCACACAAAAAATTAGAAAAACTGAAGGAACAGAAAACAAAACACACAAATACTTAGATATATAGATAAGATCATCTAACTCCCGGCAACGACGCCAAAAATTGACCGGGTCCAAGTATACACTACTATTGAGTAGCGAGAGTGATCAATGCAGCTTTAATCCAACTAAGTCGTGGTCAAATCTACGGGGAGTTAATATTGGAGTTAAGTTTATATCTAAACTAGATGCGGGCTTTGAGTCTAATTACACCTCCACAAGTTTGGATTTGATTTCTACTTCTAACTTTACTATAAAGATTGCAATGATTGAAGCTAAGGAGAATTTTTTTTTATTTTTTATCATGTGTTTAAATAGACTAGGGTCGTGACTTATACCTTGGTGGATATTTAACGAGTAGTAAAATCTAGAGCAAGTTTGAATAGTTGGGATCATAATATAGCTATCACACCCGGGTACTCACTCTATACCACTTGGTAGTTTGAGTCATGTTAACAGATTTAGCATTTTCAAGTCCAAAAGGGCATTCATACAAATCAAGTGATATCAGCTCAAGTCAAATATTTCTATCTCTATGTTTAACCCTTTAATTGGAGCTATCAATTTCTGGAGTTCACCTCAATTCCTTGTTAGCCTAGTTGACCTAGACTTAGTCCATCTTTCTTAAGTAGAGACTAGGTCATAAAAGCATGAATCAATATTTGCAACTATTAATTCTATAGCTCTAGCAAGAACTAGTCCAAAATATCACTACTCCATTCACATTCAAGCCCTAAAATCAAATACCTATTGAATATCCACACTGGGGTTAGGTCACAACCCTATCTATGGGTTTATAGTTACTCATGGAAATAACAGAAATTAAAGATGAAATGAAGATAAAATCCATAATATTAATTTATGGAATGAAAATCTAATGTTAAAAGATGAATTTAGTACAAGATTTCTGAAAACAGAATACTCAATCGTTCCACGTGCTCACACGAAACATAAAGAAACCTAAAATTACAAAAACTATTATTTATACCGAGCTAAAAATATTGGACAAAATTTCCCATGTGAAGGTTGTGCGACCGCATAATTCTAAGTGCGGCCGCGCTCTTGCTTTCGTGGCCGCATAACTCTGATGCGGTCCGCATTTTTCTCTTTTCAATCTGGGTTGAGCTGGACTTTCATGGACTGCATAATTCCAAGAGCATCCGCGCTCCAAATTATTCAGTCACATAAAAGTGACGAGGTTCGCACTTTCTTCAGTTTGGCTTGAAATCAACTCTATGATTCTTCATCTTACAGACCGCACAATTTCAATCGCGGCCACTCAAGGGACTTCCATGGCCGGCTATTCTGGTGAGGTCATGGTATTCTCTTTTGTTCAAGTTACCAACTCTCTCAATCTCAATCCTCGCGGTCCGTGTAATTATGATCGCGGCCACACCATGGATTTTGTGGCCATATAATATTGGTGCTGTCCACGCTTCAGACTTCTTTTTCTGTCTTTCTTTTGTTCAACGTTTGACTCCTTTCTGAGTTGGTTTTGATTCCTTTGGCTAATTTTGAACAGTTCTTGCAGGCAAACACATTTCATTAGTTCTCGGGAATACCTTGAAACCTTTTTGGCTTAAAATACAAGTAAAAGAGAGCAAATAATAGGTTAAAATACCAACTTATCATGGATGTGATGTATATGGAAAGGAATTCTGACGGTTTCTTTTTTGATAGAGTGTGCAGCTGCTAGCAGGGCTTGGAGTTTATTTATATTCGGGAACAAGTCAAACTGGGTGACACTCGACAACGGTCCTAGTAGGTTCAAAATTTAAGTGTGGTGCCTAACGATTTTAAGTATGTGGTAAGGTTAAGTATCGAGTTTTTATAGTGGATTATGAAAAGGGGGCTTGGAGTGTTCTAGGTTATAATCACTCTACAGTGTAGCATTTGAGGAATGGTAGAAAATACTTTTGGATTCATAAAGGATTTATCAGAATGGGTGTACACGTTTGAGATGCGAATGTGCGCACAAGGAGGATATAAGATAGTTTGTGGGTTTTGAGACAACGTGGCCTCATGAAATAGGTCACTTAGGATTATTATATTTTGAATGGAGCTATTATTATTTCTAAGACAAGTCCAGAGTAAATTAGAAGAAGTCGGATCAGTTACCAATGGATGAATTGAAATGATAATGGTAATGATCAATTCCTTCGGAGTGTTATGTTATACATTTTATTTATGGCGGTATGTGCGAGGATTGGCGACCACCATTATTTGATTTATTCAGAGATATTCGATTATAGTTGAATAATAAGTGTAGATAGATCCCGAAAGAGTTATGATGGCTTAGACCACTATTTAGGGTTTGTATTTTCTGCAGTTATGAGAATTCAGTGACGTGTTGCAGTAGTTCTCCTGAAATGAGTAAGTGAAATGCTTTTATATGATGGAGTGTTTATTTTATTAGTGGTTCAGAAGTTATGATGAAATTCTTGCACTCTCGTGTATTGACATGATATGTGCAGTGAGCGGCATGGGAATTGGAAGCCGAGGATCAAGGTTGCGATTCAGTGTTTATAAGAATGTCACGAGCTCAGATGAACAAGAAAGAATTTAGATATTTAGAGTAAGCCGGTATTGTTTTTGGAGTCACCTAAGATCGGTGTCATATGTAAGAGGCTTTGTGTACTGATTTTTGTATCCTCGATTTGTTTTGCAACATTTTTTGGCCGGTGATATGGATGCGCAGACTTTTCTACATAGTACAAATGGTCGTAGGGGCATATCCCACGGGAAGATTGCATAAGTGTAGCATGCAATCACTTGATTGATTATAGATTAAATCCAAGTATGGAGATTTTTGGTATTATTTCAAATGTGAAAGTTTAGGTCTGGAAGGCGCTCTATTCATTTGGTTGTGAACTGTGTACACTTGTTCTGGATTTTATGAATGTTCTTGTATGTCATGGGAAAAAGGTTATTATGGATCCCTGAAAGGTTATTGCCCTAGTACGGTACGATCAGAATTGGCGTGAGGTTCACGGGTGGATCTAAATATGCGTGTGCTCTATATCAGGACAGATGTGTTCATTTTAGCAAAGCATTGTTTATGGAGGAGTCTTCGGTCCTTGGATGTTATTTCTATCATCAGCTATTCCGTGTAATCTCTATTGTGACATGTAGTTTGTGAGACAGTATGATTATTCCTACTTGTATTGAGATCTCATGTAGTTTGTGGTGTTGTGAGCGCAGGATGCCTCTAGAGATAAAGGTAATTTATTGCATCGCAATAGTGCTTGAGTTTTGTAGCATATGACGCTACCTGTCTCCCCAGGGATGACATTATACACTTGGCATGATTGTGGTCGACATTCGAGTATTTCTTAGGTATAAGCATTCTGACTCGATATACATTTCCTTATAGATTATTAATTTCGGATCGGGTGGTGTGCTGCCACGGGTATCATGGTTAGATTAGGTTGTATGCTGCAATGGTATCATATGTGGACCAGATTGCAGCCCGCAACAGTGTGATGTTGTGTACATTTCACCTATGTCTATTCTTGTGTGTTTTGCTTCTCATTTTATGAGTAAAGCTCATAACATCTTTTCGGTTGTTCAATTAGTTACGTGTGTTAAGTAGTCCTTCGAGTTCGTTTTCCTTATATATCACATTCGAGTTTGTAGCTTGTTGGTGCATTATGGCATCATTTGAGATATTTGGCAGTGTCTGAGGTGGCTTATTGCTTGAGAATCTTGTACTGAGTGATAAGATTATTGGACTTGGGATAAACGCAATTGGATTTATATAAGACTTATTAAAGAGCGTTATTCAGTTAAGAATGAGGTAATGGTCCTTGTTAGGAGGAGAGACTCCCTAATTTGTGATTCGTCGAGTGGTTATGAGTTTCCTCACATCTCTTCCATCGTGGTAGTATTCTGAGTGTTAGAACATGGATTATATATGCAATGAGGTATACTACGGGTTCCGGGTCAGTGGTAATCTCAGTTGTTGTACTTGGGCAAGATTGCCTTGGGCAAATGAGTTATGGGGTGCATGGTGTGATCTAAGCGGATGATCATGGTCACGTTGGGTTCAAATCCTGGTGATTGATACGGTGTTGAGTGTGTGAGAATACGGTACCGTGGGGAACTGCGAATATTAGAATTTGGTTCTAAAGCTTGTTAGCTAAGATAGCGGGAAAGATCTACAGTCTGGCTCGAGCTAAAGTGCTCAACTGGGTCGTGATGGCACGGGTAAGTGCACAAGGTGTTAACTAGTGATTTTAGACAACTCTAGAGCAAGCCTTAGCACGTTCAAGGACGAAAGTATGTTTAAGTGAGAGAGATTGTAATGAACTGATAGGTCGTTTGCCCTAATGTGTTGTTCGGAAGTTTGTAGCCTTGGTCAAAATTTATTTCGGGAAGTTCGGAGTTGATTTAGAAGGAAATTTCCCAATTAGGAAGCTTTAAGTTTGAAAAAGAAACTAAGGTTTGACTTTTTAGGAAACGAACTCAGAATCAGGATTGAAGGTTCCAATGGCTCGTATGACGATTTTGGACTTGGGTGTAGGCCCAGATTGGGCTTTGGATGACTCAGGGGAATTTTGGACGCCTATTGTGGAAAGTTGGCATTTTGGAAAATTTTAATAAATTTTGGTTGAAGAGTATTTTAATATTGCCGATGTCTTTTTGGGATTTTGAGCCTTAGAGTAGCTCCGTATGGTAATTCTGGTCTTAGGAGCATGTCCGGGTGTGGATTTGGAGGTCTAGAGGTTATTTCGGGGCCATTTGGCGAAAGTTTGAAATTTGGAGGTTCTTGGGACGTTTGATTAGGGGTGGAAATTTTATATCGGGTTCATATACCAATTTAGGAAGTTTGAGTAGGTCTGTAACGTCAAATGTGACTTATGTGTAAAATTTGAGGACAATTGAACGTTTTCATAGGTTTCAGCATCGAATGTTGAAGTTTGAAGTTCTAAAGTTTATTAAGCTTGAAGTGGGGTACGATTCATGATTTTGACGTTGTTTGATGTGGCTTGAGGCTTCGACTAAGTTCATGTCGCACTTTGGAACGGGTTGGTATGATTGTACGGGGTTCCAGGAGCCTCGGGTTTGTTTCGAGATGGTTTCGAGTCATTTCTCCTTGTTTTCCTGTTGCTAGTTGTTGGTTCTTGTTTTATTCTACGCGAACACGAAAGGAGTCCTGTGTTCGCGAAGAAGAAAACGATGGCTGCCTCTTTGTGCTTCACAAATGCAAAGAAGAACTTGCACACGCGAAGAAGAGCTGGGGGTCAAGGGAACCTTACCCACGCGAACACGGATGGGAATACGCGAACACATAGGAGAAACTCCGTGCTGGGGCAATTGGCTATCACGAACATGAGAGCTTGAATGCGAACGCAATGTTGAGCGTGGGCTGGGTTTCATGAACCCGGCCTTAGTCACGCGAATGCGATAAAGTACGGGGGCCTGAGCAGATTGTTTTAGTTAAATAATTTTACTCATTTCACTCATTTTTTATTTTGTTGGGCCATTATTGGAGAACTTCAAGGGGATATTTTTATCAGTCAACACAAGGCAAGTAATTCCCACCTATTTCAAGTTAAATACATGGTATATGTATGGATTTAAACACGAAAATTATAGAAATTTGGAACTTTGAAGAAAACCCTAAAAATTTATATTTTTGGATTTTGATCACGAAATTGGACATGAAATTCAGAATAAATTATATATTTGAGTTCATAATGTTATGAGTAACGGTTATCTTTAAAAAGATTCGGAATCCAGGCACATGGGCCGAGGGTTGCTTTCAACTTCGAGCGGAGTTGGAAAATTGTTTAAATTTATTTGTTATGAGTATTAGAGTATATTTTTATTGGTTTGCACATTGTTTGACTAATTTTGGAGCGACGGGCACCGGTTTGAGGTGTTAGAATGGCGTTGGAGCCGGTTATGGAACTTCGGAGCGAGGTAAGTCTCATGTCTGACTCTGTGAGAGAGAAACTACCCTTAGGTGATATGTTTGATATGTGCTACTCTTTGCAGGGACTACGTAAGTGCGAGGTGATGAGAGTCCCTACATAGTAAAATTCATGTTATTGTTCGGGTAGACTTAGGTTCAAACCATGCTATAGTAGTACTATTTGAGCAGTCTCTTGCTTATTAAATTCCTTTATTTTATATTATACTTGAGATTAGACTTGTGTAGAGTGGTAGACTCTCTAGTGTAGAGATTGGACGAACTTCATGATTTTCCACGAAATAATTGTACTCCTCTTGTGAATTTCACTAGTGCTATGTGTTCCTATCAAAAAGTTTCCCCATTGCTTCTTATAACTCACATATACCTTCGCGAATGGGGTCAAGGACCCGTTAGTGCTTTTTATTCTAATGGGAGCGGGTCGTTCGCCTAGTCAAGATAGATATATCTATGGTTCATGTTGTTCGACCCTCGGCAGTGCGCACATCTTATGGAATCGGGTCATTTATCCCAAAAGATTATTACGAAATAAGCCTAATTGTTTTTCAAAAAAAAAGTGTCATCCTATTCCCGAGACATATACGAACTACGCGGGTCTGATTCTCACCGTATGTGAGATACGTAGGCAACCTCCATAGGGTTCGGCCCCATTTTTCACAAAATAATAATAATAATAATTTTTTAAAAAAGGGAAAATGTGTCTATTGTTTTTTTAATGAAAAACAAATTAGCAGACCCAGTTTCGGTTAATCACCAATTTTTCAGTTTTTTATTTTTATTTACTTTCGGAATAGCATTGGAACATCTTCAAAATAGCATCACTTTTATCATCATGCCCATCCCGACCCTAAAGTTATCTCTAAAAGTATGAAAGGGCCATAATTGCAAAAATAAGCACACTCTCTTTGATTTTTCCTAAAATAGAGTTCCATACAAAAGATTATTTTACAAAACGAGTGCATTGATTCTGTCTTTTGAGGCTAGTGTCAACCCTAACCTTAATCACCCACAGGTACAAAACGAGCACTATCCAAAACACACCATTGACAGATGTAGATGGGCTTCTACTTCAGCTTTAGATGTGGTGGATTCATGTCTCCACATGATACGTAGGAAACCCACACCATGTTCGATCGAATCATTTTAAAAAATAAAAAAATAAAAAAAGAATAAAGTGATAAAAAAAAGGGGAAAAAAAGAGGAACCAAATTCAAGATTTATATAAACTAATTAACTAATAAGCGGGGATGAAGCATGAAGCCTTCCACACTCATTCTAGAAATGAAAATGGCGTTAGGTGCATGACATATGTGATTAATATCCGCAAAAATGCCTAACTCTAACATGTTTGTTGTTTGTCATTCAAAAGAGTTAAAGTAAACATAGGTGGTTGGTTTGTGGTTTAAACTGGCGACTCACCCTTACAACACAAGGTCAAAAGGAAAAAGTAGAATGGCAAACAACAGTGAGACTGAGTTAGATAATGATGATGTCCACGGACAATTGGACGAACAAGGTTGAGGACTTGTTGAAGAAGTAAGAGTGTTGAAACAACAACTGACAGATATGTACCAAGCCTGGGTGAATGGACAGGCACCGCCCTCACTACCCATATGGTCTTCGGATAATCTTCATAATGTGTCCATAGCAAATCAAATGCCCATCTCCATAACAAGTAACCCATTGTACCAACCTGGATTCAGTCCGAGCATTAACCTTCCCACTATCCCCAATACTTCCATTCCACGTCCTCCAATGGGACCCCTCAAAAAAGACCCACATGTTGTACCAATCGTACCGACTTTCACCATTCCTCAACCGGCTCTCACTCAAAATCTCAACAATGATCCACAATTGAATGATCATGATACCCAACATTAACCTCCATAAATGACTTTCAAGGTTCCAGATTCATACAAGCATACTCCTCAGTACATGCTCCCAGCCGACATCGAAAAGCCCAATAAGAATATGGAACAAGAGGAAATGATCAGAAAAATGAAGAGTTTGGAACAAAACATGAGAACCATACAACGTTTGGGAGGCCATATGTTCATTTGCCACCGGGCTTCAAGAACCCCAAGTTTGACAAATATGACAGTCATGGTGATCCCGTTGCCCAATTGAAGAGGTATTGTAACCAGTTAAGAGGAACAGGAGGTAAAGAAGAATTACTCATGGCTTATTTTGGGGAAAGTTTGACAAGAATTGCTTCAGAGTGGTTCATAGATCAAGACATCTCTCACTGGCACGTTTGGAATGACATGGCTCAAGATTTTGTCCAACAGTTTCAGTACAATATTAATGTAGTGTCAGACCGCTCCTCTCTTGTCAACATAAAGAATAAACCAACAGAAAGCATTAGAGATTATGCAATCAAGTGGAGAGAGCAGGCTGTTAGGGCAAAACCACCAATGAAAGAGGCAGAAATCATTGACTACTTTCTCCAAGCTCAGGATCCTGATTACCTCAATTATATGTTGGTCGCTATTGGTAAACCTTTTGCTAAAGGCGATTAAGATTGGGGAAATAGTTGAGAATGGCATGAAGTCGGGCAAAACTATGAGTCAGGCAAATCTTAAGGCGACCACGCAGGCAATTCAAAGCGGGTCAGGTAGTTTCGAAAATTGGAAAAAGAAGGAAGAAGGATCCATTATGGCATATGGGTTCGGGGGAGTGCAAATAGAAATAGTTCCTTCTTATGTGCAATTCCAACAAGGACAATCCAATTCTCCTCAACAGTATTATCCGCCTCAAGGTCCCCGGTACTTTGTTACCTCGCAATAACACACAGTGTTTAATGCTCAGGCTTATGCTAGGCCTCACAATTACCAACAGTGGCGAGCACCGATTCCATAAGGTTCCCGTCAAATCCGGCCGAATTTAAAGGTTCCATACTATCCTCGTCCCAAACAGGAATATGTGAGAGAACAGGAGCCAAAGAAAGAGTTTACCCCAATTGGAGATCGTATACAAGGCTATTTCAAAAGTTAATGTAGCTGAAGTTAATTGAACCCATCAGGCCGCATTGTGCGAATCCAAATTCAAAAATTTTTGACTCTAATGCGAGATGTGAGTATCACTCTAATGGCCAAGGCCATAGTACTGAAAATTGTTGGACATTAAAGAAAGCTATTGAAGATTTGATTTAACCAAAGGTAATTGTGGTGGAAAACAATGAAGACACTCCTAATATCACAAACAATCTGCTCCCTGCTCATGATAATACACATTTCATTGGGATGGTTTGTGATGATCAGGATTATAAGCCGTCTAGCAAGACAGAGATGATTGTTTGAACCATAGGGCAAAAGCCAAAAGTGATAGTAAGCCCACCTCAATCGGCACTGTTATTTGTGAAGTTCTAGTTCAAACTTGGAAGGTTCTTAAAACAATGGTTCTCTATGTCCCTGGAAGCACAAAAAAGATTGAGGTTCAATTGGGTGGGCCAAATCTTTACATCCCTGGGGGCATCCAAAAGATTGTTCCTAATAATGCTCTGAGAAATATAACAAAGCCAGTTGTGATCCGACCTATTGCACAACTTCCAGTGTCAAACACAAAAGTTATTCCCTGGAACTATAACAAGACTGTCGTGACATACTAAGGAAAAGAGATAGTGGAAGAAACAGACGAAATGGAAGGCTTGACCCGCTTTGGAAGGTGCTACTCACCAGAGGAATTGAGAAAAGCCAAGCAAGCCAAGGAAAATCACTTTCCAGTGAAAGAACCTGTCTAAGAAAAAGAAGCAGAGGAATTCCTTAAGAAGATGAAAATGCAAGACTACTCAATACTCGATAAACTAAGGAAAACCCCCGCTCAAATATCTTCGTTATCTCTGTTTTTGCATTCTGAAGAACATTGCCATGTGTTGATCAAAACATTGAACGAGGCATATGTTTCAGAAAGACTACAGTGAATCAGCTAGAAAAAATGACTGAAATATTCTTTGAGGTGAATAAAATTTTCTTTCAGCGATGATGATTTACCTGAGGAAGGGGCTGGGCACAATAAAGCTTTGCATCTTATGGTCAAATGTGAAGGGCATTACGTGAAAGGAGTATGCCCTCTTTCTATTCTACACCAACTGAACATTGACACTAACAGAATTCATACTAGTAGTGTCAGCATCAGAGCTTTTGATGGTTCAAAAAAAGACACTATTAGGGAAATCGAACTCATCATGACAATTTGCTTGGTTAATTATAACATTGTCATTCAAGTGTTGGATAAGAAAACCTCCTATAATTTTCTTCTGGGAAGGCCGTGGATCCATATGGCCAGAGCAATACCATCCACCCTACATCAAATGGTCAAATTTGAATATCACTAGCGAGAAATTGTTGTTCATGGGGAGGACGACCCATCCGTCTATAATGACCCATCCATTCCATGTATCCAGGCCAAGGAAGGATGTGAATCCCTCATATATCAAACATTTGAGTTGATCGAGGTAGACCAAGTGGAAGAAGGAAAACCAATTCTGCATCCCTATCTTTCAGCCACATCTATGATGGGAGCTTCACTGATGTTGAGGAACGGCTTTGAACCAGGAAAAGGATTAGGATCATTTCTGCAAGGAATTGTGAACCCCATTGCTCCTTTTTTGAAGAAAGATACCTTTGGCTTGGGTTTTAAACCAATATCAGCTGACATAAACAGAGCCAAGGCTCGCAAAAAGAATGGTTGGAAATTGTCAAAACCAATCCCTCGCATTGCCTACCCTTTTGTCAAGCCACAATTTGAAGAAGTCCAAAATCCTTCTACTCAGGATGACATTGATGAAGTTAGCCAAGGTCTCAAGGAGATTTTCTATGGGATCAATATGGTTCAAGTTGGTGAGGGCTCTAGCCGTGCAAGTGTTCAGCTGATTGGTCGAGATACCTCGCTCAACAACTGGGAGCTTCTCTTCCCATCAGGAAGGAGCCTTGGTAGTCTCTTTTGTTGCTTTTTCTGTATTTGGATTATTGTCAGGGTTGTAATCCATATATTTCAGTTTAATTGCTTTGCTTTGATGTTAACCCTTCCATCCTTTCAAATTCAATGAAATGAAGTTCCAGTTTCATACAAGAATTCCATCTTTTCTTTCCCTAATTTTGTTTAATTTCTCATCATTTTTCAATTTCGTTAATGTTGGCTTTAAAAACATGACATGCACGCAAAATTCATTCCTGGATCTTAAAAAGTTGTCTCATCTCGAAATAACGAATCAAGAAGTTGAGTATGATAAAGATGAGGCTTTTAAGGAAACAAAAAGAGAATTGGATCAATTTGAGAATAAGCCTAAGCCTAACTTAAATGAAATTGAGGCAATTAACCTGGGAGATCCTGAAGAAATCAGAGAAACAAAAATAAGCATTCAAACCGAACAAAAGACGAGAGATACCATAATTCAAGTTTTGTTCTTGTATATAGATGTATTTGCTTGGTCGTATGATGACATGCCGGGTTTGAGTGCCGATTTAGTGGTCCATAAGCTTCCCACATATCCTAATTTTCCATCAATACAACAAAAATAAAGGAAGTTTAAGACAAGCATGAGTGATAAAATTAAGGAAGAAGTCACGAAGCAACTAAGTGCAAATGTGATCAGGGTCGTCCAATATACTACATGGTTAGAAAATGTTGTGCCAGTGCCAAAGAGAGATGGGAAAATCAGAGTTTGTGTTGAATATAGGGATTTAAACAAAGCAAGTCCAAAAGACAACTTTCCCTTACTTAACATTCATTTCCTTGTTGACAATTGTGCTAAACATGAGATCCAATATTTTGTGGATTGTTATGCCGGGTATCACCAAATTCTAATGGATGAAGAAGATGCAGAAAAGACCGCCTTCACCCCTCCATAGGGAACTTAGTGTCATAGGGTTAGGCCATTTGGCTTGAAGAATGCAGGAGCAACTTACATGAGGGCCATGACTACCATATTCCATGACATGATGCACAAAGAGATTGAGGTGTATGTTGATGACGTGATCATTAAGTCTAAAACACAAGATGATCATGTGCAAGACTTGAAAAAGTTCTCTGAAAGGCTACGAAGGTACAATCTCAAACTCAATCAAGGCAATTGTGCATTTGGAGTTCCTTCTGGGAAGCTTTTGGGTTTTATTGTTAGTTAAAGAGGCATTGAGTTAGATCCCTCCAAGATAAAGACCATTCGAGAACTGCCTCCCCCGAAGAATCAATAAGAAGTCATGAGTTTGCTCAGGAGGTTAAACTACATCAGCAGGTTCATTGCACAGCTTACAACCACATGTGGGCCTTTTTTCATGTTGTTGAAAAACAACGCATCTATCAAGTGGAAAGATGAGTGCCAAGAAGCTTTTGATAAGATCAGGGAATATTTGTCAAATCCTCCTATTTTTGTCCCGCCGGAACCTTATAGGCCTCTGTTTTTATATTTGTCAGTAGATGATACTTCTTTTGGTTGTGTTCTAGGTCAACATGATGCCACAAGCAAAAAGGAACATGCAATATATTATTTGAGCAAACCGTTTACCACTTATGAGACCAAATACAGTCTTTTGGAAAGGACATGTTGTGCCTTAACTTGGGCCGCTCAGAAGCTTAGGCATTATCTTTTGGCATATGCAACTTACCATCATATCCCGAATGGATCCCCTGAAGTACATCTTTCAGAA
The DNA here is from genome assembly GCA_034376525.1 of Nicotiana benthamiana. Lineage (NCBI taxonomy): Eukaryota > Viridiplantae > Streptophyta > Magnoliopsida > Solanales > Solanaceae > Nicotiana > Nicotiana benthamiana. Next base: position 18,753,747 of record CM067325.1, read on the forward strand.
GCCGATGCCCACTGGCAGATTAGCAAAGTGGCAAATCTTACTCACAGAGTTTTATATTGTTTATGCCACTCGTACAGCTATGAAGGCACAAGCTTTAGCTGATCATTTGGCAGATAATCCAATTGTTGATGATTATGAACCTTTGATCACATACTTCCCAGATGAAGAGGTTAATTCAGTTGAAGTAGTACCCCAAGATGATAGTCAAATTTGGAAACTATACTTTGATGGGGCTGTTAACATTAAAGGCATAGGGATTGGAGAAATTCTCGTATCACCTATTGGGCAACATTACCCTTCCATAGCACGACTTCATTTCTTTCGTACAAACAACACAGCAGAATATAAAGCTTGCATCATGGGTCTAAACATGGAAATAAACCTAAATGTGCATGAATTATTGGTGATGGAAGAGTCAGATTTGCTTATTAGGCAAGTTCAAGGCGACTGGGAAACTCGAGACATCAAGCACATTCCATATAAGCAATGTGTGGAAGATCTTAGCAAGAGATTCGAGTCCATCGAGTTCAGATACATTCCCAGGTTTCACAATGAATTAGCTGTAGCCTTGGCCACCCTGGCCTCAATGCTTCCATATCCTGGTAATATTCACATTGACCCATTAGAAATTCAAATTCAGGATCAACATGGTTATTGCAATACAATCGAAGCAGAACTAGATGGTGAACCATGGTACCGTGATAATAAATAGTTTCTGAAAAACAAGAGAATATCTGGAACATGCTAATAGGGATCAAAGAGAACTATTAGGCAACTCTCAAATGGTTTCTTTTTGAGTGGGGAAATCCTATACAAAAGAACCCTGGATTTGAATTTGCTGGGATGTGTGGATGCCAAAGAAGCTGAATTATTATGAATGAGGTACATCCGGGAGTTTGTGGTCCGCACATGAATGGATATGTTCTAGCAAAGAAGATCCTCTGGGCAGGATATTATTGGCTTACTATGGAGCGAGATTGCTTTCGTTTTGTAATGCCAACAGTGTCAAATTCACAGTGATTTGATTCACTCGCCTCCTTCAGAGTTTTATCCTATGTCGGCTACTTGGCCTTTTGTTGCTTGGGGAATGGACGTCATTGGACGAATTGAGCCAAAAGCTTCAAATGGGTACAGATTCATCTTGGTTGCAATTGATTACTTCACCAAATGGGTGGAAGCCAATACATTGAAACCACTTACCAAGAAAGCAGTAGTAAACTTCATTCACTCCAACATCATCTGTCGTTTCGGTATTCCAAAAATCATTATTATAGATAATGCTGCTAATTTGAATAGTTATCTGATGAAGGAGGTATGTAAATAATTTACAATTGAGCATCGTCATTCTACTCCTTACCGACCCAAAGCTAATGGACCTGTTGAAGCTGCAAATAAGAACATCAAGAAAATTCTTAGGAAGATGGTCCAAAGGTCTAGACAATGGCAGGAAAAAATGCCTTTAGCTCTTTTGGGATACCGACAACTACCCGTAAATCAGTTGGCGCAACGCCCCACTTGTTAGTTTATGGAACTAAAGCACTCATACCGGCTGAAGTTGAGATTCCCTCTATTCGAATAATTGTTGAAGCTGGTATTGAAGACATTGAATGGGTGAAGTCAATGTGACAATTGAGTTTGATTGATGAAAAACGTTTGGCAGTAGTTTGTTTTGGTCAGTTATACAACCAAAGAATGGCACGCGCTTACAATAAGAAAGTGCGCCCAAGAAAATTTGAGGTAGGACAGCTTGTTTTGAAACGCATCTTCCTACACCAGGAAGAACAAAAATGAAAGTTCGCCCCAAATTGGCAATGTCCTTACCTCATCAAGAAATATATTGTCTAAAGGAGCTCTACACTTGGCAGATATAGAAGGAAAGGTGATAGACATAACCGTCAATGCATATTCGGTCAAAAGATACTAGGTCTGACATGCTTTTGTTGGGGGCATTTGGTTTATACTTAGCATTCTCAGGTTGGGATGACGAAAGGCTATCATTCTCGTTACCCAAACATTGGTCAACCCTAGTTATCCCTTTGAAGCCTTGTTTATATTTCTTTGTTTTACCCTCTTTTGGAACCAATGTAATTTAAAAAAATCAATCAAATCAAATCACAAAAAAAATCAAAAATCAAAACAGAGTTCTTGAACTACGCTCAACTTGATTCCGAAGGGATACGTCGGCAGCCTCAATCTGAGCTTCAGTCACACCAAAAAAAATCCATATTTCCCCAATATTCAAAGAAACTGGGGCATGTTTTTATTTTTATTTTTCGACGGTGTTTCATCAGATGGTTCCAAAAGTTGTAATTCAGCTGAATAGGTCTCTTTACCTTTCCCTTTTAAGACCTTCATATCAGCTTTTGAGAATGCTAAGTCAGTATACTGCGAGTGATTCTTCAACCATTGGAAAGAGACAAAAACAAATGAGAGAGTCTTATTTGTGAAAACCCTCACGGGCACTATAAGGCGATGGTGAGTTGAGAAAACAAATGAGAGAGTCTTATTGGTGTAAAACCTTACGGACACTATAAGGCGATGGTGAGTTGAGAAAACAAATGAGAGAGTCTTATTGGTGAAAACCCTTACGGGCACTATAAGGCGACGGTGTATTGAGAAAAGGAAAATAAGAGAGGTCAATTGGACCCACATAGGGCATCGTTGATTGATTTTAGATCTTCTTATATCCCGGCACAAGTATGGTAAAAGAACTCAGTTTCAAAGAGAAGTTTACAACAGATTTTGAGAATTAGACGGCTTAGACGGATCAGGCATCCAGTCCAAAGTGCATGTCATGTTCATTGATGTCAGCATATTCCTCTAGATAAGTCCTTTCTTATTTTTCCACTGAAAGAGACGCTTCTTGATTAATTTGTCATGCTCATTGGTTACCTACTTATTTTCTTTCGTACTATTATTCTCAAGTCCCTTTCAATTTAATTTTGTCAAAGCAAAGCAAAGAAAAGGCCACAAAATTGGTTACATGAAGCAAAACTTTCTGGTCATAAATATTATGAAGCCGACTTTGATATTCCTTGTCAAACAAAGGCTTGAAGGACTTAGCAATGTTTCAAGAGTCAACATAAGTTACTCATCAAAAGTTTTTTTGGGGAACAAAGTTGTTTTCACCATAGACACAAAGGATGATAGGCGCAAAATAGTCAGGTTTTGATGTTGAGAAAGAAGTTCTTCAGATAGTAAAGTCAGAATCTCTCGACAATTTGTACGATCATCGACATGATGGTTCTCCTAGCAAGTGTAGTGGACGCAAGGTCAAGTCGCCCACAAAATCAAGGCCACAAACTCACCACCATTTTAAAACTAACGAATACTTCTTTGTTTATAATAGGAAAATAATAGTTTAGTGAAACAGTTCATGGAAAGACGAACACCACCAAATGGAGTTCTCAAATCCATAATTTCCTTCCGATATACATGTAAGAAAGTTATTTTTAGTTTCATTATAAGGAATCAACACCCTATCTTCAACACAGGGTACAATAACCTCTGGTTGCATTATTTTTCTGCCAACACAGGGTACAACATCCCCTGGTTGAATTATTTTCTACATGGGGTACAACATTACCTAGTAGCATTTCAGAGTGCCACGAGCCTCATCTTGTTGTCAACACAGGGTACACCATCCCCTGGTTGCATTATTTTCTATCAACACAGGGTACACCATCCCCTAGATGCATTATTTTCTGTCAACACAGGGCACACCATCCCCTGGTTGCATTATTTTCTGTCAACACAGGGTACACCATCCCCTGGATGCATTATTTTCTGTCAACATAGGGTACACCATCCCTGGTTGCATTATTTTCTGTCAACACAGGGTACACCATCCCCTGGTTGCATTATTTTCTGTTAACACAGGATACAACATCCCCTGGTTGATATATTTTCTACATAGGGAATTACATTCCCTAGTATCATTTTAGAGTCCCACGAGCCTCATCTTGTTGTCAACACAGGGTACACCATCCCCTGGTTGCATTATTTTTCTACCAACACAGAGTACATCATCCCCTGGTTATCTCATCTTGTTGTCAACATAGGGTACACCATCCCCTGGTTGTATTATTTTCTGTCAACACAGGGTACACCATCCCCTGATTGCATTATTTTCTGCCAACAGAGGGTACAACATCCCCTGGTTGCATTGTTTTTCCATTCTTTTTCAATTCTTTATTTTTCCAATAGCAATGATAGTTTAATGTATTTTCAATAACTCAAAAAAAATTCATAGTACAAACTGGGTAAGAAAAGTTTTGTTCGTTTTGTTCGTTTGCGATGGCTTGTAGGTTTTTCTGCAAATCACGGATTGAACGTGTAAAAAATAAGATTCCAGCTCTCGCCAGAGAAAGTGGAACGTTTGATCTCAATGCCGGCCGAACCACCTTTGACATAATACATGAGTAGATGTAGAATTTCAAGATCCATCTTCTAATCATCTGATCAAGAAACAAGCATGAAAGAATATTTCATAGTCTGTTGCATAAAGAGCATCAGGTTTCAATCCAAAGTCACTGGGAGAAGCAAGTCAAGAATCAAGACAAGACTCCAGATGGAATTTAGATTGCAATTTTGTAACTCTTAGATTTCAAGAGTATGTAACTTTCTTTTCATTTTTGATGTAATAGTAGAAATCGCGGATCGGAACCTCGACGGAACTTCGCTCGACTCTCCTTCTAAGAATAGTATGTTACTCTTCTTTCTAGTTGAACTACACATGACCTGATTCCCTTATAACCCGGATATGTAGGCTGCCTAAAACCAAGGCTCGATCGCATCTTTTCTTTTCTTTTCTTTTTTTCTTTTCTTTTTCTTTCTTTTCTTTTTCTTTTTTCTTATTATTTTTCCCTTTTAAACAATAGTGAGGCCAAACATTAGTCACATTGCTCATTTTCTTTTCCTGAAAACACTCCATGTTTCCAAGCAAAGAGGGGCATGATGTGAACACTTAATTTTTGACCACACCCAAATTTTATACTAGTTTAGGGTAAATATTTTATTTAGGTCAAATTTTAATATATATACTAATAAAACATATTTTATTTCTATTTGTAAAGAGAAAAATAAAAATTTACAAAAAAAATATATGTATGATTTCTGTTAACAAGAATTTTAATACGTAAAGTTATGGTATTTTTCTTAGCATAGTTTTAAGTGTTTTTGTATAGTACAGTGTTAGTTAATTAATATTTTTGTTTTAATTTTTAATTGAGTTTTACATTTATAAAAAAAATATAAAGAAAAGGAAGAAGCAACAAGTACGTTATATATATATATATATATATATATATATATATATATATATATATATATATATATATATATATATATATATATATATATATATATATATATATATAACAAAAAAGAAGAAGAAGTTTGATAAAAAAATTTAATTTCAAAAGTGATTTAGCTCATCCATGACTCTTCCACTTCACGTAACTTCCTTTTCCACTAACTCTCACGTTCCTAACTTCCCAATACCCACTTCCCCACTTCCTTAGAAGTTATAAAACTACTCATACTCATATCTATAAAGAGAAAGAGACTTCTGTTATAAAAAAAAAAAGAGGACAAAAAAAAGGAATATATATATATATATATATATATATATATATATATATATATATATATATATATATATATATATATATATATATATATATATATATATATATATATATATATATAACAAAATAGAAGAAGAAGTTTGATAAAAAAATTTAATTTCAAAAGTGATTTAGCTCATCCATGACTCTTCCACTTCACGTAACTTCCTTTTCCACTAACTCTCACGTTCCTAACTTCCCAATACCCACTTCCCCACTTCCTTAGAAGTTATAAAACTACTCATACTCATATATATAAAGAGAAAGAGACTTCTGTTATAAAAAAAAAAAAAGAGGACAAAAAAAAGGAATAAAACGTTGGAAGAAGAAGAATCAAAAAATCAAGAGAACCCATCTCTTCAATATGAAACGCAACAACAGATTTGTTAGCTTGCTGCCTCGTTGGAATTTCACCACTTCCGGTGAGCTCTCTTTCGCCATAAACCCAGCAAAAGCAGTCCAAAAACGTGCCCTCCTCAGCCAGAATTCCAACCTCGTTCCCCGTTTCGTGAGAGTTTCAAGAGGTCCTGCACGAGATCTTTTCCGGCGAGTTCCAGCGTGCGTATTGGTAATTACGAAGAAGTGTTTCAAACTGGTATAGTATGATTTGGTTTTTTTTTTGTTACCATCACTGTATTTGATTGCATTATGAGAAGTTTTTCTCTTTTGTTCTATCGTAGTTGAGAAATGGTTTCCACTGTTTTAGTTTAATGTGCATAAGGGCTAAAGAGAAATATAAGAGTTTTGTCTATGGAATTCTGTTTTAGCTACTTAGCATGTGAACAAAATCTTATTTTTATTTGGGTATTATAATAAAAATTTGTTTCTGTGCACTCTATAATGTATAAAAATATAAATGCAATGGGGTTGAATGGCTTGGCTAGAGAAATAATATAATTCTACTAAATATATACAAAACCGGAAATACCATTATTGGCCTTTTCAACACCGAAGAGGGGAGTGAAGGAGGGTAAGATAATTTTAGTGATATTTTACATCTTAGGGCTTAAATTGATACAGATGTATATATTTTATGATAAACGGGAGACAATGAGTTACATGATTAATTTTTCTATAATTAATTTGATTTTTTTTATTTATCATGTCATTTATTTCTATTCGTATTCAAGTATTATTGTCAATATTTACTCTCAAGATATAATAGAACTCCACTGCTACTATTCCTAATTTATACCATCAATATAAGTTTAGGGGTATGGGCCAGTAGAAAATCAGTTTGATTAGGTTAGAGGTAACAGCTTGTTCAGGCATGCTCTTAATTAAGCCAATTATCGTGATTATGTATACGTTCGCATAATATAATTATGATTTCCAATATTAAAATCGAGGCATGTGTTCGCGCAACTTCGACCTAACTTTCTTAATCCTAATAAAGTGTGATTAGTTGTGGACACGTACGCGTGATATAATTTTTGGCGCGCCAAAGGAAGTGTGTATACGTACGTGTAATTCAATTCTTTCATTATGAAGAATTCAAGCAATTAAAAGCGGTAAAAAACTAAATATACATAGGTCTAATTTAATCCAAGTAATAATTACAGCGACCGTGCTAGAATCACGGAACCCGGGAATGCCTAACACTTTCTCCCGGGTTAACAGAATTCCTTATCTAGAATTTCTGGTTCGCAGACTTTAAAAAATAAAATTTTCCTCGATTTGGGATTTTAAAATAAACCGGTGACTTGGGACACCAAATAAACTATTTCAAATGGCGACTCTAATAAATAAAATAGTACCATTTCGAATAATGTCACTTTAATTGGAAAAACTCCCTTATATACCCTCGGGGCTGTAAAAAGGAGGTGTGACAGCACCTTGACTCTCTTGTTGTAGTATCGTTCTACTTGCTTCTTCATCCAGATCTTGTAGCCTACTTTCGTCGTTGTTTGGTCCGTTCTCATTGGAGTACCTCAAACTGGGTTCCCTGACTTCGACGGGTATAACTACGTCAGTCCCAAAGACCAGTGAATATGACGTTTCTCCTGTGCTGGTTTTTGGACTAATGTGGTATGCCCATAACACTTCCGGTAGCAGTTTAGGCCATAGCCCTTTAGCATCCTTAAACTTCTTTTTCAATATATTCAGTATTTCTTTGTTGGAGGATTCATCTTGACCATTGGCAGCGGGGTGATACGGCGTTGCAAGTATTCGTTTGATATGCCATTTTTTGAAATACCCAGTCATTCTCTTTCCGATGAACTAAGATCTGTTATCGCATCTGATTTCTTTGGGGATGCCAAAACGACATATGATGTTTTCCCATATGAATGTATTACCTCTTCCTCACATCTGAGTGTAATCGCCTACTTCAACCCATTTAGAAAAGTAATCAGTTAGAACCAAACGGAAGCGACCTCACCTCGTCCTGTTGGGAGAGGGCCGGCTATGTCCATTCCCCACTTTATGAATGGCCATGGTAAAGTGACGGAATGAAGGAGTTCCCATGCTTGATGTATCATAGGGTGTATTTTTTACATTATTCATATCTCTTGACATAATCGGCGACTTCTTTTTTCATAGTGAGCTAGTAGTACCCGGTGTGAGATGAGGGCATAATTTTTTGTGTGAGCACTGCAGTCCCCTTTGTTTACTTCTTCTACTACTCGCCTTGTTTGGTGTGGCCCAAGACATTTGGCTAGGGGTCTGCCAAATGTTCTTTTGTAGAGTTGACGGGCGTATGAGTGTGCACTATGAGAAATGTGGCTTGGATCATTCAAGAGCACCGCTTAGTGGTTATTTATTTTTGATATTTGTGCTATGATTATATGACCTAGTTGTTGAGCTATAAATCATGTTAATTATCATGTTAAGGCTTCACTCACACACCGTTGAGACCCGAAAGGTCGTTTATTGCTATCATGTTATTAAATTCATGTACATTCTAGACTCGGTCTTGTTCATGCATATTATATCATGCCTCAGTCTCGATTATTGCTATTTTACATATCATATCATTATTCGGGCTCGTATTATGACATCTTAGCCCATGTGTATGATACTGAAGAGTATTTACTAAGAGAGGTCGAGAGCCGAATATTGATCGACACTATGGGATCGGGCTACACACCCCAGCGATGATATTGATCATGCCTTCGCTGGCATTAATGTAGCGCATGAGCTCAGAGAAGCCCCTTAAAAGTCTTTACACCCCAGTAAGCGCAGTAAATGATTATACTGAAGGATGTATTTCCCTAGACATAGATTTTTCCGAAGTACTATGCTAAGGGATGGATTTCCGTGGACATGGATTTGTTCGAAATACTATACCGAGAGATGGATCTTCTCCGTGAGGCTGGATTTGCCTGTGTCCTCAGTACTAGATGACTACAGTCAGTGATGTATATTCCGGGATGGACCTTCCATTGGCCGGATGGCCATATACAATACTGAGTGGTTGAGAATTTGTGAGTGGAGGTTGTGGGAACATTGATCATGCTAGCTGTGCATTGGTACATATACGAAATCTCTGAGTATTTAACATTTTACTGATCATTTGCTTCTATTTCTGTTGAGTTTTAGTGTTTTACTTGAACTGTAAGCATGTCTACATTTCTGTTCCGTTTACTACTAAATTGCCTGTTGAGGTTTGGTCTGTCACTACCTGTCACTCCACAAGTTGGACTTGTTACTTACTGAGTTGGTGTACTCACATTACCCCCTGCACCCCGCGTGTAGATCTAGGTATCTCGGGGCATGGTTACGGTTCTTGATCTTCCTTGTGCGGACATTCATCGTAGATTGCGAGGTAGCTGCTTGGAGACCGCAATTCCATCTTCTATTTCCCTATCTTCCTTTACTTTTACTTATTGGATGTATTCTAACTATTTTAGATTTGTATTTCAGACAGTTGTATTAGTTTTGCTCATGACTAGTGACACCCACGATTGGGGATTATGTTTCATTCCGCTGTTTTGACATTTCTATTATTATTACTAAATTCTATAGTAAAAAGTGATGTTTTTCTGAAGTAAATAATTTGATAAAATGGAGAAAGGAAATAAGTGGTTGGCCTAGTTTCACGATAGGCGCCATCACGACCGGGTCGGATTTTGGGTCGTGAAATGTTTGTATCAAATCCTAGGTTACATAGGTCTCACGAGTCATGAGTAGGTTTAATAGAGTCTCGCGGATTAGTACGGAGACGTCTGTACTTATCCTCGAGAGGCTGCAGAACCTTTAGGAAAAACTTCACAATGTTGAATTATTATCGTGCGTCCTTGATTCAGCTTTAAATGTAACTCTTTGAATTCCTTCCACACGTTTGCATGCGCGTATGGGCATTCACTATCGGCTGTGCATAGACGGCTTGTGATTCCCTGATCGAGGGGTGAGATGTAATTCAGTGTTGATGTTGGGAAGTCTGGAGGACTTGAGGACGAATTTTGTCTATAGCTTGAGCATGGAGCTGTTGATTTCACGAACGCGTGTTTCTAGATCTATATGTTCGATTGTGCCCCTATTAAGGGAAGTGATGACTAGATAGTTACGTGATGAATGTGATGTGACTGCGAGATGTATTCATATGAATTGAATGAGACGAGTAAGGTCTGCTTTAGGGCGGCAAGAACTATCTGGTGCTCGATTTCCATCGTGATCTGATATATAGCCCCGAGTTGTGGGTGTGATGAAGAATCTTTTCATGTTACCCAGTTGGGAAATGAAGTAAATTTCACGTTGTGATATGAGTTCAGACTCAGGAAGATTAAATGACGATGTAATTTTTATGATGATGGAATGGTATAGATAGATACCAGTTGAGGCTAAGCAAGTGGATTATCTCCTGCAGAGTATTCTGAGGTTTGTGTGATTCTTATGGTGGTGGTCGGAAGTCCTCTTTTATCAATGGCATATATGTGTTGCAATTTGAGTTTGGATCACTTAAGAGAGTGGGATTGACTATTACGATGGTTACAGTGAGGTGAGGTTACTTTATGCGGTGTAGGAGTGCTAATGGAGCACAGGTCGTTTGGTCCATTTGATCGATATAATTGCGGTTCAAGTAGAATGGATGACTCTCGAGAGTGGTTCTAATGTGTTCAAGATCTTACATGTAATACTTGGTGAGTATTGAGTTGTATATTTAGTTAGAAACTGAGGTTTGCATTTGAGGGTGTCAAGACTCGTGGTATATCTATATCACTATGGTATTATATATATTAGTATCAGGCAAGGTAATGGCTTTGGGTTTGTAGGGAGTCACTTCAGGGTAAGTATTTTGAATGTGATGCCTTTGGGAATGTTTGAGAGAGTAGTCAACGTCTTATGAGCCTTAAAACGGTGTGGTTTTATTCTTGGGTCTCGTGTGGTGAGTCTACTATGGTATTATATATATTAGTATTAGGAAGGTCAAGGTAATGGCTTTGGTTTTGTAGGGAGTCACTTCAGGGTAAGTATTTTGAATGTGATGCCTTTGGGAATGTTTGAGAGAGTAGTCAACGTCTTATGAGCCTTAAAACGGTGTGGTTTTATGCTTGGGTCTCGTGTGGTGAGTCTAGGTTGAGGAATTATGGTGTTATAGCAAGAAGAAGTATCAAGTTGAAGGTAAATCAGAAGGAACTTGGATAGATGGGATAGCTTGGTAGTAGGCCGGATCGTCATGGTAAGGATATGATTAGTTCTTTGGGTGCTTATGAGGTTATGAGTTTCTACAGGTTTTTGTGGCAATGTTTTTGGGTTTTGGTGATCTGCGTAGCTTGGTTGAGTTAGAACAATCCAGTCCTGACAATTTGGTTTTGTGCAAGTGGGATTCAGAGAGTTCTTGATGGTTTCTACTACGGTGAGAGGGTATATTTTCTATTGGCATGAGGTGCATGTGATGAATAGTGATTTTCTTCTAGGTGGATCAAATGGAAAGTTCTTGTCTAGTTGAGTACGTAGTTGCTTGTGGCTCGGAATTGATATGTAGTTCTGATGGTTATCCTAGGGTGGTATGGTATGTGGTATGTTGAGTAGGACTAAGATATGCATGTGTAAGGTCACAGTTCAGTTCTGAAAGGAAGATCATAAAATTCTTAGGCAATACGTGCAATCTAAGATGACTAGGGAAATGATATTACTAGTTGGTGTAGCTTAATAATGGTATGCGCTTCAGAAAAAGGAAAATGTGACTGAGCTAAGGATACTTCATTAGTATTGCGGCACTTTTTTGTTGGATAGATTGCTGATATTTGAGTTTGCTTGGTGGCAAAGAAGAATTATAGAAGTACCTCCCATGGAATGATTGGGCATTAGAGGTGTGTTGTATATTCATATGATGGAGCTGGGATAAGATATGGTGATTGGCGTGCTGTATAGATTTGGAGACTGGGAGTTCTCACAAACAGGTTAGGCTGTGGTTGTGGATCGTGTATATCGGTCTTGTGAGGTAACTATTGTAGGTTTGGAGACCCGAATGGATCCTTCTTGCTTAGTATTCTACATTGTGGTACGATACTGGGTATAGACTGGTTGTCTCAGTTTCATTTCTGGAATGTTGTGCTAAGGCCGTCCGAAGGCGTTGGCTATGCCGGGGATGTCACGTATTGAGTGGCGAGGTTCGACGGGTTATGTTCCTAGTAGGGTGATTTTATTTTTGAAGACCTAACGGATGGATGGGAAGGGTTGTCTTTCTTATTTGGCATTCGTGACGGAACGCAATGCAGTGACTCCTACCATTGATTCAGTTCCAGTGGTGAGGGATTTTTTTCGGATGTGTTTCCTGCTGCCAGGCGTGTCGCTAGACAAGATTGTTAATTTTGGTATTAATTTGGTGCCCGACACTGTATCGTTATGCACCTATGAAGTTAAAGTAGTTGAAGGAGCAACTTCAGGAACTCCTTGACAAGGGGTCCATTGGTAGGCTAATATGGATGTGCGTTCTTCATCGATTCGGTTTGGTTGATTCCGAGTTGTATTGTTGAGGGATGTGTTGATCGATTGTTATTGAGCTTATTAGTGATCTTGGGAGATCTATGAGTTGCCTTTCCTGTTGCAAGGCGTTAGGATTTATTTGTTATAGGCACACGTGGTTCAATTTTATTGGGGTCTCTCATTGGAATTCGAGTGGGAATAATATTAGGTATTGCTCAGCGGATGGCGTATCGATTGTGTCCTTTCAGGTTTGTGTAATGATGACAATTTCTTTGCCATGTTATGATGATTTTCTTTGGTTCTAGACATCAAATTGTGCGCGGTTGTCGATTTTGAGCATAATGACTTGAGGTGCTTCATGTGGACTAGTGTTTGGATAGGGTCGCGTATTACGGCGAAGTTATGTGGAGGTATGACCCTTCGAGTTAGATTCATGTGTTATGTTTCTACGATGTGTGACGGGTTCCCAACATTGTGTTGTGGTGGTACTGGTGAGCTTTTAGTACATCTCTCTCATTTGTGTCATTTTCATGATTTGAGTATGTTCGGATTGTTGTTTATTGGTGCGCGGATTGCACGATTTGTGGCTTTAGTTTGTATTAATGTGTCATGTCACCAGAGTAGTTGTGTTGAATTAGATTAGATGGTTGGGATCTATAATGAATACAAACAGATTTGATTTCAACATATTGGAAGGATAACATCGATGTTCGGCATAGAAATTGCCATGGTCATTGCTAAAAGAGAAGTGGCTTCATGAATGGTTAATATGAGGAGTGGTTATGACTTCCTATGTTTTTCATTTATCATTGGCAGTATACAGAATTGTTGGAACGAGGCTTTATTTGACAAAAGGCTTATTGTCGAAATTCAAAAGTTTTGAGCAACTGTTGTGATTAGAAGTTATCGCTATAAGTGTTTGAGTTTTGTGGTATGTCATGTGATTGCACCTGAGGTTCCAGATATGGGTTATTAGAACTGGGGCTTATTTAAAGTATAGATGTGAGATTTTGATCTTGTAGATGATTTCAGAAGTGCAAATGTATGCCTAAGATTTATGGGTTAGGTTGGATTGTGAAATTTTAGTTACATTGTGTTATCAAATCTATATGAGATAGGTTAATGTGGGATCACCCCGGGTATGTGCATGGTAAGGTTACACAACGATTTGATGGGTTTCGGACCAACTCTAGGCATATTTGAGGATGAACGTATGTTTAAGTAGGGGATGATATAACGACCCGACCTGTTGTTTTGAGCTTTTCCACGTCGCTCGCCAGTACTCAAGCATGAATATCCCCGTGTGATGTATTATAACTTATGTAAATCGTCATTTTTTATTTTTAGGGTAATCAGAATGAATTTGGAAGAATAGTTATTAGTTTGAAGCTTAAAATTTGAAAGGGTTTGACCAAGTTTTGGCTTGCTAGTACATGATCTCTGATTGGAATTTTTTATTATTTGGTTAGCTCCGTTGGGTTATTTGGGACTTGAGAGCGTGAACAAAATGTATTTTGGAGGTCCGTGGAAGGTTAGGCTTAAATTGATGAAATTGCAATTTTGGCATTTTTCGGTTGATAGGTGAGATTTTGATATAGGGGTCAGAATGGAATTTTGGAAGTTGCAGAAGGTACGTTGTGGCATTTGGAATGTGTGTGCAAAATTTCAGGTCATTTAGATGTGATTTGGTCAATTTTTTGATCAAAATTGGAATTTGGAAGTTTTTAGAGTTCTTAGGCTTGAATCTGATGTGATTTGATTGTTTCGATGTTTGTTGAGTTGTTTTGAAGGTTGGTATAAGTTTGGATAGTAGTATATCACTTGTTTATGCTTTTGGTTGAGGTTCCGGGGGCCTCGAGGGTGATTTCGGATGGTTGACAGAAAGTTTGGAGTTGAGTTTGGAAGCTGAAGAATTTTTTGTTGCTGTGATAACCACACATGCGGTTGCGAGGCCGCAGGTGCGATGTCCGCAAAAGCGGAAGGCAAGCCATAGATACAGCCAGGTGGAAGATCAGCTGGAACCACAGAAGTAGTCAAGGAAGTGCACCTGCGATAGCGCAGGTGCGATATTATCATCACAGATGCGGAAAATGAGGGCTTAAGTGAAAACCACAGATGCGATGTATTGGACCACAGAAGCGGGACCGCAAAAGCGGTAATGGGACCGCATGTGCGAAAAGTCCAGGTCAGAAAGTATAGAAGATTTTGCGATTTTTGAGTTATTTTTCACTATTTTCATACGGGTTTGAACTTGAGGGAGCTATTTGAAGAGGGATTTCAAAGTGGTAAGGTTTTTGGACTCTAAATTCATTTCTATGGTGTTATTTAACTGATTTGGCTTAAAAATTAAGGGTTAAAAATTGGAAAAATAGGGCTTGAGATTGGAGACCTTTGAGCAAGGATTTGAGGGGTCATTTGTTGGTCGGATTTTAGTACTTTTGACATGTTGGATAACGAGTCTATTGATATGAATTTTATCAAATTCTGAGATGTGGGCCCGGGGGTCGAGTTTGGCTAATTTCGGGGTTTGCGTTGTATTTTGATTACTTCAGAGCGGGCTTTGTTCCCTTAGCATATTTTGATGATTATGTACTGATTTTTGTTAGATTCGAGGCAATTGGAGGCCGATTAAAGAGGAAAAGGCATCACCGGCTAGAGTTTTAGCTTGACTTGAAGTAAGTAATGCCTTTCAACCTTGGTACTGCGGGTTTGAAACCCTGAACGATGTGTTATATGATTGTTATGAAGGTAACGCTATGCCAAGCGACGGACGTATGAGCGTGCACCGTGAGAAGTGCGACCTGGATCATTCCATAGCGCCGCTTTGTGGTTATTTATTTTCGATATCTATGTCGTGATTATATGACTTACATGTTGAGCTATAAATCATGTTAATTATCATGTTAAGGCTTCACGCCTACACTATTCAGACCTAAGAGGTCGTTTCTTGCTATCATGTCATTAGATTCATGTACATTCTAGACTCGTCTTGTTTATGCATATTATATCATGCATCAGTCTCGATTATTGCTTATCATATCATTGTTCAGGCTTGTATTATGACATCTTAGTCCATGTGTGTGAGACTGGAGAGTATTTACTGAGTAAGGCCGAAAGCCAGATATTGACTGACAGTACGGGATCGGGCTGCACGCTTCAACAATGATATTGATCATGCCTTCGCTGGAATTGATATAGCGCTTGGGTTTAGAGAATCCCCTGGTGTCTTTTACACCCCCAGTGAGCGCAGTGGATGATTATACTAAAGGATGGATTTCCCTGGAAATGGATTTGTCCGAAGTACTATATTGAGGGATGAATTTTCCTAGACATGAATTTGTCTGAAGTACTATACCGGGAGATGGATCTTCTCCATGAGGATGGATTGGCCTGTGTCTTTGACACTTGATGACTACGGTTAGTGATGTATATTCCGGGATGGACCTTCCCTGGACCGGTTAGCCATATACAGTAGCGAGTGGTTGAGCACTTGTGAGTGGAGGTTGTGGGAACATTGATCATGCTAGTTGTGCATTAGTACATACACGAAATCTCTGAGTATTGAACTCGTTACTGATCAGTTGCTTCTATTACTGTTGAGTTTTACTTGAACTGTAAGCATGTCTATATTTATGTTCGGTTTACTGCTAAATTGCCTGTTGAGGTTTGGTCTGTCACTACTTGTTAGTCCATAGGTTGGACTTGTTACTTACTGAGCTGGTGTATTCACGTTACCCCTTGCACCCTGTGTGCAGATCTAGGTATCTCGGGGCACGATAGCGGTTGTTGATCTTCCTTGTGCGAACTTTCATCGGAGATTGCGAGGTAGTTGCTTGGTGACAGCAGTTCCGCCTTCTCTTTCCCTATCTTACTCTAGTTTTACTTATTGGATGTATTCAGACTATCCTAGATTTGTATTTTAGGCGGTTGCATTAGTTTTACTCATGACTAGTGACACCCAAGATCGGGGATTATGTTTCATTCCGTTGTTTTGACATTTTTATTATTATTACTAAATTCTATAGTGAAAAATGATGTTTTCCGGAAGTAAATAATTGGATAAAATGGGAAAAAGAAAATAAATGATTGACTTAGTTCCATGATAGACGTCAACATGAACGGGTCGAATTTTGGATCGTGACACTTTGAGTACCAAACTTTCTAGGTACAGCAAATGCTAAAACCTCTTGTTTTATATTTTATCTTTATCTTAAAATAAAATTACCACTAATATGTCCAGCGACCAAGAAGAGCTTCCACCACAACCAGTAGCGAGTAAAATAGGAAGCAAATCTCTATCTACAATTGGAAGATCTAAAGTAAATCTTTTTTTGGCATGTAGTCTTTGTTAAATTAAGCCAGAATTAAATTAACAATTTTCACTTAATAAAAAACACGACTATAATCAAACGTGTGAAATATAGATTTGTCTCCATCAAAGTTGGAATCTAGTAACTTAGCGCGGATAAAAGGAGGAATATTAATCGGAGTAATAAAGGTGATGGATATTATAAGAGTGGTTAGCAGCTGTACTACGAGCACGAGTACACAGTACACCTAATGCTGCATAAATTCTTCAATAAAAAAAGTATTTTGTTAAATTGAAGAATTAATCTAAATAGTTGCACTCACCCGCTTAAAAAAAAAGACATATTCAACAAGTGTATAATATGTACATAATCATATTTAATTAATATATAATTTATGCATATCGATTAAAAAAACTATGAATCCAATCGGCTATTTGTTCAAAATTTTCTAATTCAAATTTTGGCTTGGATACAAATTTTCTACTTAATTATGTCAAAAAAGCGTTGGATCTTGAAATTGGGTGTGGCTGCCACAATAAAGCACAAGCAATTTAATTCTTTGTTTTGGGAACAATTCTTTTTGGCATTTTATGCATGTTTATATACCCACAAAATTAAAGAGAAGAAATTGATTGGATCAAGAAATTGATTTAAAGAGAAGAAACTATACCCACAAAATCAAAGTTGGATTTGGATTCTCAAATTTATGCTCATACGAGGCCTATAAAGAGAGACTAACAAAGATTTGTAAATATTTGGATTTTACTTTATAGTTATTGCATCATGAGTAGGTCGAATATTAATATTGACAGCGTAAAAACCTACTCAATTTGAACTCCCTGTGCGTTAGAGGAATACTGTAACATAAGGCTACGCAAGAGGAATATATAGTAAGAAAACCAGATATGTGTAAGTCTAAAAGAACTTGCAGACGATTACACAAGGGAGGCGACAGAAGCTCTGTGACAGAGGTTAGAGCAACGGCAAGTTTTCCCTCTTACCAAAAAAAGGAAGAAATAGAGAACGGCGTGATTGAATATTAATAGTCTATTTGATCAAGTTTTTTTTTTGGCAAGTTTTTTTTTTTTTGTCAAAAGCGTTTTTGACCAAAAATTAAGGTGTTTGGCCAAGCTTTTGAAGGGAATAAGTGCTTTTGAGGAGAAGCAGAAACAATTTTGAAAAAGCAAAAAAATATAGGTTCTCTCAAAAAGTACTTTTTTGAGAAAAATACACTTAGAAGCAATTTTTTCAAGCTTGGCCAAACTCCAATTGTTGTTCAGAAGTACTTTTCAAACTAATTATCCAAACACAAATTGCTTCTTAACAAAAGTACTTTTGAGAAAACACTTTTGGAAAAAAATACTGCTCAAAATAAACTGATTTTTATAGCTTGACTAAATGGGCTATAAGTAACCGAAAGAGGACTTTTCCCTAGAGAGAAAGATACGTTATTTTTACCCAAAGGGAAACAAAGAATGGGAAAAAACTTATCCGCACCGGATATTTATATCTATTAATAAATATTTGACACATAGCACTTTATTTAACTACAATTATTAGTGATTGACTATAGTTAACTATCATGTATTTTGCACATAATATAAATTAGTAATATAAATAAGTACCATCTAACGGAAAGTAAATGACGGCAATTTATTAGACGTGAGTTTTGTTATGTTTTCGTTCATATGCTCTTGAAATCTACATGCATACCCATCCACATCATTTTGTTCCAGTACTTAAAAATTTCCCCTTGAAATTAAATCTCATAAAACTCCTACGCCACTATTCTCTATAAATACTACAATGAACATGATATTTAAGTCCATGCTAAGATTAGTTAATCTTGAAATTATCATTATATTCATTTATCATACTTCTATCTCATTTTTAATATCCTAATGTCAACTTATATAATTAAGACTATGATATGTGATAGGTGGCCAATGCTGTACCTAAATATAATAACCAGATATTTGCAATATAAGGAAGTCAAGCGCGCAATTTTGATTATGTAATTGGCCATTTTATCCAACAAAGCATTCAAGAGTTTCCTAATTTTATTAGCCTACAAAAGCAATCAAAAGTTTCTTGAATGTATATTAATTCTACCATCAAAATTCAAAAGATAAGCTTCTTTTCCCAAATATTTCAAAATATTAGTACCGTTCATTTGTAGTTAGGAATTTCGACTTCTGATTTGCAATCAAGAAATGAAAAATTGAAGAAAAAATGACCCAAATCTTCGAAACATACCAAAACGCTAGAAGAAGAACGAACGGTAACAATTGTAGATATTGTTATGCTAATTAATGACTTCGCTTCTCTTTTATATTTTATTTATTAAAAATATGCCTCTAGACCTTAGTTTGACTTGTGTTATTAATTTAACTAAATAAGGTATAAACACTAGGTGCAAGTAAGTTTTTTCTAATAGAATGGGTGAAGGAAAACGCAAATTCTTGTACCAAAGTGCTACTGTCAAAACATGCTATCGAGAAGGGCGGATCTAACATGTTAAGTTTAGGTTTAACCGAATTCATTATCTTTTTTTATTTATAACATACGTATATTATATGGTTTTACGTTTTGAACTTGACATTACAAAGAATTATAAAATTTGAACACATTAAGTAGGTGCTTGGATATACAAAAATTTAATTATTGAAAAAGTAATTTTTGGAGTTAAGTTGAAAAATAGTATTTGAAATTCAAAATCATGTTTGGACATATATTTTACTTGAAAAAGTATTACAGTTTTGTGAGGGAGAAAAAGATTCTGAAAATTTTGAAAAGATTATTTTATTTTCGGAATTTTTTTCATAAACTTGTAAATATTCATGGATAAATACATTTTTTTGATTTTTTTTTTATAGAATTTTTTTATAGACAAACGGGGCCTAAAATTAGATTCCAAATTCACTTATCCTGCGAAGCACTATTAGACTTAATTAGCACTAATTTTTATTTGAAGATAATAGGAGGGACAAATATTCTTGTCAAAGGATGGGACGAGACAGGAGTCAACCTTCTCCAAAATTTGCCATGACTAGGAAGTTGGAATGTTTGCAACTTGTGCCTTTTGACCAAGATATTTTTATGTACAATTTGCAACTTCTGACTTACTGATTAGTTTTACCTTTCTTTTTTATTCACTTGATCATCAAACTTTCTTGACGTGACCAAGCAGGTATTTTTTTTAAAAAAAACCTCAAGTGGTTGGGACTTGTGGATGAGATTTAGGATTTCGATTCTTATTTGGGTTATTTCAATATTCATTGCCTTTTTATAACCGTATGAATTTAAATTTGACCGATCATGACATGTGATAAAGTACGACAAACGACCTATTATTCTCGAGTCGTTGTTATGAAGGGAACAACCTTAAGGTCAAGGAAAAAACTGTTCGACCCGTGTAATAGTGTAAGCCCATTATAAAATATTAGGAATATTCTATACAATTTAGAAGAGTTTAACTTTAATATAAAAGGGGGATAATAACCTTATAATAGGGAGAGAGAAAAACTTTAGAAAAATCACTATTTGACAATGGAAAGAAACTTATTAACGATCATCTTTTTATCTATTACTTCTTCTAAAGATTATTATATTCAGCTAAGATATGCCCATTCATCTTTGATTGATTCGTTCAAAAAAGAATTTTAATATTTTTTGAGTCAAACAATTTGGCTTCGTCTTTGGAGATTTCTATAGCTGAAATCATAGTTTCCATCTAGATTCTTGAAAGAAATAATTGCTTTTTCTTCAACTTTATAACAACCAGCGATGGCGGGAAAAGGAGAAGCGAGGCTAAAGGCCGTAGTGAATGTCATGAACAACCTCCTGAATTCTCTCAACAAAGCCAACGGAAAAGACAATGAGAATGTTACGACAAGTTTTACACCGGATGGGGAGATCTCACCTCCTCCTCACGGGGATCTGACGATCTTGCGCGAGAGGGGAACCTCAACCTCCACAGTAGGAGAAACTCCACCAGCAGTCAAAAGGCTACCGGAGGAATGGTTAACGAGTGCCTTGAGCAACACGCTCGAGAAGCCCGTCTAAAGAGGAGTCGAAAATGCGCCACCCACAAAAATCACAGCTGCTGCCGATGAGCCAAACGCTACACGAACAGGTAGTACCCCCACTGTTACTGATACATGTGATGATGCAGTAATAGCCATCTTAAGGAAAATTGAAGAGATGGAAAATGAGAACAAAGCACTCTGCGGCCAGATGAAGGAACATCAGGAAAGGGTCGATAAAATACCAGGCGCTCCAAAGCTGTTATCAAAACGCGATGTGGGCCGATTCGTCGAACAACTCTACAACAAAGAGGAAGCCCTCCATTCTATTCCGAATACCTTCAAAATGCCTCCATACTTGAAAATATACGATGGGACCACAGACTTGGAGGAACATTTAATCCATTACGTTACCGCTGTGAAGGGTAACGATCTATCAAAAGAACAAGTACCATCTGTACTGCTCAAAAAGTTTGGCGAAACTCTCACGGGGGGGAGCATTGATATGGTATTCCCACCTACCAGCGCGATAGTGACGACGTTCGAGGAGATAGCAGATAAATTCGCTACCGCTCACGTGGGAACGAAAAAGGCCGAGGCTAGGGTTAATGATATCTTCTCCACCAGGCAAACAATAGCGAGGGACTTCAGGATTTCCTTGAACGATTCGACAGAGTAAGGATGAGCCTACCGAACGTGTCAAAAGGAATGGCAGTAGCAGCCTTCAAAATAGGTTACATAAAAACTACTCATTAGACTCATAAAGTATCCCCCCATCACGTGGGAAGAAATCCACAACGCCTATTGCGCTGAAGCGAGGGCAGACGAGGACGACCTGACCCGCTTCAACGATTAACATCGATCCATACAGAAACAAGGAGAGATTGACATCACGTTGGGCGAAGGGACCAATTACCACGTTTCAACCGAGAAAGGCATCAACCCTATATCCGGGCATCCAATCCTCCGCCGCCCCCTCGACACGCATATGCGACGCCTTGGCATATCACATTCTCCCGAAACAAAAAAGTAATGCCTCAATTACTATTGGCTCATAATTTTTGTATTTCCCCCTCAGAAATAGTGTACGCATTGGAGAAGCTCGGCACGAAGGTGTAGTGGCTGCAAAAGATGAAGTCGGACCCAAACTATGATGCTCGACACGGTTTGTCTTTTTCTCACTATGATGCTTTAGTAATAACTTTACATATCGCAGATACCGATGTAAAAAGAATAATGGTGAATGAGGAAACCGGCGCGCGTATTATTCACCAACGAGTTCTCATACAAATGAGCATTGAGGACAAAATAATTTTGCGTTGCATAACACTAACGGGTTTCAATAATACAATAGAGAATACATCTAGGGAAATAGTGCTACCTGTCCTAGAAGGAGGTGTTACCCTGGAAACAACATTCCACGTCATGAACCATGAAATGGCCTACAATGCTATCATAGAACGACTGTGGATACACGTCATGCGAGCCGTCCCTTTAAGCTTCTATCAAGTAATCAAATTTCCCACCCCATGGGGGACATTCAACATCCGAGGCGAGCCACCTACCACCCAAGAATGCTACCGGATCACCCAAGATTGCACACACACCGAACAACTAAAAGGGGAAAGTACAAAAGCATACCAATCAACCATGTTAGGAACCAAACCCGATGCGCTAGAGGCCATCAAAGACCCTAACGTCGTAGAAGCTTGCAAGGCGGCCATAGAAAATCGCGATCCCGTCCAATTGGATTATACCGAAAACACAAAAAGGCTTATGTTGGACACAACCTCTCGGAGCCAGGTAAGTGTCGTGAGGTTTTGAATAACAATTCCAATTTGTTTGCTTTTCCCACTCAAATATGCGAGGAATCCCAAGGTACATCACTATGCACAGGCTGAATGTCGATCCACTTTATTCTCCAATTCGGTAAATGAGGAGAAAGTTTAATGCCACGATCAAGAGGCAGTCAATGAGGAGGTTGATAAGTTACTCGCCAACGGTTCCATAAGAGAATAGAAATACCCCCAGTGGGTCGCCAATGTGGTCATGGTCAAAAAGAAGAACAAAAAATGGTGAATGTGTGTCGACTTCACCGATCTAAACAAAGCATGCCCGAAGGACTCCTTCCCACTACCTCACTTCGACCAGCTAATCGATGCAACAGTAAGGCACGAACTGTTGAGCTTCCTGGACGCCTAATCCGGTTACAACCAAATTCTAATGGCTGAAGAAGATAAAGAAAAGACCACTTTCATCACCCATCGAGGAACGTACTGCTATAAGGTGATGCCATTTGGGCTTGAAAATGCAGGGGCCACGTACCAAAGGTTAGTCACCAAAATATTCAAACAACAACTTGGTAAGACAATGGAGGTTTACATTGATGACATGCTAGTAAGTCGACAAATAAAGAGGATCACATTGGTCACTTAAAGGAAGCCTTCAAGATATAAAAGCAGTACAGGATGAAATTAAATCCCGAAAAGTGCGCCTTCGATGTAACTTCAGAAAAGTTCCTCAATTTCCTAGTGTCCCAAAGGAGAATCGAGGTCAACCCGAACCAAGTCAAGGCCATCGACGCAATACCAGAGATACTGATAAGCAAAAAGCAGGTGCAAAAATTAATAGGGCGAATAGCCGCCCTTTCAAGGTTCATTTCACGATCCTTAGATAGACGCCATAAATTCTTCAATGTGCTAAAGAAAGACCACGGGCTGCAATGGAACGAAGAATGCATCGACGCCCTGAGAAAATTGAAAATGTATCTATCCTCCGCACTACCACTCGTCAAAGCAGACTCAGATGAATGTCTACTTGTGTATCTAGCAGTTTCTGAAGTTGCGATAAGCATAGTCTTGGTCCGTGAGAACAAAGGTACGCAACCTTCGATCTACTAGATCAGCAAAACTCGAATCAATGCCGAAACAAGCTACCCTCACCTTGAAAAACTAGCTCTGGCATTGGTCGTAGCTTCATGGAAGCTTAGATCGTACTTTATATGTCATCCCATAAAGGTGGTGACAACCTTCCCCTTAAGAGGTATCCCACACAAACCCGAACTATCAGGTAGACTAGCCAAGTGGGCTATAGAACTAAGCGAGCATGACATAACGTACCAACCGTGAACTGCCATTAAGTCGCAAGTGCTCGTCGACTTTGTCGCTGACTTCAGCACTGTAGTACTGCCCTCGGTAGAACAAAAAGTACCCGGCGTTTCCACACATACCGACATCTAGGTCCTCTACAGTGACGGTGCCTCTAATACCTCAGGATTAGGACTGGGACTCCTCCTCGAGGTCCCTACAGGAGAAGTAATTCACAAGTCCGTACGATGCCCCAAGATGACTAACATCGAGGCTGAGTATGAAGCTGTAATTGCAGGTTTAAAGTTAGCCCACGAATATGGTGCTCGACAACTTATCCTCCACGGTGACTCTCAACTCGTGGTGAACCAAATCACCAGGACTTTCCAAATCAAAAGTAGAGACTACAAAGATACTGGTCTGAAATCCATTAACTATTGTCATAATTCGATGAATGCTGCTTCAACCAAGTACCCAGAGCACAAAATATAGAAGCAGATGGCCTCGCTAAACTAGCTGCGACCACGAAGAATATCAACAAGAAAAACGTAGTCACCCTCATTCATTTTGCTATATAGACCACGTTGAGGTACACTCTATAAACTTAACTTTGGATTGGTGTAACCGCTTCGTAGCCTATTTGTAGGATGGAACGCTCCCACAAGATAAAAAAGAATCTAAAAAACTTCGGGTGCAGGAAACCCGATACAGCCTAGTAAATGATAACTCTACAAAAGAACATTTGGCGGACCCCTAGCCAAATGTCTTGGGCCACACCAAACAAGGCGAGTACTAGAAGAAGTAAAGAAAGGGGACTGCAGTGCTCACACAGGAAATCGTGCCCTCATCTGCTGCCTCTTCCACACCGGGTACTACTAGCTCACTATGAAAAAAGAAGTCGCCGATTATGTAAAGAGATATGAATAATGTAAAGAATACACCCTATGATACATCAAGCATGGGAACTCCTTCATTCCGTCACTTTACCATGGCCATTCATATAGTGGGGAATGGACATAGCCGGCCCTCTCCCAACAGGACGAGGTGAGGTCGCTTCCGTTTGGTTCTAACTGATTACTTTCTAAATGGGTGGAAGTAGGCGCCTACACTCAAATATGTGAGCAAGAGGTCATCACATTCATATGGGAAAACATCATATGTCGTTTTGGCATCGCCAAAGAAATCAGCTGCGATAACAGATCTTAGTTCATCGGAAAGAGAATGATTGGGTTTTTTGAAAAATGTCACATCAAACGAATACTTGCCACGCCGTATCACCCTGTTGCCAATGGTCAAGCTGAATCCACCAACAAAGTAATACTGAATATATTGAAAAAGGAAGTTTAAGGATGCTAAGGGCTATCGCCTAAACTGCTACCGGAAGTGTTATGGGCGTACCACAACTACTCCAAAAACTAGCACAGGAGAAACACCATATTCACTGGTCTTTGGGACTGACACAGTTATACCCGTCGAAGTCGGGGAGCCCAGTTTAAGGTACTCTAATGAGAACGGACCAAACAACGACGAAAGTAGGCTACAAGATCTGGATGAAGCAGCAAGTAGAACGATACTACAACAAGAGAGCCAAGGTGCTGTCACACCTCTTTTTTACAACCCCGAGGGTATATAAGGGGGGTTTTCCAATTAAAGTGACATTATTCAAAATGGTACTATTTTATTTATTAGAGTCACCATTTGGAATAGTTTATTTGGTGTCCTAAGTCACTGGTTTATTTGAAAATCCAAATCGAGGAAAATTTTATTTTTTAAAGTCTGCGAACCAGAAATTCTTGATAAGGAATTCTGTTAACCCCGAAGAAGGTGTTAGGAATTCCGGGTCCCGTGATTAGCACGATCACTTAGTAATTATTACTTGGCTTAAATTAGACCTATGTGCATTTATTTTTTTACCGCTTTTAATTGCTTGAATTCTTCATAATGAAAGAATTGAGTTACACGTACGTATACACATTTCCTTTGGCGCCCCAAAAATTATGTCACGCGTACGTGTCCACAATTAATCACACTTTATTAGGATTAAGAAAGTTAGGTCAAAGTTGCGCGAACGCATGCCTCGATTTTAATATTGGAAATAATTATATTACGCGAACCTATACATAATCATGATAATTTACTTAATTAAGAGCACGCCTGAACAAGCTGTTACCTCTAACCTAATCAAACTGATTCTCTACTGGCCCATACCCCTAAACTTATATTGATGGTATAAATTAGGAATAATAGCGGCGGGGTTCTATTATATCTTGAGAGTAAATATTGGCAATAATACTTGAATACTAATAGTAACAAATGACATGATAAATAAAAAAAATCAAATTAATTATAGAAAAATCAATCATGTAACTCATTGTCTCCCGTTTATCATAAAATATATACATCAGTATCAATTTAAGCCCTAAGATAATAAAATATAATAAAATTATCTTACCCTCCTTCTCACTCCCCTCTTCGGTGTTGAAAAGGCCAATAATGGTATTTCTGGTTTTGTATATATCTAGTAATATTATATTATTTCTCTAGCCAAGCCATTCAACCCCATTGCATTTATATTTTTATATATCATAGAGTGCACAAAAACAAACTTTTTGTTATAATAGCCAAATAAAAATAAGATTTTGTTCACATGCTAAGTAGCCAAAACAGAATTCCGTAACCAAAACTCTTATATTTCTCTTTAGCCATTATGCACATTAAACTAAAACAATGGAAACCATTTCTCAACTACCATGGAACAAACAAGAAAAACTTCTCATAATGCAATCAAATACAGTGATGGTAACCAAAAAAACAAATCATTCTATACCAGTTTCAAACACTTCTTTGTAATTACCAATACACACGCTGGAACTCGCTGGAAAAAATCTCGAGCAGGACCTCTTGAAACTCTCGCAAAACGGCGATCGAGGTTGGGATTCTAGCTGAGGAGGGCACGTTTTTGGACTGCTTTTGCTGGGTTTATGGCGTAAGAAATTCCAACGAGGCAGCAAGCTAACAAATCTGTTGTTGCGTTTTCTATTGAAAAAGATGGGTTCTCTTGATTTTTTGATTCTTCTTCTTTCAACGTTTACTCCTTTTTTTTTTCTCCTCTTTCTCTTTTTTTTTATAACAGAAGTCTCTTTCTCTTTATATATATGAGTATGAGTATTTTTATAACTTCTAAGGCAGTGGGGAAGTGGGGATTGGGAAGTTAGGAACATGAGAGTTAGTGGGAAAGGAAGTTACGTGAAGTGGAAGAGTCATGGATGAGTTAAATCACTTTTGAAATTAAATTTTTTAACAAACTTCTTTTTTTTTTTGGTTATATATATATATATATATATATATATATATATATATATATATATATATATATATATATATATATATATATATATATATATTTGTTGCTTCTTCCTTTTCTTTATACTTTTTATAAATATAAAATTCAATTAAAAGAAATATTAATTAACTAACACTATACTATACCAAAACACTTTGAACTATGCTAAGAAAAATACCATAACTTACGTATTAAAATTCTTGTTAACAGAAATCATACATATATTTTTTTGTAAATTTTTATTTTTCTCTTTAAAAATAGAAATAATATATATATATATATATATATATATATATATATATATATATATATATATATATATATATATATTAAAATTAGACCTAAATAAAATATTTACACTAAAGTAGTATAAAATTTGGGTGTGGTAAAAAATTAGGTGTTCACAGCATGCCCCTCTTTGCTTGGAAACATGAAGTGTTTTCACGCAAAGAAAATGAAAAATGTGACTTATTTTTGGCCTCACTATTGTTTAAAAGGGAAAAATAATAAGAAAGAAAGAAAAAGAAAAGAAAAAAAGAAAAGAAAAGATGCGACCGAGCCTTGGTTTTAGCCAGCCTACATATCCCGGATTATAAGGGAATCAGGTCATGTGTAGTTCAAGTAGAAAGAAGAGTAACATAGTATTCTAATAAGTAGAGTCGAGCGAAGTTCCGTTGAGGTTCCAATCCGCGATTTCTACTATTACATCAAAAATGAAAAGAAAATTACATACTCTTGAAACCTAAGAGTTATAAAATTCCTATCTAAATGCCATCTGGAGTCTTGTCTTGATTTTTGACTTGCTTCTCCCAGTGACTTTGGATTGAAACTTGATGCTCTTGATGCAACAGACTATGAAATATTCTTTCATGCTTGTTTCTTGATCAAATGATTAGAAGATGGATCTTGAAATTCTACGTCTCTGCATGTATTATGTCAAAGCTGGTTCGGCCGGCATTGAGATCAAACCTTCCACTTTCTCTGGCGAGAGCTGGAATCTTATTTTTTACACGTTCAATCCGTGATTTGGAGAAAAACCTACAAGCCATCGCAAACGAACAAAACGAACAAAAATTTTCTTACCCAGTTTGTACTATGAAATTTTTATGAGTTATTGAAAACATATTAAACTATCATTGCTATTGGAAAAATAAAGAATTGAAAAAGAATGGAAAAACAATGCAACCAGGGGATGTTGTACCCTGTGTTGACAGAAAATAATGCAACCAGGGGATGGTGTACCCTGTGTTGATAGAAAATAATACAACCAGGGGATGGTGTACCCTATATTGACAACAAGATATGACAACCAGGGGATGTTGTACTCTGTGTTGGCAGAAAAATAATGCAACCAGGGGATGGTGTACCCTGTGTTGACAAACAATAATGCAACCAGGGGATGATGTACCCTGTGTTGACAACAAGATGAGGCTCGTGGCACTCTGAAATGATACTAGGGAATGTTATACCCTATGTAGAAAATAATTCATCCAGGGGATGTTGTACCCTGTGTTGACAGAAAATAATGCAACCAAGGGATGGTGTACCCTGTGTTGACAGAAAATAATGCAACCAAGGGATGGTGTACCATGTGTTGATAGAAAATAATGCATCCAGGGGATGGTGTACCCTGTGTTGATAGAAAATAATGCAACCAGGGGATGGTGTATCCTGTGTTGACAGAAAATAATGCATCCAGGGGATGGTGTACCCTGTGTTGACAGAAAATAATGCAACCAGGGGATGGTGTACCCTGTGTTGACAACAAGATGAGGCTCGTGGCACTCTGAAATGCTACTAGGGAATGTTGTACCCTATGTAGAAAAAAATTCAACCAGGGGATGTTGTACCCCGTGTTGGCAGAAAAATAATGCAACCAGGGGATATTGTACCCTATGTTGAAGATAGGGTGTTGATTCCCTATAATGAAACTAAAAATAACTTGCTTACATGTATATCAGAAGGAAATCATGTATATGAGAACACCATTTGGTGGTGTTCGTCTTTCCATGAACCGTTTCACTAAACTATTCTTTTCCTGTTATAAACAAAGAAAGATTCGTTAGTTTTAAAATGGTGGTGAGTTTTTGGCCTTGATTTTGTGGGAGACTTGACCTTGCGTCCATTACACTTGTTAGGAGAACCATCATGTCGGTGATCGTACAAATTGTCGAGAGATTCTGACTGTACTCTCTGAAGATCTTCTTTCTCAACATCAATACCTGACTATTTTGCGCCTATCATCCTTTGTATCTATGGTGAAAACAACTTTATTCCCCAAAGAAACTTTTGATGAGTAACTTTTGTTGACCCTTGAAACATTGCTAAGTCCTTCAAGCCTTTGTTTAACAAGGAATATCAAAGTCGGCTTCATACTATTTATGCCCAGAAAGTATGCTTCATGTAACCAATTTTGTGGCCTTTTCTTTGCTTTGCTTTGACAAAATTAAACTGAAAGGGACTTGAGAATAATAGTACGAAAGAAAATAAGTAGGTGAAACAATGAGCATTACAACTTAATCAAGAAGCGCCCCTTTCAGTGGAAAAATAATAAAGGACTTATCTGGAGGAATATGCTGACATCAATGAACATGACATGCACTTTGGACTGGATGTTTGATCCGTCAATTCTCAAAATCTGTTGTAAACTTCTCTTTGAAACTGAGTTCTTTAACCATGCTTGTGCCGGGATATAAGAAGATCTAAAATCAATCAACGGTGCCCTATGTGGGTTTTCACCAATTGACCTCTTTCATTTGCCTTTTTCTCAATTCACCATCGCCTTATAGTGCCCGTATGGATTTTTACCAATAAGACTCTCTCATTTGTTTTCTCAACTCACCATCGCCTTATAGTGCCCCTAAGGTTTTTCTCCAATAAGACTCTCTCATTTGTTTTCTCAACTCACCATCGCCTTATAGTGCCCGTGAGGGTTTTCAGAAATAAGACTCTCTCATTTGTTTTTCTCTCTTTGCAATGGCTGAAGCATCACTCGCAGTAAACTGACTTAGCATTCTCAAAAGCTGATCAGAAGGTCTTAAAAGGGAAAGGTAAAGAGAACTACTCAGCTGAATTACAACTTTTGGAACCATCTGATGGAACACTGTCGAAAAATAAAAATAAAAACATGCCCCCGTTTCTTTGAATACTGGGGAAATATGAAATTTTTGTTTGGTGTGACTGAACCTCAGAGTGAAGCTGCCTATGTATCCTTTCGGAATCAAGTCGAATGTAGTTCAAGAACTCTGTTTTGATTTTTGATATTTGATTTTTTTTGTGATTTAATTGATTTTTTTTAAAGTACATTGGTTCCAAAAGAGGGTAAAACAAAGAAATATAAACAAGGCTTCAAAGGGCTAACTAGGGTTGATCACTTTTTGGGTAACGAGAACTATAGCCTTTCGTCATCCCAACCTTAGAATGCTAAGTATAAACCAAATGCCCCCAACAAAAGCATGTCAGACGTAGTATCTTTTGACCGCATACGCATTGACGGATATGTCTGTCACCTTTCCTTCTATATCTGCCAAGTGTAGCGCTCCTTTCGACAATATTTTCTTGATGAGGTAAGGACCCTACCAATTTGGGGCGAACTTTCCTTTTTATTTTTCATGGTGTGGGAAGATTCATTTCAAAACAAGATGTTCTACCTTAAATTTTCTTGGGCACACTTTCTTATTATAAGCGCGTGCCATTCTTTGTTGGTATGAATGACCAAAACAAACTCTTGCCAAACGTTTTTCATCAATCAAACTCAGTTGTTCCAATCGTGACTTCACCCATTCAGTGTCTTCAATCCCAGCTTCAACAATTATTCAGAGAGAGGGAATCTCAACTTCGGCCGGTATGACTGCTTCAGTTCCATAAACCAACAAGTTGGCGTTGCGCCAACTGATGTACAGGTAGTTGTCCGGTATCCCAAAAGAGCAAAAGGCAATTTTTCCTGCCATTGTCTAGACCCTTGGACCATCTTCCTAAGAATTTTCTTGATGTTCTTATTTGCAGCTTCAACAGCTAAGGAGTAGAATGGCGATGCTCAATTTTAAATTGTTCACATACCTCCTTCATCAGATAACTATTCAAATTAGCAGCATTATGTGTAATAATGATTTTTTGGAATACCGAAACGACAGATGATGTTGGAGTGAACGACGTTTACTACTGCTTTCTTGGTAAGTGCTTTCAATGTAATGGCTTCCACCCATTTGGTGAAGTAATCAATTGTAACCAAGATGAATTTGTGCCCATTTGAAGCTTTTGGCTCAATTGGGCCAATGACGTCCATTCCCCAAGCAATAAAAGGCAATGAGCCGACATAGGATACAACTCTGAAGGAGGCGAGGGAATCAAATCACTGTGAATCTTACACTGGTGGCATTTGCGAACAAAACGAAAGCAATCTTGCTCCATAGCAAGCCAATAATATCCTGCTCGAAGGATCTTCTTTGCTAGAACATATCCATTCATGTGCAGACCACAAACTCCCGAATGCACCTCATTCATAATAATTTCAGCTTCTTTGGCATCCACACATCTCAACAAATTCAAATCCGGGGTTCTTTTGTATAGGATTTCCCCACTAAAAAAGAAACCATTAGAGAGTCGCCTAATAGTTCTCTTTTGATCCCTATTAGCATGTTCTAGATATTCTCTTGTTTTCAAAAACTATTTAATATCACGGTACCATGGTTCACCATCTAGCTCTGCTTCGATTATATTGCAATAACCATGTTGATCCTGAATTTCAATTTCTAATGGGTCAATGTGAATATTACCAGGATATGGAAGCATTGAGGCCAGGGTGGCCAAGGCATCAGCTAATTCATTGTGAAACCCGGGAATGTATCTGAACTCAATGGACTCGAATCTCTTGCGAAGATCTTCCACACAATTCTTATATGGAATGAGCTTGATGTCTCGAGTTTCCCAATCGCCTTCATCTTGCCTAATAAGCAAATCTGAGTCTCCCATCACCAATAGTTCATGCGCATTTAGGTTTATTTCCATGTTTTGACCCTTGATGCAAGCTTCATATTATGCTGTGTTGTTTGTACAGAAGAAATGAAGTCCTGTTGTGGAAGGGTAATGTTGCCCAATAGGTGATACGAGAATTTCTACAATCCCTACGCCTTTAATGTTAACAGCCCCATCAAAGTATAGTTTCCAAATTTGACTTTCATCTTGGGGTACTTATTCAACTAAATTAACATTTTCATCTGAGAAGTATGTGTTCAAAGGTTCATAATCATCAACAACTGGATTTTCTGCCAAATGATCAGCTAAGGATTGTGCCTTCATGGTTGTACGAGTGACATAAACAATATCAAACTCTGTAAGCAAGATTTGCCACTTTGCTAGTCTGCCAGTGGGCATCGGCTTCTGAAATATGTACTTCAGGGGATCCATTTGGGACATGAGGTAAGTTGTATATGCCAAAAGATAATGTCTAAGCTTCTGAGCGACCCAAGTTAAGGCACAACATGTCCTTTCCAAAAGACTGTATTTGGTCTCATAAGTGGTAAACGTTTTGCTCAAATAATATATTGCCTGTTCCTTTTTGCCTGTGGCATCTTGTTGACCTAGAACACAACCAAAAGAAGTATCATTTACTGACAGATATAAAAACAGAGGCCTATCAGGTTCCGGCGAGACCAAAATAGGAGGATTTGACAAATATTCCTTGATCTTATCAAAAGCTTCTTGGCACTCATCTGTCCACTTGATAAACGCGTTGTTTTTCAGCAACATGAAAATAGGCTCACATGTGGTTGTAAGCTGTGCAAAGAACCTGCTGATGTAGTTTAACCTCCCGAGCAAACTCATGACTTCTTTTTGATTCTTCGGGGGAGGCAGTTCTCGAATGGTCTTTATCTTGGAGGGATCTAACTCAATGCCTCTTTGACTACTTATAAAACCCAAAAGCTTCCCAGAAGGAAGGAACTATTCCTCTTTGCACTCCCCCTAACCCAGATGCCATCATGGATCCTTCCTCCTTCTTTTTTCGATTTTCGAAACTGCCTGACCCACTTTGAATTGCCTGCGTGGTTGCCTTAAGAGCTGCCTGACTCATAATTTTGCCCGACTTCATGCCATTCTCAACTATTTCCCCAATCGTAATAGTCTAAGCAAAAGGTTTACCAATAGCGACCAACATATAATGGAGGTAATCATGATCCCGAGCTTGGAGAAAGTAGTCAATCATTTTTGCCTCTTTCATTGGTGGTTTGACCCTAGCAACTTGCTCTCTCCACTTGATTGCATATTCTCTAAAGCTTTCTGTTGGTTTATTCTTTATGTTGACAAGAAAGGAGCGGTCTGACACTATATCAATATTGTACTGAAACTGTTGGATAAAATCTTGAGCCATGTCATTCCAAACGTGCCAGTGAGAGATGTCTTGATCTATGAACCACTCTAAAGAAATTCCTGTCAAACTTTCCCCAAAATAAGCCATGAGTAATTATTCTTTACCTCCTGCTCCTCTTAACTGGTTACAATACCTCTTCAATTGGTCAACGGGATCACCATGACCGTCATATTTGTCAAACTTGGGGGGTCTTGAAGCCCGGTGGAAAATGGACATGGGGGAACATGCATAAATCATTGAATGAAACACTTCTGTGGCCTCCCAAACCCTGTATGTTTCTCATGTTTTGTTCCAAACTCTTCATTTTTCTGGTCATTTCCTCTTGTTCCATATTCTTATTGACCTTTTCGATGTCGACTGGGAGCATGTACTGAGGAGTATGCTTGTATGAATCTGGAACCTTGAAAGTCATTTATGGAGGGTAATGTTGGGTATCATTATCATTCAATTGTGGATCATTGTTGAGATTTTGAGTGAGAGCCGGTTGAGGAATGGTGAAAGTCTGTACGATTGGTACAACATGTGGGTCATTTTTAGGGGTCCCATTGGAGGACGTGGAATGGAAGTACTGGGGATAGTGGGAAGGTTAATGCTCGGACTGAATGCAGGTGGGTACAATGGGTTACTTGTTATAGATATGGGAATTTGATTTGCTATGGACACATTATGGAGATTATCCGAAGACCTTATGGGTAGTGAGGGCGGTGCCTGTCCATTCACCCAGGCTTGGTACATATCTGTCAGTTGTTGTTTCAACACTCTTACTTCTTCAACAAGTCCTCAACTTTGTTCGACCAATTTTCCATGGACATCATCATTATCTAACTCATTCAGTGTTGTTTGCCATTCTACTTTTTCCTTTTGACCTTGTGTTGTAAGGGTGAGTCGCCAGTTTAAACCACAAATCAACCACCTCTGTTTACTTTATCTCTTTTGAATGACAAACAATAAACATGTTAGAGTTAGGCATTTTGCGGGTATTAATAACACATTGTATGTCATGCACCTAACGCCATTTTCATTTCTAGAATGAGTTTGGAAGGCTTCATGCTTCATCCCGGCTTATTAGTTAATTAGTTTATTAAAATCTTGAATTTGGTTCCTCTTTTTTTTTCCTTCTTTTTACCACTTTATTCTTTTCATATTTTTTTAATTTTTAAAATGATTCGATCGAACCTGGTGTGGGATGCCTACGTATCATGTGGAGACATGAATCTACCACATCTGAAGCAGAAGTAGAAACCCATCTACATCTGTCAGTGGTGTGTTTTGGATAGTGCTCATTTTGTATATGTGGGTGATTAAGGTTAGGATTGACACTAGCCTCAATAGATATAATCAATGCACTCGTTTTATAAAACAAGCTTTTGTGTGGAACTTTTAGGAAAAATCAAAGAGAGGGTGGTTATTTTTGAAATTATGGCCCTTTCATACTTCCAAGGATAACTTTAGGGTCGGAATGGGCATGATGATAAAAGTGATGCTATTTTGAAGTTGTTCCAATGCTATTCCGAAAGAAAATAAAAAATAAAAAATTTAAAAATTGGTGATTAACCGAAACTGGGTCTGCTAATTTATTTTTAAATAAGAAAAAACACTAGACACATTTTCTCTTTTTATTAAAAAAAATTATTATTATTATTATTATTTTGTGAAAAATGGGGCCGAACCCTATGGAGGTTGCCTACTTATCTCACATCCGGTGAGAATCAGACCCGTGTAGTTCGTATATATTTCGGGAACAGGATGACACTTTTTTTTTGATAAACAATTGGGCTTATTTCGTAATAATCTTTTGGGGGTAAATATTGATAGTTTTCGAAAATCGGATAAAATTTCCTCCCTTCTGGTTTTCCCTCAATTTATATATAGTTATTTAATTTTGTTATTTTTTAGGAGCCGGTCAACTTGAACAAGCCGAATCAAACATAATGCACAGTAGCACATAAGATGTATCAGGATGGTCTTGTAATTCTCGGATACACCTGTCCTAGACGGACATGATTCAAACAAACGTTCCTACTAGTGATCCAGCATGAGGCTATGTTATTCTAGGTTTAAACTCTGGGGGAGTGTTTTAGACCTGGCTTACCCAAGCGGACAGCTCGAGCCGAGGTGGGGGCAACGTACCGGGAGCACGAAAGTCTACCCGGCCTAGTTACTTGACCCAACCTCGTTCTAATTGGTATGACTTCTAACAGAAAAGTGGGTCACGCGCACGTGTGCACCATAAATTTAGAAGACTCAAAAGGGAGGCGTAAGAATGCAGTCTAATACAATTGAAATAATATCAACGCAGTAAATAAGCGGCAATAAACACATTAGGCCCAAAAACATAGTAATGACATCAAATTAATAAAGCCAAGTATAGATCACATTACAAGCTCGAATTCTAAACTCCGAACAGAAGTTCTGGGTTATTATCCCCAGCAGAGTCGCCATCGCTGTCACACCTCCTTTTTAGAACCCCGAGGGTATATTAGGAAGTTTTTCCAATTGAAGTGACAATATTCGAAATGGTACTATTTTATTTATTAGAGTCGCCACTTGGAATAGTTTATTTGGTGTCCAAAGTCACTGGTTCATTTTAAAATCCCAAATCAAGGAAAATTTTATTTTTTATAGTCTGCAAACCAGAAATTCTAGATAAGGAATTCTGTTAACCCGGGAGAAGGTGTTAGGCATTCCTGGGTTCCGTGATTCTAGCACAGTCGCTTAGTAATTATTACTTGGGTTAAATTAGACCTATTTGCATTTATTTTATTTTACCGCTTTTAATTGCTTGAATTCTTCGTAATGAAAGAATTAAGTTACACGTACGTATACTCATTTTCTTTGGTGCACCAAAAATTATGTCACGCGTACGTGTCCACAATTAATCACACTTTATTAGGATTAAGAAAGTTAGGTCGAAGTGTGTGAACGCATGTCTCAATTTTAATATTGGAAATCATAATTATATTACGCGAACGTATGCATAATCACTATAATTTGCTTAATTAAGAGCATGCATGAACAAGTTGTTACCTCTAACCTAATCAAACTGATTCTCTACCGGCCCATACCCCTAAACTTATATTGATGGTATAAATTCGGAATATTAGCGGTGAAGTTCTATTATATCTTGAAAGTAAATATTGTCAATAATACTTGAATACTAATAGAAACAAATAACATGATAAATAAAAAATCAAATTTATTATAGAAAAATCAACCATGTAAATCATTTTCTCCCGTTTGTCATAAAATATACACATCAGTATCCATTTAATCCCTAAGATAATAAAATATTACTAAAATTATCTTACCCTCCTTCTCACTCCCCTCTTCGGTGTTGAAAAGGTCATGATATTTTCGGTATGTATATATTTACTAGTATTATATTATTTCTCTAGCCAAGCCATTCAACCCCATTGCATTTATATTTTTATACATTATAGAGTGCACAAAAACAAACTTTTTATTATAATACCCAAATAAAAATAAGATTTTGTTCACATGTTAAGTAGCCAAAGCAGAATTCCATATCCAAAACTCTTATATTTCTCTTTAGCCATTATGCACATTAAACTAAAACAGTGGAAACCATTTCTCAACTACCATGGAACAAACAAGAAAAACTTCTCATAATGCAATCAAATATAGTGATGGTAACAAAAAAAAAATCATACTGTACCAGTTTCAAACACTTCTTTGTAATTACCAATACGCACGCTGGAACTCGCCAGAAAAGATCTCGAGCAGGACCTCTCGAAACTCTCGCGAAACAGGGAACGAGGTTGGGATTCTGGCTGAGGAGGCACATTTTTGGACTGCTTTTGTTGGGTTTATGGCGAAAGAGAGCTCGCCGGAAGTGGTGAAATTCCGACGAGGCAGCAAGCTAACAAATTTGTTGCTGCGTTTTCTCTTGAAAGAGATGGGTTCTCTTGATTTTTTGATTCTTCTTCTTTCAACATTAACTCCTTTTTTTTGTTTTGCTCTTTCTGTTTATATAGATGACTCTGAGTAGTTTTATAACTTCTAAGGAAGTGGGGAAGTGGGGATTGAGAAGTTAGGAACGTGAGAGTTAGAGGGAAATGAAGTTACGTGAAATGGAAGAGTCATGGATGAGTTAAATCACTTTTGAAATTAAATTTGTTAATAAACTTCTTCTTTATATATATATATATATATATATATATATATATATATATATATATATATATATATATATAAAGTTAATGTACTTTTTGCTTCTTCCTTTTCTTTATACATTTTTTATAAATATAAAATTCAGTAAAACATTTAAACAAAAATATTAATTAACTAACACTGTACTAACAAAAACACTTTAAACTATGCTAAGAAAAATACCATAACTTACGTATTAAAATTCTTGTTAGCAGAAATTGTATATATATATATTTTTTAAAATTTTTATTTTTCTCTTTACATATATATATATATATATATATATATATATATATATATATATATATATATATATATATATATATCAAAATTAGACCTAAATAAAATATTTACACTAAACTAGTATAAAATTTTGGCGTGGTAAAAACATTACATGTTCACTGGTACGACCACTCAAAGTAGGAGACTACGTCCTCAAGACTAAAACACAAGCATTAAAAGACCCTAATGAAGGAAAATTGGGGATAAACTGGGATGGACCATACAAAATCATAGCTAGAGCAAACAAAGAAGCATTCATGTTAGAGAAAATGGAGGGAAAGGCACTCCAAAACAAGTGGAACGTCGCCCACCTCAAGTACTTCCATTTCTAAAAGAAGGCATCACCTAAGTCGTACTCTTTTTCCTCACTCGGGTTTTTTTCCCAATTGGGGTTTTCCCCGGAGGTTTTTAACGAGGCGGCAAGGGAGACGCCTCAAGTGTTTGCGAGCTGTTCATACCTCAACCCATCGATATAATCTCGGGGGCAAAGTAATGAAGGGACAATATATAGATAATTATACTCCATTGCATGTACAAAATCAAATCTCCATTGTATGTACAAAATCAAATCCCCATTGTATGTACATAATAAAATCTCCATTGTATGTATAGAATCAAATCTCCATTGAATATGCAGAATCAAATCTCCATTGTATGTGCAGAACCAAATCTCCATTAGTCGACATGTGACATATTCCTACGGGATTGTGATCGGATATCCAGAAATGGCCAAGGTTAGCAACGACAAAATGAGTTCAACCTCGTTCGAACTACGACAAGATCTCACTTCACGACAATTCAAAGCAACATCCCAATGGCCAAGGCCATCGATGAAAAACTGAGTTCGACCTTGTTCAAACTACGACGGGATCTCACTTCGGCGATAGTTCGAAGCAACATCCCAATGGCCAAGGCCATCGACGAAAAAATGAGTTCGACCTCGTTCGAACTACGACGAGATCTCACTTTGTTTACAGTTCGAAGAAAAATCCCAATGGCCAAGGCCATAAGCGACAAAATGAGTTCGACCTCGTTCGAACTACGACGGGATCTCATTTGACGAAGTTCGAAGCAACATCCCAATGGCCAAGGCCATCGACAACAAAATGAGTTTGAGCTCGTTCGAACTTTGATGGATCTCACTTCAATGACATTTCATAGAAATATCCCAATGGCCAAGGCCATCGATGATAAAATGAGTTCGACCTCGTTCGAACTATGACGGGATCTCACTTTGACGACAGTTCATATCAACATGCCAATGGCCGAGGCCATCAACAACAAAATAAGTTCGACCTCGTTTGAACTACGACGAGATCTCACTTCGATGAAAGTTTAGAGCAACATCCCCATGGCCAAGGCCATTCGAGAAAAAAATGAGTTTGACCTCGTACGAATTATGATGGGATCTTACTTCGATGACAGCTCAAAGCAACATCCCAATGGCCTAAGCCATCGACGAGTAACCCCATTATCATAAACATGGAAAACAAGAGCAAATCGACAAAATATATTTTTACATTGCATTAAAATATTATTTACAATATTCACAAACGAGCTCAAAAACTCCCTCTATAACAATCCCAAATAAAGCAAAACAAGCAAGACTATACATCATTCCTGGTAGGATAAAAGTCTTTGTACCACGACTACGAGGCTAAATGATTCGCGACATCAGAGTTGATGTCGCCCCCGTCAGGTGTATGGGGGTTGTTCCCATAAGCCTCACGAGTCACACGAGCTGCGGTATGAGCGGCCTGAAGCTTCGCTTAAGTCACTTCTCTTTGCCTAAAAAGCCATGTACACATCTAGCCGAGCCTCAACATGGACCCACAACTCATATAGATGTTGAGGCACGACCGAATCGGCTAAGGCCCGAGATGTAGAAGGCTAGGAACATTGGGTTGCATCCTCTGCCCTCAACGAGGAAACTTGCCCATTCAGTATAGATAGTTCTGCCTTCAACGCTTTAACACGCCCTTCGAGCCCCGCAACTTTAAGGTTAGAGGCCTCCCACTCCCCAACCAACTCCGACCTAGAAATACAGAGGGCGTCTTTCAAAGACAACGACTCAGAAATTGTCGTCATCATTTTATCAACACTAACGTCCAGCTCACCCTAAGACCTTAAACCTTTGCCACCTTAGCACTCAACTATGTGGTCTAGTCGGCCACCTTCACCTGAAAATTGGCATTCTCAACCATCAGCCCCTTGCTCAACTCGAGCTCATCCTCCTTCGCCTTAAGAGAGGCCTCCAGCTCACTGCTGTGGGCAACAACCCCTACGAGCTCCTCATCACTCTCCCTTAGATCTTCAACCTTGCTCTCTAATTGGTCCTCCCACTGCTTAAGCCCCTGAAAAAACACCTAGAACTCGGGGTCCTGATGATAGATGTCGCCATCGCGTGATGCTTAGCACGATACTGTTGATATTTGGATGAATCTCCTCATAAAGGCCCCTCCTCCTCCTCTTTCGGCGCTCTCTCTCAACTTCCACGACGAGGGTCTGGCAAAAAAAAAGAGAGGAGATGAGAAGTTAGAAACAAAATGCAAAATGACGATCACCGCATAAATCCAGCAACAAAAAGGGAAGAAAAGGCACCTACATGCAGGGCCATACTGGTAACCTTCTGAGACATCTCCACGTCACTCATCGCCCCAATCATCTCGCTTTTGGGAGCATGACATAGAGGAGCTAGAGCAGAGGCAACTTTCTCGTTGTTCAGCAGCAAGTTGTAGTCCCCCAGGGTGACTATGTGACGGTCAGATCTGTCCATTCTAAACTCCACATGGGTATGGCGACCCAAGAACTCATTGACGTCATCTAGGTTGATGTCTAAACCTGAGTCGTCACCCTCCGCATGATGCCCTCCAATGTTGGATGATGCACCAGCCTCAACAGAGTGCACCGAGCCTGCTCCTAGATAAACTCCTTCCACTCGGGAAGACCTCAACGTTAAAATGGCATCAACCATAAAAACAAGCACATGTGTTGTCTGCGACGCCCTGCTCCTATCAGCGTCTGTGGCCACACCCTTCCCTAGTTCTAGCCTGCATCCTTTTATCGACAACGGCTTGTCCCCGTTAGAAGATTCATCCAAAGGGTGCGAGGCAGGCACTGAAGAAGCCTCTTCCCTCACCGCCACGACT
The DNA here is from genome assembly GCA_034376525.1 of Nicotiana benthamiana. Lineage (NCBI taxonomy): Eukaryota > Viridiplantae > Streptophyta > Magnoliopsida > Solanales > Solanaceae > Nicotiana > Nicotiana benthamiana. Next base: position 18,794,976 of record CM067325.1, read on the forward strand.
TGAGACGAGCCTTCCAATCATATGGGTCGAGGGCGACCCTCTCTAACATACTCGCTCAAAACAAATTGCGCATATAAAGTAGAGATGGCTTGATGAAAGGTAGGGACTGACGGCCTTCGTCTGGAAGCTCCTCGACCTGTCATCACAAAGGGTTGTACCATTAAATAAGGTCGCATTACTAATGAAGTAGAAAGAGAAACATTTACCTGAGGGGACTCTAGGGCTGTATCGCTTTACGAAGGCAGGCCAATCTAGAGTCCTTGTTGCATGAAGCAATAAACGGGCCACCTAATCCTTGATACCCGTAATAGGGCGAGGCAGACGTCCCATAGCTGCAAATAGAAATCATTCAAACTTTATAATAAATATAGAGAGAGGAAGAATGAAATGAATGGATAAACTTACTAGTTCCCCTCCATCGTTCCAAAAACCTGGTGGCATCAGAAACGACATGCTCGATTTTGACAAAGAAATACTTGTGCCAAAACTTACGACTTGCCCGGTCATCAATACCGACCACCAGCCTTTTCGTACCACAGATCCTCAAGTATACCATGGTACCTCTGTGAAAGCCGGGCGTGAACAAATGCAAAAGATAGTGGACGGAAACATCACACTCTGCCAATTCTGCATACTTGGTCTGTAGCAGAAGTACCTTGAGCGTATACGGTGAACGCTGCGCTGGACAAACTTGGTAAAATCTATAAAATTCTTCCACCAAAGAGAAAAGAGGAAAAGTATATCTATTCATGAAAGGGTACTCACTTATTCACAATATCCGAGTCTATGAACATCTACGTAGTCTCCCCCTGCTGGTATCATCTATACGTGAGCAAGGATGCCGTACTTCACGCAAAGAGCATCAATATGAATCAGCTCCATCTCAGAGTATACGAGGGCCGGAGTAGGAGGAGAATCTTTAAGGAAGTCACTTCGATACAATGGATGCCTCAGCAGCAGCTCCTCCACCGTGGGAAAGCTGTCACCCTCCTCTGCCACTGTTTGATCACCAGCAAGATGAGTCGTCGTAGATAATAGGGTTGCCTTAGTAACTCCTCATGATAACGATGAGACTTTGGGATGATTTCATTCGAAGGGAGATAAAAACATAGTGAAGAAGGAAGAGGAAACTTCAAATGAAGAATGTAAGAAGGAACAGAGGGATATTAGAGCAAATGAGGAGGGGTGCAAGAAGTTATCGAGAGTGAAATGGCTAAAGTTTCTCGGAAAAATAAACCCTTCACCTATTTATAGGGTTGGGTGGCGCCAGAATCAAGGCGGCATGTCACAAAGCAGTGCAAGAACCAAAGCATTAAGCCGTCAATCCCTGCCTCAAAAACCTGCATAATGATGACGCACGTAAAGCTGACATCATTTCCCGATAAAGTATATCACTCGGTGTTTTTCTGAACACATTGACCATCTTTCGTTGGCTCCGTAAACGGATCAAATTTCTTCATAATAAAGCATGAAGTCTGAATACCGAGGACACATTCATTCGCAACCCCGACAAGCGGAGGGACTAACTGTATGAGTCCAAATTTGACCGAGCACGACCTGCGACGAAGTACGACAAACGACCGAGTATCCTCGAGTCGAACGTTTTGAGGGGAACGACCTTAAGGCAAAGGAAAAAACTGTGCAGCCCATGTAATAGTGTAAGTCCATTAGGGGACATTAGGAATATTTTGTCGAATATTCCTTGCATTTTATTTTCTTACAATTTGGAAGAGATTCTCCCTAGTATAAAATGGAAAGTAAACTTGTAACAGGGTGAGAGAAAAACTTTTGGGAAAATCACTATTTGAGAATAGAAAGAAACTTATTAACGATCAATCTTTTTATCTATTACTTCTTCTAGAGATTATTATACTCAGCTAAAATTTACCCCCTTCATCTTTAATTGATTTGAAATTTTAATATCTTTTAAGTCAAACAATAATTACTTTAAATATTTTTTTGCACCTCTGCAAAATGAGTTTGAAAATAAAAAATAGGATCTGTCCTATCTGATCTCACCTTTTCTCTTTGATTCTTCTGTAAGTTAGCAATCTACCTTATGAAAAAGAATCTTTCATTTTGACGTTCGTTCTTCTTGAAAAAGGTGTTTTAATTCTGTCTTCATTTTGATGTTTAAGTCCTAGTTAATCCCCACTTGTCCATTGGAATTATTTTGCTCATTTTCAAAGGTAAGTAGAGCTGACAATGAAATACAGCATTCGTAGAGAGTAAGGTTGACAATGTTGCCAAACGGCCACTGCGAAAGGACGAAGGTCGGATAAACAGGGGTGGAGGGAGAATATTGTTGCCGGGACGAAATAATCCAATAAGTTTTACTTACATCATGAATTTGTATTAGAATACTTGTTAAATATATATATGTGTTTAATTTCGAACCCAATAACAAAACGAACTATGGGTTTAATAACAAATACAAAGCCTATACATTTGAAATCACGACGCCACCCCTATAACAAGATCGAACGAAGAAATAAATAAAGACCCCAAACTGAAGCCAAAATGTCACGAAGCAGCAGTCATTTGTAAGTTGTCCATTCAGAAACTCTGATTAGGGAAGAAAAATCCTAATTATATTAGATACTTTTGCTGGTCCATTTATAAAGAATTGGGCGTTTCATCATAGCGATAATTCATATGTGATGTCAAGCTGCTATGAATAAGAGGATATATACACGTACAAAAACAATGTAAACTCGTATATGGTTGATCGAAATTGATACAAACATTAAGATGACTACTTTTCACCTGTAAGTTTTTCCACTCTTTCGAAATGATTTGTTTTCTTTTTTTCTTTTTACGCTCATTTTCGATATTCGCCGAAGAGATTGATAGTATGAATTTGTATCAGAATCTTTCTAAGTTGAAGATAAACATTCGTATTGAATATTGAAGTTTTAATGATTAACAAAGTATGACTAACTACTCAAAGAATCAGGTACTCAATAGAGTTGCTTAACTATTGTGAAGAACGAGCTCATCGGGTTAAAGGATCAACTTTTCATGATTGATACTTGTATGTATGTACTAGACAATAACTTTATCTCAAAGTTATCCAGGTCCGAGTTTGATGGAAGATGTCTGCTATAAGTGATAAGGGTTGTTGCTTAAAAAGATACGGATAAAAAACAAAAGTCTCAAAGTTTGTGGAATCCTTGGAACAGTAGAAGTACTATCAAAGAGGAAGCTGACTGTGAATAGGACTCCTAGAAGATCTCAAGTCGTGTTTAAATAAGATTGACTTTGGACTTATGAAATATACTTTCACACATCAATTGAAGTGTCAGAAGTTATTTTTACTTGCGTTGAGTACTTGCTTTGTATTCTTCCGAGTCAGGCTAGCGAATGTGTTTTAGGAAATTGAGTTGTAATCAAACGTCATAAACAGTTAGTGAGTTGGAGTGAATATTTTGCTTTACAAGTTAGAGTCACTTGTGAATCAAATATGAGCAGTAGGAGTACCAGACAGTATTAAATTACAATCTTGTAATTGATACATTTTGGCACATTATTCTAGTGGAGTTGGAGTTGAAAATCCTATATGGTAGGTCGTGGTTTTTGCACATTTTGGGCCGGGTGATTTTCCACGTAAAATCATATCATTTTATCGCTTACTTTTTTTACGCTTAAGGAACACGATAAAGAACGAAGTTCTTTAGTAATCTATATGGGCGCTCAAATTAATAATTGGTATTAGAGCGAGTTTTCTCATTTACATGGCTAACACCTAGAGAGATATTTGAGGAAAGATGAGTGCTCCACCTGGAATTACAATCAACTAACCGGCCTCCCAATGTTCAATGGAAAATATAACAGTTGGTGGAAAGCAAGAACGAACGATTTCTCAACAGCTGAAGACTATGAACTATGGACCATAGTTAACCAAGAACCACTGATTCTTACTAAACACAATGCACAAAATGAAATAGTTCCTAAGGACTCCTCCGAATTTGTAGCAGCAAATTTCAGAATAATGGAGAAGAATGTAAAGGCCAAGAAAATCCATATGTGGACTTAGTCCTAATGAGAAAATAAAATTTCTGTGTGCTCTAATGTGAAGCAGATATGGGATGCACTGTAAACTGCCCATGAAGGAACAAATCAAGTAAAGAGATTATAGATTGAACTACTCATGAGATACTAAGAAGAAGTCTGAGCCCATCCAAGATATGATGACGAGGTTCACTATAATAACCAATGACATGAAATCACTTGGAAAGGTGCTCACTTCCAAGAGTTGGTTATCAAAGTTCTACGAACCCTTACAGCTTCAGGGAATCAAAAGTCACTGCAATCCAGGAAGCCAAGGAATTGGATAAAATCTCACTTCATGAGTTAGTTGGAAACTTAAAAATTTATGAAATGTGCAAGATAGAATTGTAAAAAGAAGAACGAAAGAAGGATAAGGCCTTGGTTCTTAAAGCATGTGATGATGATGAATCTGACTATGATAATCCTGCTCTAGCAATGTTTTCCAAGTTCAAGAGGTCCAAGAAGAATTTCAAAAATGTATCCAAGAGAGAGACCAGTGGTAAGCACAAGGAGATCGACAAAACTTACTATGATGGGTGCTACAAGTGTAGCAAGATAGATCACACGGTAAAGGACTTTCCAATGCGGGAAATTGAGCAGAGGAAAGAACTAGCTGAAAAGTAAAAACTGAAAAGATGAGAGTAAAAAGGTTTTAACAAAGGAAAAATCCTAGGCAAAGGATTTATTGAAGCAGGAAATCTTGGCAGCATATGGAGATAATAGGAGTGATCAAGAGAACGAAAAAGAGGATGAGGCTATAAGTCTCTATGTTTTGATTGATGAGAACCAATCTGTGAATACAGAACCCCCGGTATAGCTTGGAATGCACGTTGGAAGACCTCCTTTGTTTGATGAATACCACTATGATGAATGAAAGCTATTTGTGGAAATATTTTCTCAGGCTACTGACTTTGATCTATAGGTAATTGTCAGTCACGGACCAATCTCTCAACTAAATTGGATGGTGAAGGAAACAAGTGCAACAAAAGAGAAGAGAAATATGATGAGGAATATCGTCAGCTAGTTCAGAAAAATTCTAAAGCAAAGGATTTGATCTACAGAAGTCTGTCTAGAAACACCCTCCTCATAGTATCCTCTTGTATCTCTGCTCATGATATATGGAGGATCTTGGAAACTAATTTTGGAGATGCAAACATTGAAGTGGCTTTGATAGTGATTGAAGAATAAAAGACTGAGAAAGAATTGATAGGAATGATGGCCATGAGTGATTCATACACTGAAGATGAGGCAAATCCGGTAAGTATATCTTACTTGAAAGAAAATATTCATGCTATGTCCAAAAAGCACATGATGGCCATAATTGTGACCTTAATAAATGAAATGGATAAATGATTAATGGAAATGATCAGCTAATCAACAATTTTTCTTGTGTCAAGCTTGATATTAAAGAGCTTGAATCTGATAAATCTAATTTAGAGAAACAGGTCAAAGACCTTAAGAACTAGGTTTTTAAACTTACATCTAAGAAAGAGAAGCATCCTGATACATATGGCAATGAAAAAAATGAGTTATGTGCAGGATACGCTTGAAAAGGAATTAAAAATGTCTAATGATAATGTTTATGATGCTGAATGTAGAAATAAAGTCCTGCATGAAAACCCAGAAAAGGCTAATTAAGAACTCTCTACACTAAACAAATGACATAGATCTTCTGTGCCTTGAATTGGCTGAATGGGAACTGTAGCTTTAACAAATCTGGAAATTTCCCTAAGTTTGACCCAAAGTATGTAGGAATTTCTGATAATAACGTGTGCACTCATTCTGGAAGAGTAGGACACTTTAGAGACACTTGTGCTGCCATAATTCATGCTCAGTTTACAAACACCTTTGGTATTACTAAAAATGTGAAGAAGGAAGAGGATACAAAGGTTAATCCTCCTGTTCATAATAAGTGGCTAAGGTTAAGAAGAAAATAGCTTATAATCCTCTCCCTTTCTAGGCAAGAAGGGGTATGTTTCATCATTTTTCCAACAAGAAGGGACCTAAGCTAGTGTGGGTTCCCAAAACTAATTTTGTGAATTTGGTGCCAGTTAAGGTGAGAGGAACAATCATGACTGATATCTAAACAGTGAATGCTCATAACATATGACGGGAGAAAAGAAAAACTTTCTTTTACTGACATCCTTCCAAGGAGGGAGTGTGTCATTTGAAATTGGGGAAAAGGCTAGATAGAAGGTATTAGAGACGTTAGGAGGTCATTCTCTCATGCTATAGAAGATGTGTATTATGTGGTAGGTCATACACAATCTTCTTAGCATCTCTCAAATGCGCGACAAAGGAAATGAGGTAAAATTTAATTCCAAAATATGCACTGGCACTAAGCTTGATACTTATGAAATTGTGCTAAATGTCAAGAAACATAACAGTGTCTACAAGATATCAATTATGTCACTTCCCTAGAGTGCACACATGCTTAAATGTAGTGGAAGATGATCTACTACTATTGTCATGATCCAAAAATTCGCAAAAGGTTGTGATGGCGCCTAACATCACCATCAGCCACGCCAACAGTGAATGATTAACTTAATTTCCCATTTTAGTATTTTGAAATCATAATTTTCATCAATTAAATAGTAATAAATAAAATTTACAGGGTAAATGATAAAGTCTTCACAACTATAATAAAGGACAACCCATAAGTACCCCTAAAACTTGGTGTCACAAGTGCATGAGCATCAACTAGTAAATAAAATAAAGTACAACATCTGTTTGATATACAAATTTGACAGGAGAATATAAATAACTTTGATGGAGACTCTACAAGCTCGGCATCGTAACATGAAATGCAGCTCATGGTAAGTCCCCCTCAATAGTCGCACCTATCCACCGGACGTATGTGTACCTACAAAAAAATGTGCAGCAAATGTTGCATGAGTACGTAAATTAATGTGTACCCAGTAAGTATCTAGCCTAATACCATAGAAGTAGTGACGTGAGATCGACATCGACACTTACTAGTAATCCAATACCACAAATACAGTAAGAAATGAACAGACATTAGCAGAGTAAATAAACGAAATAAACAAGTGTAAATATGTGGTACAATCCTTCTCTCACCAGTGAGCTCAAACTCTCGATTAGCATTTACCTCCTACACCGGAGAGAGAGAGAGAGAGAGAGAGAGAGAGAGAGAGAGAGTGTGTGTGTATATATATATATATATATATATATATATATATATATATATATATATAAAATGAACCTCACCAAGTGGGTAGTCATAATTCAAATCAGCAAACTCCCAGATACACTTACTTTTTGACAAATAATCCGCACGATTCCATATGAATATTTATAAAAATGCTAGGGCATACAGCCCGATCCTATCATATCTAGTATATAACCATAGATACATCTATTACATATTGTCGAGGGAAACTTCCTGCTCCTATGAGAGTGTAGTTATAATCATGCCGAGGCAAATGACCCGATTCCATAAGATGTGCGCACTGCCGAGGGTCGAACGACATGAACCATAGATATATCTATCTTAACTAGGTGAACGACCTGCTCCCATTTGAATAAAAAGCACTAACGGGTCCTTGACCCCATTCACAAAGGTATATTATAGTTATAAGAAGCGATGGGGAAAATTTTTGATAGGAACACATAGCACCGGTGAAATTCACAAGAGGAGTACAATTATTTCATGGAAAATCATGAAGTTCGTCCGATCTCTACACTAGAGAGTCTACCACTCTACACAAGTCTAATCTCAAGTCATAATATAAAATAAAGGAATTTAATAAGCAAGAGACTGCTCAAATAGTACTACTATAGCATGGTGTGAACCTAAGTCTACCCGAACAATAACATGAATTTTACTATGTAGGGACTCTCATCACCTCGCACATACATAGTCCCTGCAAAGAGTGGCACATATCAAACATATCACCTAGGTGTAGTTTCTCTCTCACAGAGTCAGACATGAGACTTACCTCGCTCTGAAGTTCCATAACCGGCTCCAACGTCATTCTAACACCTCAAACCGGTGCCCGTCGCTCCAAAATTAGTCAAACAATGTGTAAACCAATAAAACTATACTCTAATACTCATAACAAATAAATTTAAATAATTTTCCAACTCCGCTCAAAGTTGAAAGCAACCCTCGGCCCATGTGCCTGGATTCCGAACCTTTTTAAAGATAACCGTTACTCATAACATTATGAACTCAAATATATAATTTACTCTGAATTTCTTGTCCAATTTCGTGATCAAAATCCAAACATATCAATTTTTAGGGTTCTCTTCAAAATTCCAAATTTCTATAATTTTTCGTGTTTAAATCCATACATATACCATGTATTTAACTTGAAATAGGTGGGAATTACTTACCTTGTGTTGCTTGATAAAAATATCCCCTTGAAGTTCTCCAAAAATGGCCCAACAAAATAAAAAATGAGTGAAATGAGTAAAATTCTTGAACTAAAAAAATCTGCCCAGGCCCCTGTACTTAATCGCGTTCGCTTGACTAAGGTCGCGTTCATGAAGCCCAGTCCACGCACAACATCGCGTTCTCATTCAAGCTCTCATGTTCGTGATAACCAATTGCCCCAGCACGGTGTTTCTCCTATGTGTTCGCGTATGCCCTTTCGTGTTCGCGTGGGTAAGGTTCCTTGACCCCCAACTCTCCTTCGCGTTTGCAAGTTCTTCTTTGCGTTTGAGAAGCACAAAGAGGCAGCCATCGTTTTCCTACTTCCCGAACGCAGGACTCCTTTCGCGTTTGTGTAGAATAAAACAAGAACCAACAACCAGCAGCATGAAACAAGGAGAAATGACCCGAAACCATCTTGAAATAAACCCGAGGCTCCTGGAACCCCGTACAATTATACCAACCCGTTCCAAAGTGCGACATGAACTTAGTCGTAGCCTCAAACCACATCAAACAACGTCAAAATCATGAATCGTACCCCACTTCAAGCTTAATAAACTTTAGAGCTTCAAACTTCAACATTCGATGCTGAAACCTATCAAATCACGTTCAAAAAGTCCACCCCTAATCAAACGTCCCAAGAACCTCCAAATTTCAATTTTTCGCCAAAAGGCCCCGAAATAACCTATAGACCTCCAAATCCACATCCGAACATGCTCCTAAGACCAGAATCACCATACGGAGCTACTCTAAGGCTCAAAATCCCAAACAGACATCGGCAATATTAAAATACACTTCAACCCAAATTCATTAAATTTTTTCAAAATGCCAACTTTCCGCAATAGGCGTCCAAAATGCCCCTCAGTCATCCAAAGCCCAATCTGGGCATACGCCCAAGTCCAAAATCGTCATACGAGCCATTGCAACCTTCAATCCGGATTCCGAGTTCGTTTCCTAAAAAGTCAAACCTTAGTTTCTTTTTCCAACTTAAAGCTTCCTAATTGAGAAATTTCCTTCTAAATCAACTCCAAACTTCTCGAAATAAAATTTCGACCAAAGCTGCAAACTGCCGAACAACACATTAGGAATTAAACGACCAATCAGTTCATTACAATCTCTCCCACTTAAACATACCTTCGTCCTTGAACGTGCTAAGGCTTGCTCCCGAGTTGTCTAAAATCACTAGTTAACACCTTGTGCACTTACCCATGCCACCACGACCCAGTTGAGCACTTTAGCTCGAGCCAGACTGTAGATCTTTCCCGCAATCTTAGCTAACAAGCTTTAGAACCAAATTCTAATATTCGCAATTCCCCACAGTAACGTATTCTCACACACTCAACACCGTATCAATCACCAGGATTTGAACCTAACGTGACCATGCTCATCCTCTTAAATCACACCATGCACCCCACAACTCATTTGTCCAAGGCAATCTTGCCCAAGTACAACAACTGAGATTACCACTTACCCGGAACCCGTAGTATACCTCATAGCATATATAAGCCATGTTCTAACTCTCGGAATACTACCACGATGGAAGAGATGTGAGGAAACTCATAACCACTCGCTGAATCACAAATTAGGGAGTCTTTCCTCCTAACAAGGACCATAACCTCTTTCTGAGCTTAATAACGCTCTTTAATAAGTCTCATATAAATCCAATGGCGCTGATCCCAGGTCAAATAATCTTATCATTCAGTACAAGATTCTCAAGCAATAAGACACCTCAGACACTGCCAAATGTCTCAAATAATGCCACAATGCGCCAACAAGCTACAAACTCGAATGTGATATATAAGGAAAATGAACTCGAAAGGACTACTTAACACACGTAACTAATTGAACAACCGAAAAGATGTTATGAGCTTTACTCATAAAATGAGAAGCAAAACACACAATAATAGACATAGGTGAACTGTACACAACATCACACTGTTGCGGGCTGCAATCTGGTCCACATATGATACCTTTGCAGCGTGCAACCTGATCCAACCATGATACCTGTGGCAGCGTGCCACCCGATCCGAACTTAATAATCTATAAGGAAATGTATACCGAGTCAGAATGCTTATACCTAAGAAATACTCGAATGTCGACCACAATCATGCCAAGTGTATAATATCATCCCTGGGGAGACAGGTAGCGTCATATGCTACAAAGCTCAAGCACTACCACGGTGCAATAAATGACCTTCATCTCTAGAGGCATCCTGCTCTCACAACACCACAAACTACATGAGGTCTCAATACAAGTAGGAATAATCATACTGTCTCACAAACTACATGTCACAATAGAGATTACACGGAGTAGCTGATGATAGAAATAACATCCAAGGACCGAAGACTCCTCCATCAACAATGCTTTGCTAAGATGAACACATCCGTCCTGATATAGAGCACACACATATTTAGATCCATCCGTGAACCTCACACCAATTCTGATCGTACCGTACTAGGGCAATAACCTTTCATGGATCCATAATAACCTTTTTCCCTTGACACACAAGAACATTCATAAAATTCGAAACAAATGTACACAGTTCACAACCAAATGAATAGAGCGCCTTCCAGACCTAAACTTCCACATTGGAAATAATACCAAAAATCTCCGTACTTGGTTTTAATCTTTAATCAATCAAGTGATTGCATGTTAAACTTATGCAATCTTCCCGTGGGATACGCCCCTATGACCTTTTGCACTAGGTTGAAAAGTCTGCGCATCCATATCACCGGCCAAAAAATGTTGTAAAACAAATCGAGGGTACGTAAATCAGTACACAAAGCCTCTTACATATGACACCGATCTTAGGTGATGCCAAAAACAATACCAGCTTACTCTAAATATCTAAATTCTTTCTTGTTCATCTGAGCTCGTGTTCTCATCAACATTGAATCGCAACCTTGATCCTCGACTTCCAACTCCCATGCCGCTCACTGCACCTATCATGTCAATACTTGAGAGTGAAAGAATTTCATCATAACTCCTGAACCACTAATAAAATAAACACTCCATCGTATAAACTCATTTTAGGAGAACTACTGCAACACGTGACTGAATTCTCATAACTGCAGAAAATACAAACCCTAAATAGTGGTCTAAGCCATCATAACTCTTTCGGGATCTATCTAAACTTATCATGCAATTATAATCAAATACCTCTGAATAAATCAAATAACGGTGGTCGCCAATCCTCGCACTTACCGCCATAAATCAAATGTATAACATAACACTCCGAAGGAATTGTTCATTACCATTATCATTTCAATTCATCCATTGGTAACCAATCCGACTTCTTCTAATTTACTCTAGACTTGTCTTAGAAATATTAATAGCTCCATTCAAAATATAATCATCCTAAGTGAACTATTTCATGAGGCCACGTTGTCTCAAAACCCACAAACTATCTCATATCCTCCTTGTGCGCACATTCGCATCTCAAACTGGTACACCCATTCCGATAAATCCTTTATGAATCCAAAGTTATTTTCTACCATTCCTCAAATGCTACAGTGTAGAGTGACTATAACATAGAACACTCCAAGCCCCTTTTCATAATCCACTATAAAAACTCGATACATAACCTTACCACATACTTAAAATCCTTAGGCACCACACTTATATTTTGAACCTACTAGGACCTTTGTCGAGTGTCACCCAGTTTGACTTGTTCCCGAATATAAATAAACTCCAAGGCCCTGCTAGCAGATGAACTCTCTCTCAAAGAAGCAACCGGCAGAATTCCTTTCCCTGTACATCACATCCATGATAAGTTGGTATTTTAACCTATTATTTGCTCTCTTTTACTTGTATTTTAGGCCAAAAAGGTTTCAAGGTATTCCCGAGGACTAATGAAGTGTGTTTGACTTCAAGAACTGTTCAAAATTAGCCAAAGGAATCAAAACCAACTCAGAAAGGAGTCAAAAGTTGAACAAAAGAAATACTGAAAAAGAAGTCTGAAGCGTGGACCGCACCAATATCATATGGCTACAAAAGCCATTGGGTGGTCGCGATCATAATTACATGGACCGCGAGGATTGAGATTGAGAGAGTTGGTACCTTGAACAAAAGAGAATACCATGACCTCACCAGAATTGTCGGCCATGGAAGTCCCTTGAGTGGCCGCAATTGAAATTGTGCGATCTGTAAGATGAAGAATCATAGAGTTGATTTCAAGACAAACTGAAGAAAGTGCGAACCACGTCACTTATATATGACTGAATAATTTGGAGCGCGGATGCTCTTGGAATTACGCAGCCCGTGAAAGTCCAACTCAACCCATAGCAAAAGAGAGAAAAATGTAGACCGCATCAGAATTATGCGACCTTGAAAGCAAGAGCGCGGCCGCACTTAGAATTATGCGGTCGCACAACCTTCATAGGGGCAATTTTGTCTAATATTTTTAGCTCGGTATAAATAATTTTTTTTGTCATTTTTAGGTTATTTTATGTTTTGTGTGAGCACGTGGGACGATTGAGTATTCTGTTTTTGGAAATCTTGTACTAGATTCATCTTTTAACATTAGATTTTCATTCCATAAATTAATATTATGGATTTTATCTTCATTTCATCTTTAATTTGTGTTATTTCCATGAGTAGCTATAAACCCATAGATAGGGTTGTGACCTAACCCCGGTGTGGATATTCAATCGGTATTTGATTTTAGGGCTTGAATGTGAATGGAGTAGTGATATTTTGGACTAGTTCTTGCTAGAGCTATAGAATTAATAGTTGCAAATATTGATTCATGCTTTTATGACCTAGTCTCTACTTAAGAAAAATGGAATAAGTCTAGGACAACTAGGCTAGAAAGGAATTGAGGTGAACTCCAGAAATTGATAGCTCCAATTAAAGGGTTAAACATAGAGATAGAAATATCCAACTTGAGCTGACATCACTTGAATTGTATGAATACCATTTGGACTTGAAAAAGCTAAATCTCGCAAAATCACTCAAACTACCAAGTGGTATGGAGTGAGTACCCGGGTGTGATAGCTATATTATGATCCCAACTATTCAAACTTGCCCTAGATTTTACTACTCGTTAAATATCCACCAAGGTATAAGTCACGACCTTAGTCTATTTAAACACATGATAAAAAACAAAAAAATATTCTCCTTTGCTTCAATCATTGCAATCTTTATAGTAAAGTTAGAAGTAGAAATCAAACCCAAACTTGCGGAAGTGTAATTAGACTCAAAGCCTGCATCTAGTTTAGATATAAACATAACTGCAATTATTAACTCCCCGTAGATTTGACCCCAACTTAGTTGGATTGAAGCTGCATTGATCACCCTCGCTACTCAATAGTAGTGTATACTTGGACCCGGTAAATATTTGGCGTCGTTGCCAGGAGTTAGATGGTCTTAGCTATATATCTAGGTATTTGTGTGTTTTGTTTTCTGTTCCTTCTGTTTTTCTAATTTTTTGTGTGAATTGCTTTTAGGTACCAAATGGCTCTTGACAACGACGCCCTGGGGAATATACCATTGAGGGAGGAGGTAGATGATGAACATGTGGATGAGGTCCCTCTTGAACCTCAAGTACCAAGGAAAAGCCGCCAGTCAAATAACAATATCCCATACCCTCCCCCACCTCCTCTAAGGGCAGCACACTGGGTATTGCCTAATGAAGGCTATGCAAGTGCAATATTCCCACCTCGAATTAGGGTGGGCAACTTCTAAATAACAAATGCCATGCTTACACTGTTGGAACATAGGGGCTTCATCACCAGAGCTCCATACCAAAATGCTTATAAGCTTCCAGTTCCATGCTTACTCCAGTTCATCCTTGTATAAGGAGAAGATACAGTACCTACATGGTAAGTATATCCATAAAAAAGAATTCAAAGAAGGTGAGCTTGTTCTCTTATTCTACTCTCGGTTACGGTTGTTTCCGGGAAAGCTAAAGTCAAATAGAAGTGGCCCATTTGAAGTGGTGCATGTGACTCCTTTCGGCGCTCCAGATTTGAAAAACAAGAATGGTGAGATCTTTAAAGTTAATGGGCAATAGGTGAGCACTACCTTGGTAAGGTTGATGATGGCCACGTTGTGGCATTGATCCTTTTCAAATGAATGATGGTAACATGCATCATGCCGCGACGTTAATCAGGTGTTCTTGGGAGGCAACCCATGTGTTTTTCTCTCTTTTGATTTGTTTTAGATTAAGCTATGTTTGGACTAATAGGCTATGAAGTGTATGCAGGGAATTGGGTGTGCAGTGCAGGAAATTGACGAGGAAAAATTGGCCATGTAGTGAAATTGTCCGGACCGCGCCAAAATTTTGTGAACCGCACGAACCCTTCACGGACAACATAATTTTGTGTGTGGTTGCACAACTGGAAAAGGGAGAATGCTAACTCTCTAAAGTTTGTCCTCACAAAAACCCTTAAGGATTTGCGGCCGTAGTCAAAATTTTACAGATCACACAAATTGTGCGGATGGACCATTTTTATGTAGATCACGCCATCGATTTAACGATTAAGTGAGGAAAAGGGAAAGAATGCAGACCACACAAAAATTGTGCGGTCGCACTAAGGTAAGTCAATGGGCCATCCTTGTCAACGTATAAATAAGCCTTTTCGAGACTGTTGACACTTTATAAACACTAACCTCTCAAGCTAGACTAAAAGAATTCTTCTTGTTTTCAATCTCGTCGCATATTCATCAAATGTTGATTTCTTACTACATTCCACTACTGGTATGTTTATTTCATTGAATTAATTTCATATTTTTTCTTTTCCTTTCTCTTTGTTTTAGTTTTCTTTTTATCTAGGGTTATATTCATACCAAAATGTCAAACTGATGCTTAATTCTATCTTATAAGCATGTGGTTAGTGTTTGAATGCATAATGGGGGCTGGGGGTTTGCAGCTTTTAGTGTTCAATTACCACACATCATGCCTAATTAGTGAAAACCCTAGAATAAGTCGTACTTATGTGCCGCTCTGATTTGAATTTTGTGGCCGCATACATATTTTTGCAGTTTGCACTAGGTTTTCGCAGCCACACTCAATTTTGTGCAGTACGCACGGTTGAACTTTAGAGACCTATCAAAAATGATTATGCGTCTGCATTCAAAATTACACGATCTGCAATGGTTGTTATCGCGCTCAATTTAATGAGGTCCGCAATATCTTAACTTCAGAGAACCAGTAGTATGAACCTGGGATCTCTGCAACCACACTCAAAAGTGTGCGGTCTATGATTGGGATTCCACGGGCGCACTTATTTTTATGCGTTCGCGCTGCCCTGTTCCGAGAAGCACTATCTTTCTTTTACACTATAATTCAATAATGCTTGTTGAACCCCAATTCTAACTTACGTTCACTACTTGTATGTTGTAGACAATGGTGCATTCACAAGGTCGAGGTGCTACTTCTAAAGGGAGCAGAACCGCCCCCATCTCCCCTAGAGTCGAGGTCGAGGCAAACCCAACATATCACTGTAAGTTCAAAAGATAATATACAAGAAAGCCACAGCCAATAGAGTCCCTGATTTCTCAGACACTATTGAATACCTTCCATACTGGGAGACTTTTCAGGGGGATTCTTTACAACCATAACCAGGAGCACAATCAGAAAAACTCCTTGATAGGCTCTGTTTAGTAAATGAACCTACCTCCTCCTCTAGTTCATTTACTGACTCAGAAGGAGGTAGTCAGGCATCTGAACCCTCTTCCCCACCTACTATAACACCTTCTACAACATCTACCCCAATCAATTTAGATGATGATGATGAAGTCCCAGATGAGGGGAGAGGGGGTGATAGAATTGTGGGAGGCATGGCTAGATCAATGAAGCCAGATGTATGGGCTGATATGTTTGTTAGTGATAAGGTATACACCAAGTTTTGAGAATGGTGGTCCCAAAGGTCGCTCACTCTTGAGCGACAATTCATAACCAAAGACCTAAGACAGAACAATCCAAAAGTCCTACAAAAATTTACGAAGAGAATAAGATGGCAATGGTTCACTGACCATCTGAAAGATGCCAATGAATACCTCATCAAGGAATTTTATGCCAATGTTGCCCACATAGAAAATGGTACAAAGGTGACGAAGGTCCGTATCTTGAAAATCCAGTTTTATGGCCAAGCACTTAACATATATGTAGGGTTTGATGAGGTTGAGGTTGTGCAATACCTGAGAAGCTAGCCTTGGGTGAGGCAGTTCGCTCATGGCTACCTGAGATACTTGTTATTCTGGGGACAACACTCGCATGGCTCACAGAAGGAGTGTCATTGTCAGAGCCACCCTTAACTTTGAAGCAAAAGGGTGGCATACGTCCATATGCAGCCTTCTTGACCCATGCCAGCATGAAAATTTCCTTCCACTTTCCCGGGTAGTAATTTTATCTTCCAGAATGCTAGGATATCCTATTAATGTGGGGAACCTAATGTCCTACAATATCTCAAGTGAAGTCCAGAAAGAAGAAAAATTGTATCCCTACCCTAACTTCCTCACTAAGTATTTCCAAGATCAAGGGGTAGAGCTGAGTCATATTGATGTGGAGGTGAAGGCTAAAAATCCTTTGCCATGGTATCACCTCGAGGGAGTGGAGAACCCTACATCAAAGGGTAAAGACTCTACCTCCACTGACCAGTCTGAAAAGCAAGAGGTAGTGACCACTAGGTCTATTGCCGAGTCCTCCACAATAGACGTTACTTCTACCGGAGCAACAACCATACCTTCTTTATCCTCCAGAACATCTATCTTAGTGCCACTGTCTATGCATTCATGTTCTACCTACCCTCAAACTGCATTGCGGGTTTCCCAAACACTATCCAGTCTTAAACACTGGATGTAGGCAGCTACCACAAAGCTGACTGCCATATCCAGTGTAGTGGCAATACAGTCTTAGCCCCAACAGCGATTCAGGTACCTCCATTAGTGGAGGAATTATTGAGATGATTCTAGACAACCAGAAGAAGATTATGGAAGACTAGAAGAAGATTTGGAAGACTCTTGATACACATGTGAGGATAATCAAGGATTTGGAGAAGCAGGTGAAGAAGTTGCAAAAGACGCAAAAGGAATCGATCGAGACGTTGAGTAAAAATGTTGAGAAGATTGCACATGCTGGTGATTTTCCAATGGACCTACACATGGATTCTACTATTCCAGCAGCACAGGTAGCACTAGAGACAGCAACCGGCCAGTCTAAGAAGTTGGCTGTAACATCACACACTGCTAAGGAACTAATTCAGATGCTCAACAACCTCGTAATCTTCCAGTCAGAGGATGTAGAGATCTAGTTAGAGGATATATAGGGTGTTGATGTTGAGAAACTGATGTAGACAGAGACCGCATAAGGAGTTTTCTCTACTCTCTACCCCTTTTCCCTGTTCTTATTTGTCATAATCATTGAGGACAATGCTATTTTTCATTTGGGGGTTGGTCCGTTTTGATTTGATAACATTTGGTATGTAATAACCATTACATTATTTTTCTTTATCTTTATTTTCAATTTTGTTATGTATATTGTTTTTACTATTTGATGTATATATTCATTTTCATTTATGCGTATATTGGCTTTACCTCAAGTTTGTATATATTCGGTTTAATTTCCGTAGTTTACTTCAAAACTTCTTTCGTTATTTTCCCTTAGTAGCATAGCTTCTTATTTACTTTAGTAGCTTCTTTTTAATTTGTTAGCTTCTTTTTAAGTTTTATGTTGACAATAAGCTTTTGGTTTTCTAAATTCCATGGTTCTTTCCAAAGGTGGATGTTGTATGAACCGAGTGGATCTTCCCAACGATGGATGGCGTGACAACATTCTTAATGGAGTGAGTATGTTTTTTTAATGTTTTGATATATATAGTAGTAATGAATAAAAGTGTCTCAAGAAGGATTCACTAGGTACTAACTGTGGTTGTCTAATGGGACGGGCCCGTCTCTTCCCCGATCCAGTCCCGTCCTGCTTCAAGTTAAATGGAATGGGCCAACAATAAACGGGACATGGGATGGGATGAGACGACCATTACGTCCCGTTTGTCCCGTCCCGTTTCGTCTCATCCCATCCCGCGTCCCGCCAATTTTTTTTTTGAAAAAAACTAGCCGTTGGCCAACGGCTTAAATGGCAAAAATAGCCAATTCCAACGGTCCAAACATCCCCTACCACCCCAAACACCCCTACCCCCTCCCAAACTTTTAATATAACCCCTAAGTTTATTAAGTTACATTTTGGCCTTATTATCTACTATAAATACACCCCATTATTCTTTATTTTTTCTCAAAAAAAAAAATCATTCTTCTCTCTTAAATCTCGTAAATTCTAAAATCCTATCTATGGGATTCTCGATACACAATTGACAAAAGCATAAGTTTGGGGCAGAGACGAGGAACGAAAAAGTGATATAAGGTGAATAAGGTAGAAAGTTGAAGGGATTCAGAGGAAGCAATGATGAAAGGCATGGAAGATTAGAAAAAGAGAAAAAGTATTGTAATGAGAAAGAAAGAGTGACACTGTGTCTCTCTAGTTACCTTAAGGAAGAATAAAATGACTTAAAGAGTCAAGTAATTTACGAGCTAAAATGAGAAAATATAGTGCTTACGGAAAGATGAAACTATCATATGCTAATAAGTCCTACCTTGATCTAACAGCCTTCAGTATATTCCCACAAAAGTATATGAGTGACCTTTCATTAGTAGTTATTTACATAAGGGTCAAGCTTATGGTATTTAGAGTCGGACTTTTGTCATTCTTTTGAGAGAGATGAGCGTACTTCTTCACAATCCGAGATTTGAGTGTTACACTCTAAAGTGAGATTTGCTTATAATGAGTAGAGGAGGAGGAGTTTTATTTGCACAATGACCTATGCAATAGAGCGAGCTTCCTTGGTGAATTAAGTCAACTCTCGATGCTCTAGTGTCACATTAGAACTGTGGTACTCAAAAGGTCAAAACATGGTGTTGTTGATAATTCATTTATGTTGAGGGTAATTATTAGTCCTAATTGATGCTTGATTGATTCACCTTAGGACAAAAAAATATTCTTTTATGTTAGTAGATGTGGGAATTACCATATTTGCTTGAGGACAAGCAAAAGCGTAAGTTTGGGGAGTTGATAAGTAGGGATTTAACCTATAATTTGCTCTCTTTTACTTGTGTTTTAGGCCAAAGAGGTTTGAAGGTATTTCCGGAAACTAATGAAATGTGCTTTCCTGAAGGAGTTGTTCAAAATGAGCAAAGGGAATCAAAACCAACTGGACAAAGAAGCCCGAAGCATGGACAACACTAATATTGTGCGGCCGCAAAAGCCATGATGCGGACGCGATCCTAATTACATGGACCGCAATGACTGAAATTGAGAGATCTAGAAACTTAAACAAAAGAGAATAACGCGGACCTCACCAGAATTGTGCGGGCGTGGAAGTTCCTTGTGTGTCCACAATTGAAATTATGTTGTCCGCAAAATAAATAATCAGAGAGTTAATTTCAATCCAAACTCAAGCAAGTGCGGACCACGTCAACTTTATGTGACCTCATAATCTGGAGTGCAACCGCACTTGGAATTATGTGGTCCGCGGAACTCCAGCTCAACCCAGATCCAAAAGAGAAAAATGCGGACCACATCAAAATTATACGGTCGCATAACCTCCGCATGAGCAATTTTGTCAGATATTTTAAGCTCAGCATAAATATAACTTATTGTCATTTTTAGGTTATGTTATATTTTGTATGAGCACGTGAGATGGCTGAGTATTGGCTTTTTTGAAATTTTGTACTAGATTCATATCTTAGCATTATATTTTCATTCCATAAGTTAATATTATGGATTTTATCGTCATTTCATCTTTAATTTTTGTTATTTCCATGAGTAGCTAAACCCATAGCTAGGGTTGTGAGTTGTAACCCAACCTTAGTGTGGGTATATAATAGGTATTTGATTTTAGGGCTTGAATGTGAATGGGTTAATGATATTTAGCCTAGTTCTTGCTAGAACTATAGAATTAATGGTTGAAAACATTGATTCATGCATTTATGACCTAGTCTCTACTTGAAAAGAGGGACTAAGTCTAGGACAAATCGGCTAACAAGGAATTGGGGTGAACTAAAATAGCCCCAATTAAAGGGATAAACCTAGAGATAGTAATACCCGACTTGAGTTGATATCACTTGACTTCTATGAATACCTATTTGGACTTGAGAAAGCTAAATTGGGCAAAATCACTCAAACTATTGAGAGGTAACCAAGTTTTCGCTAGATTTTACTACCCGTTAGATATCCACCTCGGTATAAGTCACAACCCTAGTCTATTTAAATACTTGATAAACAACAACAAAATTATTGTCCTTAGTTTCAATCATTGCAATCTTTAGAGTAAAATTAGAAGTAAAAAATCAAACCCAAACTTATGGAAGTGTAATTAGACTCAAAGCCCGCCTCTAGATTAAATATAAACCTAATTCTAATTATTAACTCCTCGTGGATTCGATCCCGATATAGTCGGGTTAAAACTGCATCGACCACCCTTGCTACTCAATACTAGTGTAGGCTTGGACTCGATCAATCCACATGAAGCATAGACTCTGGGTCTTCCCAAAACTTGAACATGAACTGATAAGGCCAAATATAGTACAAATTCCTAAAATCCATTTCTTGATTACCATTGATGTTTTCTTTCCTTTGTCGTAATAACCCACAATTACGCCAATAACCAAAAACCTCACAAGTAGACAACCACAAAATCCAATCGTAGATGGTGGGGCTCCCCCACTTAGCTTTAAACTACAATTACATAACCCTAGAACCTACCAAGATTCCTTCTTCATCGCGTTCGCATGACCATGGTCACATTCACGAAGGTTTGTCCATGCACAACATAGCATCGCGTTTGTGATAGAGAGCAGTCCCAGCCTTGAGTTCCTCCTACGTGTTCGTGTATGCCCTTCTGCATTCGCATAGGGTAAGGCCCCCCTGACCCCTAGCTCTAATTTGCATTTGCGAGTTCTTTTTGTCATTCACTAAGAACAAAAATAAACCCATAATTTTCCTTTTTCGCAAACACGAGACTCACGCATTCGCGAAGAATAAATCAGAACCAACAACCACCAACAACAAAATAGGGAGAAATGAGCTGAAACCATCTGGAAACAAACCCGAGGCCTCGTCAAATTATCCCAACCCGTTCCAAAGTGCGACACAAACATAGTCAAAACCTCAAACCACATCAAACATCAAAATCATGAACCACACCCCAATGCAAGTTTAATGAACTTTAAAACTTCAAACTTCTATATTTGATGCCGAAACTAATCAAATCACGTCCGATTAACCTCAAATTTTGCACACAAGTCAACATTTAACATTATGGACCTACTCCAACTTCCAGAATCAGGATCCCAATAAGATATCAAAAAGTCTACCCTTGGTCAAACTTCCTAAGAACCTTCAAATTTCCAACTTTTGCCAAACGACCATAAAATGACCTAATGACCTCCAAATACACATCTGGATACGCCCCTAAGACTAGAATAACCATATTGAGCTATTCAGAGGCTCGAAATACCAAACTGGCATAGATAACATTGAAATACACTTCAGCCTAAATTCATGAAATTCCTCTAAAATGCCAACTTTCCACAATAGGTGCTGAAATGCTCCTAGGTCATCCAAAGCCCGATATAGATATACACCCAAGTACAAAATTTATCATACAAACCTATTGGAACCTTCAAATCCTGATTTTGAGGTTGTTTATTCAAAATCAAACCTTAGTCAATTTTTCCAACTTTAAGCTTCCAAAATGAGAAATTTCCTTTCAAATCAACTCCAAATTTCCCTATCATATATACTTTTAGTGAAGCTATTCAAGGCCGCAAACCACCAAATGATATGCTAGAGCTCAAAATCATTGGTTGGGTCGTTACAACTATGGCATAGAATTCTGGAACATGCCAGCTCTGTCAACTCACAAGTTGGTAGCAAAAAGCTTGGTGCTTGGGCTACCTAAAGTTGAGTTCATATCTGACAAGGTATGTGATGCATGTATTAGAGGGAAACATGTTTGGTCATCTTTAAATCTATGAAGTTTATACGTACCTCTAAATATTTGGAACTCCTTCACATTGATCTATGTGGACGAATGAGAATAAACAACAGATGAGGTAAGAAGAATGTATTTGTGATTGTTGATGACTTCTTCAGGTATACCTGGACTCTGTTTTTGGGGTCTAAAGATGAAGATTTTGATATTTTCTATGGTTTTATCAGAATGATTCAATAAAAGCTAGGATGTAATATATTAAGTACAAGAATTAACCATGGAACTGAATTTGAAAATTTAAAATTCCTTGAGTTCTGTGGCTCACATGGCATTGACCAAAATTTCTCTACACCTAGAAATCCACAACAAAAGGGGGTTGTAAGAAGAAAGAATATATCCTTAAAAAACATAAGGAGGGCCACATTGATTGCTAGTGGACTGCCTAAGAATTTTCGGGTTGAGGCAATCAATACTGCTTGCTATCTGCTAAATAGATGCATTGTTAGAACCATTCTTAGACCATGTTAAGTGCATCAAGGACGGGGTTGATGGACGAGGCACTCATTAGGATAAGGTGACAGACATACTTCCATAAACTGTTCAATGAGGAGGGGGTAGACACATTATGCTGGGTGAGTTGGAGCACTCCGAGAGTCGGCGTGAATATGGGTACTGTAGGCAGATTAGTGTAGAAGAGGTAAAAGGGGCGATGCGCAAAATGTACAGGGGCAGAGCAACGGGGCCAGACAAAAACCCGATGGAATTCTAGAAGAGCACGGGGCATCCAGGCTTGGAGTGGCTCACTGGTTCGTTTAATGTTGTTTTTAAGACATATATAATGCCTAAAGAATGGAGGTGGAGTACGATGGTTATGTTTACAAGAACAAGAGTGATATACAAAATTGTAACAATTATAGGGGTATCAAGTTATTGAGTCACACTATGAAGGTTTGGGAGAGGGTGGTAGAGGCCAGGGTGAGGAGGTACGTGTTTATTTTCGAGAATCAATTTGGATTCATGTCGGGGCGTTCGACTGCAGAGGTGATTCATCTGGTAAGGAGATTAGTGGAGAAGTACAGGGAGAGGAAGAAGGATTTGCATATGATATTTATTGACTTTCAGAAATCAAATAATAAAGCTCCAAGTGAGGTCCTGTATAGGTGTTTGGAGGTTAGTAGGTAGTTTATAGTATTTACCAATAGGCTTAGTAGCATGCATGTCTCTTCATATTCTTAGATTTTTATTACGATATGTGATTTTGTTCACCTCAAGTATTGTGTTACCTTGATATTATTTGATACTACTTATCATTTATCTCTCCCTTTGTCTTTTCCATATATCTTCCTTCCTTGCTTCCCGCTTCCTCTTCTTGCCCTTCTTGAGCCGAGGGTCTACTGGAAACAACCTCTCTACCTGCATTAGGTAAGGGTAAGGCCTGCATACAAACTACCCTTCACATACCCCACATGTTAGGATCAAACTGGATTTTTGTTGTTGTTGTTGTTGTTGTTGTTGTTGTTGTTGTTGTTGTTGTTGTTGTTGTTGTTGTTGTTATTATTATTATTAGACCCATTCTTGAGAAACTCCCTATGAGTTATTTCGAGAAAGAAAACCTAACATCACTAACATGAGAGCCTTTGGGGGAATGTTCTTGGGTTACTCTCCACAAAGTAAGGCTTATAGGGTTTTTAATAAAAGGACTATGTGTGTGGAAGAAAATATTCATGTTATTTTTAACGAATCTAACAATTTGGATGAGGAAGGTCTGTAGGATGAAGATTATGACATCCGATTCACAGGTGATGGAGATACAAAGAAATCTGATGAATATGGATTTGAAAACCACAAGGAACCAGAAGAAGAAAGAACTAGTTTAATTGTTGATCAGAATAATGAAGTCACACCTACTGAACCTGCTTCTTTGGATCACTCCTCGGGTGAATCTTCTCTAGGTAGACAGATCAGACCATGGAAGAATCAAAACTCACATCCTCTTGAGAATATCATCTTTGATCTAAATGCAGAGGTGCAAACCAGGTCTTATCTAAGAAATCTATGTGCACTCACAACATTTCTATCAAAGGTTGAACCTAAGACCATCAAAGGAGCTCTAAAGGATCCAGACTGGATCATAGCCATGCAATAGGAGCTAATCAGTTTGAGAGAGGCAATCTCTAGAACCTGCATAGAAACCCAAGAAAAGAACTGTCATAGGTACCGATGGGTGTTCAAACACAAGTTGGATGAGCAAGGAAATATCACAAGGAACAAGGCTAGACAAGTAGTTCAGGGATACAATTAAGATGAGGGCATTAATTATGATGAGACATTTGCACCTATATCTAGAATGGAGGATATAAGAAAGCTAATAGCCTTTTCTGCCCATATGCAATTAAATATATACTAGATGGATGTGAAGAGTGCCTTTTTGAATGGGTAGTTGAAGAAGGGAGTGTTTGTAAAACAACCTCCTGGATTTGTAAATGACGAATTTCCTGACTATGTGTTCAAACTGGATAAAGCTCTTTATGGACAAAACTCTATTTCTAAGGAGCAAAGGGAAGAATATTCTGATTGTGCAAGTATATGTCGATGATATTATATTCGGGGCCACCAATGAAGCAATGTGCAAGTAATTTACTGAGTTGATGGGAAATGAGATCGAAATGAGCATGATGGTTGAACTAAAATTCTTTATGGGGATGCAAGTAAAGAAAATACCTATTGAAACCATGATACATAAGCATAAATATATCAAAGAGTTACTACGGAAATTCAACATGGACTCCTCTAAGTCTATTGATATCCCAATTGCCATTGTAACAAAGCCGGACCTTGATAAAGAAGGGAAAAGTGTGGAACATAAGCTATATAGAGGAGTGATTGGGTCACTATTATACCCCACAACAAGCATGCCTCATATAGTGTTTAATGTGGGATTATGTGCAAGATTTAGGCAATTCCCAAAGAATCTCACATGAAAATTTTCAAGCAAATTCTAAGATATCTCAAGGGGATCCCTGACCTCTATCTATGGTATCCCAGAGGATAGAACTTTGATTTAGTTGATTATGGTGATGCTGACTATTCATGCTTTCATGTTGATAGGAAAAACACTTCAGGAATAGCTCATTTTCTAGGTTCTTGTCTGGTGTCTTGGGGAACCAAGAAGTAAAACTCAACGGCCTTATATATAGTTGAGGCTGAATATGTGGCAGCAGCATCCTGCTGTGCTCAGTTTTTATAGGAAAGACAATAACTAAGGGACTACGGTATATTTGTTGATTGTATTTCCATTTTTTGTGATAACACCAGTGTCATAAACATTATTAATAATCCGTGTCAGCACAAGAGAACCAAGCAATGACATCCCCTTTTTAGAGTCATTGTTGAAAAGGAGAATATCTCAACAAACTTCTATAAAACTGAAGATGAAATGGCTTGTATTTTTACTAAAGCTCTGAGTAGGGATCACTTTGAAAGGAATAGACTAAACTAGGTCTAATCAACTCCTTCCACTAAGTTGAATCCCAGTGTTTGGTTAGAAAAAGCATAATAAGATGTAGATAATTAAGTACAATATATTTGATTTGATTGCCTGGTTCTATCTACAAAGTTTATCATCATCAAAAAGAGGAAATTTATTGAGTATTAAAATTTTGATGATTAACAAAGTGTGACTAGCTGCTTAAAGAACTAGGTCCACAATGTAGTTGCTTAACTGTTATAGAACCAGCTCCTCTAGTTAAAGGATCAACTCCTCATGATTGATACATGTACGTATATACAAGGAAATAACTTTATCTCAAAGTTATCTGGGTCCAATTTTGATAGAAGATGTATTCTATGAGTTATAAGGATCGTTGTTCACGAAGATACGGATAATTCGATCATAGACAAAAGTCCCAAAACTTGCAAAATCCTTGAAAAAGTAGGATTCCTATCAAAGAGGAAGCTGAATATGAAAAAGACTCCTAGAAGATCTCAACATGTGTTTAAATAGTATTGACTTTGAACTTCTGAAATATCCTTTAAAACATCAATTAAAGTGTCAGAAATTGTTTTTACTCGCATTGGGTACTTGCTTTGTATTCTTTGAGTCAACCTAGCGAATGTGTTTTAGAAAATTTAATTGTAATCCAATGTTATAAATAGTTAGTGAGTTGGAATGAGTATTTTTCTTTAAAAGTTATAGTAACTTATGAATCAAATAGGAGTAGCATAAGTACTAGAGAGGATGAAATTGCAGTCTTGTAATTGATACATTTTGGCTCATTGTTCTCGTAGAATTGGAGTTAAAAGCCTACATGGTTGGTCATGATTTATGCACCTTTTGAGCCGAGTAATTTTTCACCTAAAATTCTTGTGTTCATTTTATTGCATATTTACTTTACGCTTAAGAAATACGGTAAAGAACCAAGTTCTTTCATACCCCATACGGACACTGAAATTAACAACTCGTTATTAACGATAACTTCATTTCTACATTTGAATTTCATATATCTTGTTAAGGTAGGAGAAATCATTACCGACCACAATGACTTTTGGTGATGAAATAATTTTTCACTTTGCTATACAATCTTCAGCTTTAAGCAAACTTTGTCCGGCTTTTCAATGTATTTTTTAGAGATACGGATACGAAGGACATAATATCATTATCATACAGGGTAAAGTCAAATGCTATAGAATTTAATCAGAGTAGAAAGTGATAAAGGACAAGTGTGTTATGAATAGAAATCTATTTAAAGTGAATGTCTATCTTTTAGCGAGTTTTACTTTGGGGCTAAGTCAATTTTTCTCTATAAATAGATGGGTCTTAACCCATTATAAATCATCCCAAAATTCAATAAGAATTCCCTCTCTCTCGATTTCTATGCAATATTGCTCTTGTTCTCTTTATTATTTTAAAACATGTTATCAGCACGAGACTCTAACCAATTGAGTAGAAACTTTGGGATTGAGCATATTGATTGTCAATTGTTTCATGAATTTCCTTATGATTAAATTCTGAATTTAAGGTAAGTATTTTACTTTTCTCTTTCAAATTCTTGAAATTCTATAATTTGATTTTATATACAAGCAAAGACAACAAAGTTTGATTATAACTCTAATGGAGTTTATAAGAAATTATAACCACCTGAAATGGTAAACTTTCTATGCCTCGCCATGGTCAAATTCATATATGATTGTGGTCAAAGAATTGAAAACTCGTCCCATTGAATTTGCTCCATTCTCATTCACTTAAGAGAATGTGATAGCATTATATGATAAATCTGAAAAAAAGATAAAATTATTACTATGAATGTATCAATGGATATGGGCGTGACAATAGACGAAATTATAATCGTCATTATTTGTGGTAATGAGTACAATAATGATTCTCAAAATAATCTTTTATTCTGTGAAAAATATATGTCATCGATTTGACATGAGATTTTATAAAGCGCATATAGTTGATGATGGTCTATTCATGATGTGATTGTGACAACTAATTTTTGAATACATATTCATTCTTGGAAGAATATGAACGTGCTAGTGGTAGTGAATATACCACACTCACCTCTAGAAGGAGGTTTGAGATGATATAAAAAAATTAATATCATTATTATGGCATCAATGGTCATTGGTCATGTACTTATTGTACGCCAAAGTATTTTGCTATTGTGATTATTAAAAGACAACGGTAATGCAAGAAACAGATCTTGCATATAATTTTGACCATAACCATAATGGTATAACTTTCTCTTTAAAAGAGATATTTACCATATGGATGTTGATGAATATATTGGAGTACAAAATTAATTGAGAACTCTGGAAAAGCCAATTATTACCATTTTGGATAAACATAATTGATTACCAATAAGGTATTGTGTTGTAGTAAGTCTCAAAAAAACTTAATTGAGTTTCTAAGGTATCCGCGAAAGTGGTTAAATTATATTGAGACTATAAATACAGAAAAAAATTTATATCTTCTATTACTACATCTTGTAGCGGGATAATATGTATGTGAAAAGTTACTCACTTTGTTCTCCAGTTTGTACTACACAAATAAAAGAATACCTCACTAAGTGTATGTTTATTGATATAAAAACTCATATCATAATAAACTTGGAGTTTATTGATATTGCACACGTCATGGTGTAAACATGAAGTTTATCAATATTGATAATTTATTCAGTTGGCATAATTGGTTTAGTCCTATCAATTTAAGTATGTTGTGAAAAAATAATATAGAATTCACATGGGTAAATATTAAAAGAACTAGAAAGTTCTTTACGAATTCTCCTATATTGTTTGTTCTCATTAATTAATAAATCAACTGAAATTGGAATTGAATCCCACTAATGCTGAAATATCAAAGGTGAATATGGGCCCATTCACCTGCCATGTATACCGCATAAAGTGCATCTATGAGATGGTTACATGTGCGATTATTATTAAAACGTAACATGGCGTTTGCAAGGTAACTTGCTCTATAATTTGATTTAGAGCATAATTTTAAGATTTGTTATTCAAGATAGTTCATCTTGATAAGTTGGTTTACATCACATTCGGTTTAGCAAAATGATTTTCTAAGTGCCTCCACTTAAGAGCTAAACAATTGCTTATGAGACCAAAGTTATCTATATTAATTTGATATACGTTATACATCAAAGTATATTATTTTCTCTCCTCACAAGTGGTTCAGGGTCAGACACCAAATAATTATATCTTATTATTATTGATGCAAAGTGTATATTTTGATTAACACCATAATGCATAAAGAAGGGTTCTCAAAGTTGAGGAAACAAGTTAGTTTTCTAACATGAGGGGAAGACATGATAAACATTTGAGAAAATGTCATGTGGAATGAATTATCATTTATACATCTAGATCCTCGAATAAAATAATATGAATTTGAAGTTCATAAAAAGGATAATTCATCTGCAATTTATTGCAACACATGCCAGATGCATTTGCTGACCCAAAGAAAGTAACTATATTCTTAATGCAAATGCTCCTATTATAATAAAGTTCTAGAAGGACAAAGCCTATGGTACGCTTAAAGCGTATAGACAAATCAGTTTCAAATAAACTTCTTGATAAATAAGATGAGTAAACGATCATAATAAAGGAGGCAAGTGATCTAGAAGATCACATGACATAACACTTCATAAAATTTTATGAGAGATTTAGGTACCTGAATATATGAATGACGAGATCTCTATGTTATGTCTTTATGAAAAATAAGGAGGTTGGAACCGATATAAAATATTTGTCGATGACATTGGTTATCACAGTAAACATATATGAGGATCTTAAGTCTGGAGAAACATTCAAGTGCAATTTGGTTTCATATGAAAGACAAGTAGTTTTGGACCTGTAGTTCGAGCACTTAAAAGTATAAAGACAATGGTGTATGCTATCACCTTTATGTATCATATATGTCTACCATAACATGAAAACTTGATACAAATCTAAAGCCTATTTATATGGCTTATATGACTTAACTTATATGACAATCCATAAAAGATTTCAGTTGCTTGAAGCATATACAATTCTTGATGTTGAAGTACCGCTTCCTCAATGCAATTTGTACGCAAATGTATCTTGGTATAACTATATGCATGATAATATGATAGCAAGACTTTTAACTCTATGAGAAGACATTGAACTGACGATTCCAACAAGATCAAACGAAGACAATACATCTATTAGGGAAGAAGATTTCAAGGTGAAACAAATTTTTTCAAGTTAATATTGTTGATTTGTTTATTAAATATCTACCAATGATCTTTTGAAGATGGTGCACAAGATTGGAATGCAAATACTTAAAGACGTGAATTGATGCTCTCATCAGGGGGGAGTTAATACGCGTTGCACTCTTTTTTCCTTAAAAGGTTTTTGTCCCACTGGGTTTTTTCTAGCAAGGTTTTTAACGAGGCAGCCAAAAGGCAAAAGGCGTATTGTAAATATGTGTACTCTTTTTCCTTCTCTAGAATTTTTTTCCACTGGATTTATTTTAGTTAAGGTTGTAACGAGGCATATTACTTATTAAGTAGACATTCAAGGGGGATTGTTATGAATAGAATTTTATTTGGAGTGAATGTCTATCTTGTAGAGAGTTTTACTTTGTGGCTAAGTCATTTTTCCCTTATAAATAGAGGGGTCTTACCCCATTATAAATCATCCCAAAATTCAATAAGAATTCTCTCTCTCTCTTTCTCTGCAATATTGCTCTTGTTCTCTTTATCGTTTTATAACAAACTGATAATAGACAAATAAATGCTTAACAGATGAATTATGCTCCTATATATAGGGGTTGTTTGGCCATACAAAATATGTCACTTCTTTTTAAAAAAAAAATTACTTCTTTCTAAATTAGCATTTGGCCATGAAATCTTCATTTTTCACTTGAAGATGAATTTCGAATTTTTGTGAAAAATTTAAAAAATTTCAAAAGATAGATTTTCAAAATTTTCACTTTAAATCAATCAGCAAACTTCAAAAACAGCCCAAAATTATATTCAAGCCTAAACATAACACTAACTTTTAAATATCATTTTTACTTAAATTTCTTTTAATTTTTTTTTTTTGAAAATTTTCAATTCTTGTCCAAACGCCCACTTAGATTTGAGAGTTTAAAAGCCATTTTTATCTCCCACTACCATATGTGTTGTGATCAAGAAACGAAGTAAATGATAATCTTTCTTTCGTTGATTATCACATTAATTTTCTGTTTTCTAGTTATAGACTATCGTATAAAGAGATAGAGACGAAAAGAATAAACACCACACTTTTAAGAGAGGAAAAAAAACCCTCCATGCAAAAGATTACTCCTTTTATTTCATTTTACATGATGTTTTTTTTTTTATTAGCGCCATACTATTTTATATAGAGAATATGTCATTTCTTAGTATGACATAAATTATTAAGGATAAATAAAATATAAAATACATAATTTACCTATTAACCTTACATTTAAATTTCGGTTACACACTTGTTGACCATAAGTATCACGATCCAATATTTCACTATAGACCGTGACGGCACCCAACGACATCATTAGGCAAGCCAACTATGAACCACCAACTTAATTATAAACCTTATTATTATCAAAATCATAAATGTTTATTAGATGAATAAATCAATAGATTAAAATCATGGAGTCTTACAATTTTAGCATAATAGATAATATAAGTGTGTAAATTCCAAGCAAAATTACAAACAATTTCAAGAACATCCAAAATTCTGGTGTCACAAATGCGTGAAAATTTAATAAGGAGTACAATAATCATACAACATCTATCTAGAATATAAATAAGACATGATATAATAAATAGTACGATGGAGACTATGTGGACTATGACGAGCATCATAGAAATGCAGCTCACATAAAGTCTCCTCAACATTGCGCCCACGCGCCAAGACGGTCACCAAATGAACCTGTCAGTCCCTGCAGCACATTTAGTGCAGGAGAGCAACATAAATACGTAAATCAACGTGTACCCAGTAAGTATCTAGCCTAACCCAAGATAAGTAGTGACTAGGGATCGACATCGACACTAACTAGAGGTCTAATAAAGCAATATCATAAACCATAAGCAGATACGAAAAACACAATAGTAACGGGGAAAATCTATAAGCTATATAATCTTCCAAATATTTCTTGTAAAGTATGAATTTCTCAATCTTTTATTTTACCCTAACAGTTCAGCAAACGTCAAATGCCAATATCAAATGAATAAGGAATACCATATGAAATGCCCAACATCAGTGGAAAGATAATCTTGTAAATATTCGGACTGCCAGAGATATAATGTGTGATTATGCTGATGTCATTTGGCCCGATCCAAAATAATATGTACATTGCCGAGGGTCGAGGGGCACGAACCATAGATGCATCTATTGTACTGCCGAGGCGTTCGAACCGCTCCATAAGAAAGGAAGGAATAATCGAATTACTAGACATGTGCTCAATACAGTACATGAGCACAAAGTTAATATAACCTTTACTGGCTCGGCCTAATATGTGTGCATATATTTCTAAGGCAATTTCGATTATAAGTTCCAATAATTACGTCCGCGGAATAAGTTCAAATAATTCAACTATTACATGATAAAGTCCTAAGTCTACCTGAACATAAATATATTTTAGCTACATGCAGACTCTCGTCACCTTAAGTGTACGTAACACCCATAACTAGTAGCATATAACAGTTACATCACCTAGGGGTAGTTTCTCCTTCACAAGATAGACATGAGACTTACCTCGCCCCGAAGTTCCATAATCGACTCCAACACCACTCTAACACCTCAAACTGATGTCTGTTGTGTTAGTATTTATGCCGTTCACTAGAGGGGGGGGGTGAATAGTGAGGCACGAGAATATTGAAATATTGCGGAATTTAAAATTGCAGGAATAAGTAAATACGGTAATTGAAATAATCAAGAAAGAACACACGGTATTTTATCCTGGTTCACCACAACCCGTGGCTAGTCCAGTCACCAAGAGACTCTCTCGAGATTCCACTATCTTCGTCAAGCTTACGGGTGCTTAACAAACCGTTACAGTTGCTCAAGGATACCGCACCTTAAGACTTCACTTGCTTGAGGATACCTCACCCCAAGACTTCAACCACTAAGACTTTGGGTACTTAGCAAACCCGACAAATGAGAAGATATGTTCTTCTCAAACAACTCTCTTTTACACAAGCACTCTCTCAAAAGAGTAGATAAAGAGATACAATTTTAGCTCTATGAACAACGCAAAGTTGTCTATCAAATGGCTCAACAAAAACTCTAAAATGATGCTTGAAAATGATCAATATGTATATCAATGTATGGAGAAGTTGTGTATTTAAAATCAGCTCAAAAGACCTTTTTTTATAGGTGAAAAAGTGGTGCTGACCGTTGCTTAATTGACAGATAAAATCTCTGAATTTTTGCTTAAACAATCGATTGTATGACCTATATAATCGATTGTTTGAGGAACGTTCAAAAGACAGACTCCTGATTTTAAGGGAAATAATCGATTGTAAAATCTGTATAATCGATTGTTATACAACGTTCAAAAATCAATTTAGGATTCTGTGGGAACGGTCTGAATATAATCGATTCTATAAAAAGGGTAATCGATTATTTTGATGTTTGAAAACTTCGGTTGCACACTGTCTCAATATAATCGATTGTTTTCTGATTTGAAAAACTTCAGATCACACTGTCTCTATACAATCGATTGTTCAAACTATATAATCGATTGTTTGCTGTTTTGAAAAACTTCAGATCACACTGTCTTAATACAATCGATTGTTAAAAACTGTATAATCGATTGTTTGCTATTTTGAAAAACACAATCGATTGTAAGGAGCATATAATCGATTGTTTAGGTCCAGATTTAAAAGACATGTTTAAAAACCATTTTGATTAAAATACAAATCAAAAGATGCATGTTTATGATAAATAAGATTTAATAAAATGTTTTATGCATGTTTATGATGACCTAATGTTGAGCCAAAAGACGAGATAACTTAAGCGTTGTTCTTACATTGGTTCTACCAAACGACCTACGTCTTGGGTCTTCGGTCTTGAACTCTTTGGCTCGACTTTGGCTTGTTCATGCAATTCCGTCATCAGTATGCTTCTCGCCATTTGATTGTTTGTCATATTATATCGTTGTTTGACGCTTGACTTCATTGTTTGTCATTCATCAAAACATATACCTGAAAATCATGCTCATACAACCAAAGCGCACATATCATAGATAGAGTGATTTTCTACAATTTCCCCCTTTTTGATAATGACAAACAATGGAAGATATGCATATTGAATTCCCCATAAATTCATGCTATATCTCAACATACAATTTATGCAAACCAATTCAATATAATCAATTCAATATAATTCCCCCTTAATTGAATATTCCCCCTCAATTAAGGCATGCATATCGCCTATATTCCTCCCCCTTGTGGCATTAGCAAAAAGACTATACCAAAAATTATTTAAACCATTGACGATACCAATCGTTATAAACAAGATCATATCAAATGTTAGTAAATGGCATACTAATAACAACGGTCATTTTTCTCAACTATGCCAATTGTTATTTTAAACAAAGAATATTCATCAAAACATGAATCAATCATTTATTTTAAAACTAATTGATACTAATTGTTATTCAAAAAGAACTTACTAAGACATGCATCAAACAAAGATAATATTGATTATTAGCACATATCAACTATTACGTTTTTATTCAAAATATGATAACTAACCGACGTTCCCCCTTAATGCATTAAGGTTTCATGCTTGGTGCATCCACTACAATATTGTAGTCTTCAAGCACACCTGCGAAAAGAACCTAATGATAGGTTTTTGGTACCCAACTTCTTTTGGGTCCTTGGGGGTTAGGATAATAATAATCATAATCAACACATAAATCTCTATGTTTAGCAAAACAGACGGGTGCAATGTGTCCTACCCGATTACAATAGTGACATATAACATTAGGATTGTGCATATGTCTAGGTTGAGCCAAATGCGTTCTAGGTGATCTAAATTTGTTTTTCCTAGAATCGTTGAAATTCCTAGAATCATTTCTAGGTGGTCTAAAATTTTTCATTCTAGGCTTATTAACAAAAGTCCTAGAGTTGTTTCTAGGTGGTCTAAAACAATTAATCTTAGACTCATTAGTGAGGTTCCTAGAATTCTTTCTAGATTGACCAACCTCATTACTTTCATCCTTTTTAACAACTTCAATTTTAGGACTACGTTTTTCTAGTGCGTTCCTAAGTTCTATGTTCTCTATTTTTAAAGAACTACAAGAAGAACAATTTGAGCATTTATCAATTGAAGAGGCTTCATTCAATTTCTTGATCTTATTTTTAAAATCAACAATGTCATTTTCCAAAAATTTATTTTCTTTTTCTAAAACTTCAATTTTATTTTTAAGAACACCATTTTCATTAGTCAATTTTTCAAAATCTATTTCTTTCAAAGAAGAGGATTTTTCAAAATCTTCTTCTTGTAAAGAAAGTGTTTTCTGAAAATATGTTTCTTGCAAAGAAAGTGTTTTCTGCAAAGAAAGTGTTTTCTTCAAATCTTTTATCATTTTGGAAGCATTAACAAATTCACCATACAATTCATCATAGGCATTTTGTAATTCTTCAAACGAGTGAGAGTTAGATGTACTTACCTCTTCTTCTTCGTTTGCCATGAGACACAATGCGGCGGTTTCATCGCCTGAGCTGTCCGAATTCCGTGATACGCGCCTATGGTGTTTCTTCTTTTTCTTGTCCTTCTTCATAGACTTACAAGACTTTTCAATTCATTTGAAATATTATCATCATCCCTTTCTGAATCACTTACCTCTTCTCGTTTAGAGGATGAGGCTTTGAAGGCAAAATTTGAATTACTTCTAAGATAAGGGTTAAGAATTGTGCTATCATAAGTTTCGAGGTTACCTCTTAGTCCATCAATTGTGATATCCGTGAATTCCATCGACTCTTGGATTGCATTGGCTTTGGAACGCCATTCGGGAGTGAGACTCCGTAGGACTTTTCGAACAAGATCTTTGTTCGTGTAAACGAGAGCATGGAGATCGTTGACGATTCTTAAAAATCGTTTAAACATAATACCAATGGGTTCCTTCTCCATTTTAAAGATTTCATATTTATGTGTTAGAAAATCAATTTTGGATTCTCGGGCTTGAGGCGTACCTTCATAAATCGATTATTATACAACGTTCAAAAATCAATTTAGGATTCTGTGGGAACGGTCTGAATATAATCGATTGTATAAAAAGAGTAATCGATTATTTTGATGTTTGAAAACTTCGGTTGCACACTGTCTCAATATAATCGATTGTGCAAAATATATAATCGATTGTTTTCTGATTTGAAAAGCTTCAGATCACACTGTCTCTATACAATCGATTGTTCAAACTATATAATCGATTGTTTGCTGTTTTGAAAAACTTCAGATCACACTGTCTTAATACAATCGATTGTTAAAAACTGTATAATCGATTGTTTGCTATTTTGAAAAACACAATCGATTGTAAGGAGCATATAATCGATTGTTTAGGTCCAGATTTAAAAGACATGTTTAAAAACCATTTTAATTAAAATACAAATCAAAAGATGCATGTTTATAATAAATAAGATTTAATAAAATATTTTATGCATGTTTATGATGACCTAATGTTGAGCCAAAAGAATTCTTACATTGGTTCTACCAAACGGCCTACGTCTTGGGTCTTTGGTCTTGAACTCTTTGGCTCGACTTTGGCTTGTTCATGCAATTCCGTCATCAGTATGCTTCTCGCCATTTGATTGTTTGTCATATTATATCGTTGTTTGACGCTTGACTTCATTGTTTGTCATTCATCAAAACCTATACCTGAAAATCATGCTCATACAACCAAAGCGCACATATC
Source organism: Nicotiana benthamiana (assembly GCA_034376525.1). NCBI lineage: Eukaryota > Viridiplantae > Streptophyta > Magnoliopsida > Solanales > Solanaceae > Nicotiana > Nicotiana benthamiana. Next base: position 18,831,823 of record CM067325.1, read on the forward strand.
ATAGATAGAGTGATTTTCTACATGTTGCTCCAAAACTAGTCAAACAATGTGTAAACCAATAAAAATATACTCTAATACTCATAATAAATTAATTCATAACAATTCCTGCTCAAAAAGTCAATAAAGTCAATACTTGTACCCACGAGTCCGGATTTAGAAATTGTTCGAAGATAAACTTTATGCATAACACCACAAGCTCAAATATATAATTTATTCCAAACTTTACATCTAATTTTATCGTCAAAATCCAAAAATATCAAATTCTAAATTTCCTACAAAATCCCAATATTTTTCTAAATTTTCCTCTTTAAATCCATTTATAAACCATACTTTTAGCTCACAACAAAGGGAAACATTACTTACCTTGTGTTGCATGATAAAAGCTCCTCAAAATTTCCCAAAAACCAAGCTCAAAATTCCCAAAACAAAAATGATGAAATGGCCAATTTCCGTCCCTTGTGTCATTGCCCAGTCCCGCTTTTGGTATCATCTTGGCCACTTCTGCGGCGAATCATCGCTTATTTGAAGTCATGCCCAACTACTTCTGCCCACTTCTGCGCTCCAGTCAACGCATCTACGATCACGCAGGTGCGAGAATTACTTCACAACTACCTATGGCCATATCACTTCCAGTCGCTTCTGCGAGGTCGATTCTGCGGCCAAGCTTCCGCATAAGCGATCGCACCAACATCAGAAATTTTTCAGCTTTCCCTTAAGTCCCATAATTGATCTGTTAACTATCCGGAATCCATCAGAGGCCCTCGGAACCTTAACCAAATATACCAACACATCCTAAAATACAATTCTAACTTAGTTGATGTCTCAAACCATGTCAAACAAACGTCAAAATTAGAAATCGTGCCTCAAATTGAACTTATAAATTTGTAAATTTGTAAATTTTATATCTTGCGCTGAAATGTATCATATCAATTCGGAATGATTTCAAATTGTGCGTGAAAGTCACAAATCACAATACAAACCTATTAGAACACTCAGAATCCCAAACGGACATCGATAACATCAAAATCCACTTCAATCCAAACTTATGAAATTCATCCAAAATGCCAACTTTCCATAATAGGCGCCAAAATGCTCCCCGGCCACCCGATTCTCAACCCGAATATACGCACAAGTTTGAAATCATCATACGAACCTATTGAAACCTTCAAATCCCGATTCGATGTGATTTTCTCAAAAGTCAAACCTTAGTCAACTCTTCCAACTTAAAGCTTTTGCAATTAAAATTTTCCATCAAGATCAACTCTCAACTTCTCTAAATTCACTTTCGACCACATGTACAAGTCATAAAACATGAAGTGAAGCTACTCAAGGCCTCAAACCGCTATACGACACGCTAGAGCTCAAAATGATCGGTCAGGTCGTTACATTTTCCCCCACTTAAACATACGTTCATCCTCGAACGTGCCGAGAACTACCCTTTAGTTTTCCAAAATCAATTTTTAACACCTCGTGCACTTACCCATTATCATACCTATATCCTTAGCTAATAAGCTTTAGGACCAAATTCTAACATCCAAAATTTTCCAAGAGACTTGATTCTAACATACGAACACCACATCAATCACCAGTCACTGTACCCAGCATGGCCATGCTCCTCCGCTAAAATTACACCATCTACCAAATAAGTCGCTTGACCATAATAATATCCTCCAACCACAATAGCTCTAATTCCACGAACCAGGCGCCCGCAATACACCTCATAAACACATAAAAGCCTTGTTACAATTCTTGCAATACAACTATGAAGAAAGAGATGTGTAGAAACTCATAACAACCTATCGAATCAACAAATCATTGAGTCTCTCCTCCAGAAAAGAACCATTACCTCATTATGAACTGAATAACAATATTTCTCTTTAATATATCTTATATAAATGCGATTGCACCAATTTTAAGTCAAATAACTTCATCTTACCCAATACAAGTTGCTCAGGCAATAAGTCAACCTCAAACACAATCTAAGATCTCATATAACACCATCAATGTGCCAACAAGCAACAACTTGAATATGGCACATAAGGAAGAACGAACTCTAAAAAAGAACTACCCAGCTCGCGTAAGATTAAAATGGTCGAACAGATGCTATAAACCCTTCTCACAGAATGAGATAAAAAATACACAAGAATGGATATAGGGAACCGTACTCAACATCTCACTATTGTGGCATGCAACCCGATCCGCACATATTACCGTTGGGCTGTGCAACCCAATCCAAACATGATACCGTTCTGGCGTGCAACCCAATCCAAACAACATACCCTTGGCGATGTGTCGCTCGATCCACACATAATAATAAATAACAATGTACCCTTCAAGCACTAATGCTTGTACCTATGTGATACCCGAATCAGACCACAAGCACACCTAGTGCAAAAATACAACCCTAGGGAGACGGATAACGCCATACGCTACAAAACTTAAGCACAACTAAGGTTCGATAAATGACTTACATCTTGAGATCCATCCTGCTCATATAACATCATAAGCCACACAGGGTCATAACACACGTGCGAATAATCAAGTTGTCTCACCACCCAAATGGCACAATGGAGTATTACATGGGATAGATGGCGATGGGAATAGCATCCAACACTTGAAGACCATCTATAAGCAACGGTGAATAAACACATCTGACCTAATATAGAACACACATGCACATTAGTCCCATCAACGACCTCAAATCGATACTGACTATACCATACTAGGCCACCCCTTCAAGGATCCACAATGGTTCTTTTCATGATACACATGGGCAGGCGTTTAATCCGAAACAAACTTCCATAGTCCACTACCAAATGAATAGAGCGCCTTTCAGGCATAAGCTCTCACATTAGTGATAATGCCAAAACTTCCACACTTGTTTCAAATCTCCAACCATTAGGTGGCCAACATGTCACAATTAATGCTAATGCTATACTTTTTGGTAATAACATGTCCCAGTTACCACTCTCGCAATCTTCCGCACCAAGTGGTAAATTCTGATCATCCGTACCACCAACATACTAATGTTATAAACAAATCAAGAATCCGTAATCCAACACACAAAGCCTCTTACATAGGACACCATCTTCAGGTGACATCAAAGAAAATACCCGCTTACTTTGAACATATAAACTATTCCCTGCTCTTCTGAGCTCGTGACATTCTTATCAACACCAACGGAAACCTTGATCTTCCACTTCCAATTTCTATACTGATCACTACATATATCATGCCTCTATGCAAGAGTACAAGAATTCATCATAACCCCTGAAATAATATTGCAATAAATACTTCAATGGCTAGAAACCTCTCATTTAAGTCATTTTAGAAGAACCATTGCAACTCACAACTAAATTCTTATAACCGCAGAATATACAAACCTCAAGTCGTGATCCAAACTGCCATACTCTTTCGGAATTCATATACAACAAGGTCATTTATGTCAAAGACCTCCCAAATCAATCAAGTTATGGTGGTTGTCAATCCCATACATACAACCACAAACCACATGTATAACGTAACATGCCGAATGAACTGATCATTGCCACAATCATTCTGATTCAACCATTACTAACCGAACCAACTTCTTCCAGATTACTCTTGACTTGTGAATGATAATAACTCTATTCAAACACATAACAAACTCAATTCTCACACATTTTGAGTGACCCAAATCATGAGACCACCCAAATGAACCATCTCATACCTCTCCAAGCGCATAATAACATCTCAAAAGGGCACACCATTCTGCAAGACCTTCCATGAATTCAAAAATAGTTTTCCCTTTCCTCTAGTATTGCACCATAGACTTGATGATTACATAGAAGACTCCGAGTCTTTTTTTAATCCACCGCAAGAACTTGTTCCATCTCTACATAACGGACCCCAAATCCTTAGACACTGTGTTGTAATTCTTGAACCTACTAGAACTGTTATTGAGAGATACCCACTCTGACCTAGTCCCAGATATAACTAAAATGCCCCCCCCCCCCAAGAAGCAGCCGACTGAATTCTTTTTCTTGTACATTACATCCACAAGAAGCATAAACTTTGAGTCTTCTCAAAACATGAACATGAACCGATAAGGCAAAATATAACACATATTTATCAAGTCCTTTGCTCGAATTACCCTTGTTGCTTTCTTTACTGGATTATAATTGATCCACCAATGCATAGATAATCAAAAACTCCACGAAACGGAAAACTACGTGATCTAATCGTGGACGATGGGTTCTCTTACTTAGCTCTAAGCTAGAATCACATAAATCAATAACGCACAATAACTCCTCCTTCTTACTTACCATGATCTTGCACCATTAACTCGACAAACCTCTCGAAATCTCTCATTATACTCTTCATAGAATATCCTGAATCATCAGCACAATCACATATTCGACCTCTTATCAAGTATGTGTAGAACTCTTCGCAGAAAATTCATCAAAATTATGCAACCGCTAACCTTTTCATAGGAGATAACCCATATGTGAAACTATATAATGACATCTTCCAACGACATTGCTCTGGTTACAACTACAACAAAATCAGCGAACCCCTCCTGAGCCTATGCTCGTCTACCAGCTACACAAGTCTATTCATTACCCATAGACATAAATGAAATTCCGACAATACATTCCAAACTCGAAGCCACGTTCCACACCTCATAATTCCCATAAAAATTCCCATCTTCCATAGTCCAGATTCCCCCATTCAACAACCACCATCCCAAATGAAATGCATAGGTACAACCATTATCTACCCCAATTCCCAAGTCACCCCAAACTGTCCTCAAGGCAAATGGCTTTCCTACCACATAATCCTTATGTTATTCTGCCACTCCCACTTCATTTAAACCACCTATTTTAAGCAACTTCTTGACCTCTGTTGTTCATACTTGACCTGTTAGTAATCCAACCATAGCGAGATACCTCCCACCATGTCCTTCATTATCCTTTGCAGCCCAGTTGTTGCCTCAAAATAAAACTCCATACCTATAGCACTTGAACTAGTAAAGTGCTACCAACTCTAAGCATCCTAGAAGATTATCCTTCTTTAGCCATCAATATTAAAAACAAAGAATCAATTATGAAACTACTACATCTTTCTGATAATCGCTTCTCAGGCACTATTTCACAACACCCTTCCCCGAAGGCAAATTAAGAAGACCATAACTTTGGCAAGCCGTAATGCGTTCAACTAAATCCTGAACACCCATAGACCGATTGTCTTTCCACTGTTGGAATTAAATGTTGAACCTCCAAACTACGCACTGAGAGATCCTCCTTTTGAGTTATTCACTACCTCAACACATAGGCAAGCACCCTATCGTAACACCAACACTGTGCGATAACAGCGCAAGAACATTTTAGCAACCTGTGTATAGCCTCAAAACCATAGGAAGTACATCTAATGAGCTAAAATGACAAAATATTCTTCCGCAAGCTGACGAAAATAGCATGCTCAAATAAATAGGAAAAAACATCCTGCAACACTAAAATTCTTCGATGTCCAATTGATAACAAGTGCTCTATGTCACATAAGATTGAGTAGGAAGGAAATAAAGGCATAAGCCTCAAAGGAATCAAATTGCAAGACGAGGAACCAAGAAGCGAAGTACTCCTAACAGTCCTGTAGCCTCTTGAAGATAAGTACATACATCTTTATATTGATTCGTAAGACTCTACTAGACTTGTTCATGACTCGTGAGACTCAAATGAACCTAGAGCTCTGATACCAAGATGTCACGACCCAAAATTTCACTATAGGCCATGACGACGTCCAACGTCGCTGTTAGACAAGCCAATTGTGAACCACAACCTTAATTATAAACTTTATTATTTTCAAAATCAAAAATTTTTATTAGATGAATAATCAATGCGTTAAAATCATGGAAATTTACAATTTTAGCAAAATAGATAATATAAGTGTGTAAATGGTAAGTAAAACCACAAACAACTTCTTGAACATCCCAAAACTTAGTGTTATAAGTGCGTGAGCATTTACTACGGAGAACAATAATGATACAACATCTGTCTAGAATGTAAATGAGACAAGATAAAATGAATAGTATGATGGAGATTTTGTGGACTATGATGCGCAACATGGAAATGCAGCAAACATAAAGTCTCCTCAACAGTTGTGCCTATGCACTAAGATGGTCACCAAATGAACTTGTCGGTCCCTACATATTCAGTATAGAAGTGCAGCATGAGTATGTAAATGAACACGCACCCAGTAAGTATCTAGTCTAACCCCGGAGAAGTATAAACGAGGGGTCTACGCCGTCACTTACTAGAGGTCCAATAAAGAAATATAATAAACTATAATCAGATGCGAAGCACACAACAATATCGGGGTAAATCTGTAAGTTACATAATCTCCCAAAATTTTCTTTTAAAGTATGAATTTCTCCGTCTTGTATTTTACCTTAACAACTCATCAAATGTTAAGTGACAATAACAAATGAAAAATTAATGCCATATGAAATGTCGACATCAGCGGAAAATATTCTCATGAATATTCGGATTGCCAGTGATATAGCACACAATTATGATGAGGTCGTTTGGACCGATCCAGAATAAAGTGTACACTATCGAGGGTCGAGTGGCACGAATAATAGGTGCATCTACTACACAGTCGAGGCGTTCGGCCCGCTCCACAAGAAAGGAAGAAATTATTGAATTACGAGACATGTGGTTATGAATATAATACAAACTTAGTAGAATATAACAATACATCCCAAAAATAAAATACAAACTTAATCAAGGCCATAAAGTACGTCAAACAACGTCGAAACTACGAATCGCGCCTTGAATCGAACTTGTACTTTTTAAAATTTTCAAATTCTATATCTTATGACGAAACGTATCAAATCAATCTGGAATGACATCAAATTTTGCGTGCAAGTTACAGATACCTATACAAACCTATTCAAAGGCTTGGAATCCCAAATGGACATCGATAACATAAAAATTCACTTCAACCTAAACTTATGAAATTCATCCAATATGCCAATTTTCCATAATAGGCGCTGAAATGCTCCCTGACCACACGATTCTCAACCCGAACATACACACAAGTCTGAAAACATCATATGAACCTGTTGGAACCATCAAATTTTGATTCCGTAGTAGTTTAATCAAAAGTCAAACCTTAACCAAATCTTCCAACTTAAAGCTTCCGAAATTAGGATTTTCCATCGGGATCAACTCTGAACTTCCTGAAATTCACGTTCGACCACACATACAAGTCATAAAACATGAACTAAATTTACTCTAGGCCTCAAATTGTCAAACAACCGCTAGATATCTAAATGACCGTCGAATCGTACAATAGGTTTAATATTATAAACTAAACCTTTCAAAAGTGTGTCAATGGCACACTCCTTTTGACCATTGCAAGTAATAGTCAATGTTATATATACATGCGCTTATTTAAACTAATTTAGTGTATATGTATTGTACGTGTGCCTCGCGTTAAGTATATATACTATATACATGCAAAAATAATGTTTTTGATAACGATTGCGAAACCGGTGTATAAAACTTAAGCTCGCTAGTCAAAGATAGTATAATATTAAGTTGTTTCAACAGAGATTGATTTAAAAAAATGCTCAAAGAAATCTTCATTTAACACTATTCAGGAAAATAAACCTTTGATTTTGAGTTATTAACTACTTCAGAGCAAAAGCTAATATTCTTAATTGTGAATCAATAATGGAAATTTAGTGACTTAGTAGAAAAAGATTGAATATCAAGGTGAGAAACAACGGTTTTGATAAGATATGTAATCAACTATTACTATGGACAACTTTGTGTTATGTTCACTCTTAGTTTCTGTTAAATCTTTCCATTTACAACAGATGATTTGGCTATCTTGAGAAGTGCGCTATACAACCTAATGACATGTACTGTAAAAATATGCAAAAACATGTTGAATGCATAATCTTATGAAGAACGCCTCTCGACTATTCTTCTAACTTGGGTCAATTGATAACTTTATAAGCTCTTTCGATTATCTATGAGAGTAGCGAAATCAATCTAAACAAGATAACATAATACGACTTGCCACATCACTTCTCTTTCGATTAAAGTAAAACCATAATTAACCTTGCAATTTAATTCGTAACTCATTCATTGAATTCAAGCAATTAATACAAAAAAACCCAAAACAATAATCAATTCACTATATTTACCGATAACCCTGAAAAGATTACTCCATAGTGGAAAAATTATTCATCACAACTAATTTGGATGATTATGTGACGATCATATCTTATCCAATATTAATTGCCACAATCCCCTTATTTGACAAAAGTTGCATTTGTATACCATAATCGGATTATAACGAGTATAGTTTACTAGTAAAAGTGGGATTCGTTCTATTATCCCTTGAATAGTTAAAGGGTCCTTCGATTTGATTCGTATTCTGATTAAAAGCTTTATTTCTTAAAAGGGTTTAATCATTTTCCTCTCGGTGACATATTCGAGAACAAATACACATTCTCGTGATTTTGTATCCAAGGGTCACTTAGACATTAAAATTGGATTATGAAATTGTTAAACATGATTTTAAAATTGAATCAATACTTCCAATTGAATAAGTACGAATAAAGGATCAATCGGGAAGGATTTGGAATGGAATAATATTGATTCATACAGAAGAAAAGGTTCTTTATTGATTCATACACTGTACCTAACCTGTGGGATATGGATCGAGGAAGGGGAAAATCGAAGATTTTACATGGTACTTTTATCAATTTGATTTATTTCGTACCTTTCGTTCAATGAGAAGATGAGTCAAATTCTACAGAATCAAACCTATAGGACTTAAAGAATGATATAAAAAATAAAAAGGGAAAATATTCATATTAAATAAATATAAAGTAGAAGAATCCAGGAACCAAATGAACAGATTCAAACCTGAAAAGAATCATCCTTATTCTTGAAGAATGAGGGGCAAAGGGATTGATTAAGAAAAATCTTTTGTTCTTTTTATTCAAAAGTTCATGATTGGATCTATATATGTTTTGTAAAGAGAATAATCTTATCATTTGAGAATAATAAAAAATAAACAATATTCAATTGGAAGGTAAAAATAACTAAATTGGTCCTAATTACTCTTCTTGCGGAGTTACAATCCCCAAAATCAAAGAAACTTGCATATTAAATGAATTGGATAAAGTATTCAGAGTCTATCTTATTTCATTGCCTTCTTATCTCCAAAAATTGCTCCAAAGTCCGAGATGCCTTATTTTGGGACGAGTTAAGCTTCATATAGGCTAAAAGGCTGCCTCCAAAATTAAAACAACAGGCATGGGTTGAATTCCTGAAGATGGATGTGCACGGCTACACCTAGGAGTATGATTGCACTCATGGCGGCGCACCTCCGATAGACTTTTGTAGTACTTGCGCGCTCAAGTGTGCATTGGGGGTCGCTCATGGCGGCCGAGCAAGATAATTGCATCTTGCTCAATTTGTTTTCCTCCCACTAAGTGCATTATTCGTCCGTTGATTCACTCTGCGTCACCTGCATTAAAAGATAATATATTAGACCCAAATCAAATCAAATCTACGCAAAGTGGATATTAATATTGAGCAACTTTAACTTCATCATATTACTACGAAGCATCATTCTGATTTTGTATTTTTTTTCCTATTAATTTAGCAGTGATATATTTGTAATAATTTTCATATATACTAACCTTAACTTGTGTTACATTTTCAATTGTTATAATTTCAAGATTGCAAAAATTTAGAAAACAATCTGAAAATTTGACTTTTTTAATAATAATGTAGAAAAATGTAGAATTATTTTCACCATTTCAATCCTAATTTAATTCCCTTCCTTTGAGTCATCTACTTATTCTGACAAAAAAGTTTATACAACCAAAACTGGCATGAGGAAAATATATAAATAAATATTAAATATGCAAATAAAGTTACAGGCGAACATAAAAAATGATAAGTAACATGAAATTTAAATCAATAATCAAAGCTTAGATAATAAATTAATAGTATTATATCATCATGTCAAAAAGAATTCAAGAACTATGTCGTACATGTCACATTAAAAACAATCTAATAGACTAAAAGAATTTATTTCTCCTAATCTCGTCCTAAAATCATATGAATAATATTTTCATCAAATAAACAAAATATAAAATATAATAGAAGAAAATGAAACTTTTCTGTAAAAACCTTTCCGCAAGAGAACTATAAATTAGAGCTTTATATTCTTAAGAGGAAATTGTACAAGGGTGGGGTCCTAAAAGCGTGAATGTGAAAGAGAAAGGGAGAAGGGGGTCAAAATAAAGGAGCGAGTGAGTTGACCAGAGAAGAGATGTCAGTGAGTGTACTTGGAGGTTATAGACCTCTGTAGTTTTTGTCTCCCCCTCCCCCTCTCCACCCACCCAACTCCACCCCACCCCCTATTATGAGAAATGAAAAGAGGGATTGATTTATTGTACCGAGGCCAACGCAGCTCTACAAAATCTTCACAGGCCCTGTTAGTTTATAGGTGCCACTTACATGCCTCAACAACAACCTAACATTTTCAAACTCTCATTCCATTTCAACTTTCAACTAGATGGGAATACAAAATTCGTTACATCAAGTTTTTCAAATACTTTCCGAGACTCGTTTGGTCTGTATATATTAAAAGACCTAAAAATCAGCATAACAAACACACGATGCTTTGTTTCAGCATTAATTAATTATAATAAGTTGATTATATGATATAGGGGGTAAAGTCCGCATACATATTACTTTTTCATTATTTGATATGTTGTTTTTTGTTGATTATTTTTATTTTTTTCTCATACATAATACTTTCTCTGTTCCAATTTATATGAATCTAATTCCTTTTTAGTCCGTTCCAAAAAGAATAATTAAATTTAACTTAATGTGACTTTGGGTAATAATTTAACTTAATAAAAAAATTTTATAATCACGCAAATACTTTTAACTTTTTTTAAACTTATTTAGAACACAAATTTTAAATATTTTTATTTTTCTTAAATTTAATGTACAGTCAAATATATTCACATAAAATAAAAATAAAAATAATCAACTTATGCATAAAAAAGTGAAGTTGGAACGCGAATAGAAAAAGATCATACATTTCACAATCATTGAATTACTAATCCCTCTATCAATCCTTAAAATCTATATTACCAGTCCCTTTGTATCACACAGGGCAAACGTATCCTCGTAGTTACAAGTTCTATCAAACTTAACATATCTTTATTTTACAAAGATCTAAAATTGAGTACATTCTTTATTTTAGTATTATAAATGCATTTCCTCCATAAAAATTACTTTCATTATTCACTTTTAGTAGTCTAATACGTTTAAATAGGTTTTTTATTTTTACTCATCATTTTTAGCACATAAAGATAAGATAATGTTTTCTCTATTATACCTATAATATCAATTACTTCTTTCGTATCATTGTCTCAAATTCATTAAAAATATGCATTATATAAATCAGAATAAATTATGAGCTTTACCTATTATTTTTGAAGGGCGTATAATGTACATAGTGGATAAATAAAAATGAACGTAAAAGCATATATATATTAATAACAATAATAACAACGATCCAGTATAATCCTACAAATTGGGTTTAAAAAGAATGATATGTATGCTGACTTTATCCATACCCCGTAAAAGCATATACTTTACTAAAATTATATTAGTACTCCATCTGTTTCATATTGAATGACCTACTTTTCTTTTTTTAAAAAGAATAATAATATGTATGCTGACTTTATCCATACCCCATAAAAGCATATACTTTACTAAAATTATACTAGTACTCCATCTGTTTCATATTGAATGACCTACTTTTATCTTTTTGTCCTCAATAAAAAGTTTTTACAGTCACTCAAATGACATGAGCTTACAAACTTTTTACTCCTTAAATATTTAAGATCATAAATTTTAAAATTTTCTCTTTTTTTAAGAAAATTCTGTGCCGATCAAATTATGTCAATTAATATGAACGAAAAAAATAATAAATATAAACTCATAATTTTAAAAATATAATAAATTTAAGTTTAAAAAATACAGTAAAACCTAAACTCACAAAATTTAAATTTTAGAATTGTACGCGTAGAATTAATAAAGTTGTGGGTGATGATAACCAGAAGCTATGGGGCTAGAGGAGAGGTAAAAGGCTAGTGATTGGTGACTTGATTATAAAGTTATGCTGCAGACGGCGTACTCAGAAGATTCACTGTCCTCGCAAATCGAAGTGCAGCAGATGTCTGTTGGACCAATTTCTGTGTACACTCTGTTTTGTACTAAAAGGCAATGCTATACAACTATTGTATACTGCCATTTGCCAAGCTGGGAGGCGAGCCTTGAACCAAGAGTTTATCATAGAGAGTGAATGGGTCATAGCAGCAACATGCACCTCTATATTTCTGGATGCTAGTTGCGACTTGTACTTCTTATGTACTAATTATTTTTATTTATTATTTTATACATATTAAACGAAAACAACGTTTTTCCCGTCTATAATATTTCTTGTTCATTTCATATTATTTTCTCTAATTTAATAAAATTTACATTAATTAATATGAAAATCATACTAAATTATATATATATTTATTATTTTTTAAGAAGCATAAAAGTTAAAATATGTCAAATAAAAATAAATAGACGAAGTAGTTGATTTGATACCAAAAAATAAGACTTTTTTTCTTTTAAATAAGGGGTAATAAAAACTTATGGGGTAAAAGGTATTTAGGATCATGATATTTTGTTTCTATAAAAGTTTATTATTAAAAGTAAATTAAGTAAAATAAAAAATTTAGAAGATAAATAATATTTAATATAAAAATGTATTATTTTTTTTTGAAACAAACTAATAAAGAAAATATATCATTCAAATTAAAACAAAAAAGAATATTATACTTAGGGTTTGAGAAATATATTGTCTTATTTATAATTATAGTAACAAATATGATATAATTGTATATGTGGGGTTTGAGAAATATATCATGGGCACATATTGTACGCTATTTAGAAAGGTAGAGATTCTTTTCGATAAATCTTTGCTTTATGATGGCGTTTTTAATTCTGTTTAAATATCTTGGAATCCGTGTCTAGTTTCACATAAAATAAGTATTCTGTATTAGTAGTAGTATTAAACATGCACATTTAGAAGTAAGCAATTCAATTCATACAATTAAGTGGAACATTAAGAAAGGGGAGGCACGAAACCCGGAACTTCCTATCAGTTTTGGATGGCGGCGCCGTTACTGAGATGAAAGAATGCACTTCCTGCTTCTTTCCTCACTACCATTTACCCCTCCTCGTGCCCTATACTCTGCCGGCGAATTCTTAACGTTTTTATTGTTTTTCTATATCCTTTTATTGTTCACGTTTTTCAACAACGTAACTCACTAACAATATTTTAATATTTTCTCACCAATTATACAAATAAAAATAACATTTAATACTTTTTTGTTCCCAATTAAATACCGTAATTTCAGATTGTATAACATTATTTTTATTTCCTAGGCTATCGCGATTTCAACAAATTTAAATAAAGTGAATTCTCTTGTTGGTTAGGGTTTTTGAAGTGTCGCATGACCGGGAATAGATATTCTCTAATTTGTGTAGAATTTGATTGATTTTAGTAATAAGTTCGAAATTTTGAGGAGGATAAGAAAATAGGGGATTATTAGTTAAAAAATCCTATATATACCAAATTGTTTTTCCATTCATCTCACAACCACGTGAACTAGTGACCGTTTAAGTCATTAATGTAACCCCCAAAAAGAGAAAGATAATTGAGAACGTCCTCGAGAAATAGAGCATCTTTAGATTGAATCTGTACAGTATATCATTTGTATGAATCAATGGCTCTATAACGATAAACATAAAAGTAGGGAAACTTTTATAATATTCTTAATAATATCAAAATATATGCTACTCATTTTTAACGACAGGTCATACGAAGCACACCAAAAATAATTAATGTAACCATCCAAAAGAAAGAAAGAGAACAATTTAAGCTAAGTAACACAGCCCGTGACAATTTGTTTGCTCCAAGAAAAGCATTCAAGAACTAATTTTCTCATTTCAACCATTGTAAAACTAGTTCAATATCTGTTCCTTTTAGAACTATTCTTTTTCTTATGAAGGACTCCTTAAAAAAATGCAGCACACATGCACATACTCAAAGATGAATTTTGTATATAAGCTAATACTTTTAGTTGCCTAACCAAACTATGAACAAGTCCAATTATCAGTGTCGAGGGTCAGCCTCTCTTTAATTTAGTATCAAGTCAATATAAACTTTTTTTTTTGGTTAAATTAAGATTTTTTATTTAACCAAGTATATCAACACGTACAAACGACTCATTGGACTCACGAGTCACCTCTCATTAATCTCCATAATTATTCTAATTGTTCTTTATCTAGTTAATTTCTATAACTATTGAGTGGTAACATGATTCACTCTTTAAAATCTATCTTGGGTAAGGTGCTGCTGCTATTTGCTATTCTTCTGACCATATATATGTAGCTGCAACGTAATTTTTTTGATCAATTGCTTGCTTTCTTGGCTCTGATTTCTGAATCTTCTTGCATTCCTCTCAACCTATATGTGATATATACTTGCTGCAAATAAGAAGCCAATGATATCTGCTTTTGCTTGAGAGTTATTAGTTCTCTTAGAAACCTACATGGCCTAATCATCCCATCCTCTGATTGATCTCTTCTCCCCTAACAAGTGTAGTAGGGAGCTCAATATATGCTTTAAATAATCGCAACAAAAGAATGGATGCTCCAATGTCTCTACTACATTTGTAGTACATAAAACACAATTTGCGTCAGTGTAATTCCCCATTTATGTAGTCTGTCCGCTATTGATAATTTTGTATGAACTGTCACTCATAGAATAAATCGGTGCCTAGGGACAATTCCTTTCCTTAGGGCCAGACTCTTCCATTGAGCTTTTGAAAATGCAAGTATCAAGGATTAATAAGCCTTCTTGATGCTGAATTTCGTCTATCTTCATATGATTCAAGGCAGACCATCACATTCCCAGATTGAGTCAACCATTTCCTTGCATCAAATATCTTCTTCACTAACCAGCTGGATTGGCTTGAGGTTGGCATATTATTCACCTCCATGCCCTTTATGTATATATTATGGATCCATTGGACCCACAGTTTGTCCTTCTTTTTACCCACTACTCACAATAGATTTGGATGCCGCTTTAATCCATGTAAAGAAGTTCAATATATTTAATCCTCATGTTGCTTTAGGAAGACATACTGTGCTCCCGGCTATTAAGGCTCTTCTTGAATATTCATTACTCCCGGTCCACAAGAAATTCCTGCATACATTTGTCACCATAGTCAAGATCTTCTTAGGCAATAAGAACACTTGGGCTCAATATGTCTGTATCTCGAATATACACTCTTGACGAGCTACACTCTTCCAATAAGGGGTGGGCATAAAATCAGAAAAATCAAATTTCGAATCAAACTAAGTTAATTTGGTATTTCAGTTTCGATTTTTTTGGTATATCAATTTTTTTCGGTACAATAATTTCGGTATTTCAGTAATTCGGTTTGGTATATGATATTGGATTTTTTATATTTCATATTTCGGTATTCCGAAATAGTTTAGCCCAAGCCCAAATTTATTTTTGTTTTTTATCCCAATAACCTTAAGCCCATGCCCCAAGAGTCCAAATTCTAATACGAATTTTAGAACTCACTTCAATTCGCCCCGAATTGAGTTCTGCTTGATTAGTACATTGAGGAGCTTGGAAGGTTTTTTCAACTTTTATCGAGGGATCAATGTCAGGATAACAATAGGAGTATGATCTGAGCATTCTGGATTGTAGTAAACAACCTCTAGGTTTCTATACGCTTGAAACCACTTGTCATTACCCATCATCCAATAAATATGGCTATATAATTTATCATCTCCATCTCTCTTATTATACCATGAGAATTTCCAACCTTTTTCTATTAACTTGGCCCAGAACAATATCGGTGACACAAGATTGAAAATCAACTATTTCATTTACATGCACCAACAGCCCACTAATTCTATCTTCTCTAGAAAGAATAGCATTTAAGTCACCAAGAATAATCCAAGGCTCAATAGTATAAGTGCTAATTTGCCTTAGTGTCTCCCATAGGACTCTTATGCCCCATGCAGTATTGTAACCATATACAAATGACATCTTGCATTGAAATTGAGAGTTCTTATTCTTCATCAGAGTAGTGTACCACCTGTGGGGTACTTTCCAGAATAGTTACAGTTACACAGCTTTGTCTCCAGCATAGCCATATTCTACCATTTGGGACTTGAGTATAATCATAATGAAATATCCAATATGTATGAAATTTTCCAGTAATGTTTTTGGCATTTCTTTTTCTAACTTTTATTTCTAAGCATCCTACTAAGTTATTTTATTCTTGAGCAAAGAACTTTTAAATTATGTTTGCTTAAAGGGATTGTTTAGACTCCGTAATATTCTATGCACAAAAAATCATAGGGGAGGTTTGGCAATAGGACCATCCCTCTACAACTTTCCAGTATTTCCTTTTCTGCTACCCTTAATTCTTGTACTTACAGGTTCTCCAATTTTTAAGCATAGTTTACTGAAATGATTAAAATTTATCTCATTTTCTGACTCTTCATCTGTCTGTGGTATCTCCTTGCTTCATCGAAACACTATCACTTGCTTCCCTCTAAATTGAACTTGGGAATGTGTAGTGTAAGTTTCCTTTCGGTGTATCACTATTGGAGGAGTGTGGACTATCACATCTTGGTCCACACGTGGAGCTGTTGGTTCTTCTATTTTAACTTTCGGTTTAGGCTGCCATACTTGCCTAGTGTATTTATCTTGATTGGGGTTCCTGATAAAGCCTTGTAATCCCTGCTTCTATTTTGGACAATTCTCCCTTTTGTGTCCAACCTGCATACACTCTTGACATAGAGTAGGCTTCCATTCATACTCAATCTTTTGGCTCCAAATACCACCATCTGGGACTTCAACTTTAACAGATTCAGGTAATACTTGGGTGATATCCATCTCAATTAGAACTGTTGCATAATATATTTTGTCACCTTTAACGGTTAGTACATCAGTACACATATGTTTGCCTAGGAAGCTAGCAATTCCTCCTAGATGTTCCTCAGACCAGCATAGGAGTGGAAATACATGGAAACTTACCCATATTAGTAACAAACGCATTATTTCCCTATGCAGCTGAAAATCTGAACTCCATTTTTTCAGAATCATTGACCTATTCCTAAATGTGTATAGCCCATTTCGTATTATGTTGGCTTTGTCCTCTTCATATTCAAATTGAAAGATACAGTACCCATCATCATGTAGGAATCCCCTAGGCGTGTTTACAAAGTGCCAAACCCCATACACAAACTGAAACATTTCCTTGAGTTTTGGGGTTCCCCCAAACACATACCCAATAAGCGTACATTGCAATTTTTCCTTCTGCTTATGAATTTCCTGCTTATCAATTGCAACAACCTTGATTCCATCTTTCATCACTAGAGGATAGAATTTGAGTTTCATACCTTGAGTTTGTGTTCGATTATTCTTCACCACCTCTGCCATTGTTGGCGTTGCATGTGGTGTCTCTATTGCAAAGGTCAATTTTCGGGCAGGTTGGGCATGAACTTCTTCTCCATTATTAACTTTCTAGGTTTCCCTTTTCTTAGTCTGACTCGAGATCCCTCGTAACCATCTAGCCATCTGTATTGGGGCTAGGTTTTGCTGTACCCGTGAAGCTGGAGTGATTTCCCAGATTTTGATTTTTGGATCGATTCCTCTCTTTGGCTGCACTTTAGGGTTTAACTCTTGTAGCTTTCCATGTGAAGATACTATTTGTGTATTCCTCTCTTCTGTCTCCTGGGTAGGGCTTTGAGTCCGAGTGAATTTTGGATCAGTAATTTTTTTTAGTGATGGTTGAGATATAGACTTGACGAGCTCTCCATTTCCTGCGAGCCATGATGGTGATGCACGTTAGCAGAGTTGTTTTTTGACCGGAAGGTCGAGAGCTAACTATCGAGACTTTGGACTATCCGGACACCCGTGGACTTTCTCTCTCCTCTTTCCGAAACCCCCTTTCTTTTTATAGAGAAAATGAGCAACTTTCTAAGTCAATATAAATTAATAGTTGAGTAAAGTCATTTACCTTCATTTGTTTTCATGCTTTTGCCTTTTCATTTTTTGGTTTGGATTCTAAATGACAAGAAAATAAAAAAGAAAAAACTCTCCCCTCCTGCATGATGGTAACTTATTCCTTTTTTTTCTTTTTGCGTTCATTCGTTTTGCCTTATTCTATATCTGGCTGAATATTGTCCTCTTAAAAATGTTATGTGCTTCAACAGAAAAATACCACCAAAGAAATTTCAAAGTGGAGGAATTTTGTTTCTCTGAGAGCGGCCTTCCAAATACAAAAATATACCCTTCTATTTTCTGGATGATAGAGAGGTTCCCAAGAGAGAAATTTAATGGCAACAATAGAAATTAAATTAACAACGTCATCGATATTCCACTTTGCTAAAGTATATCAACAAAAAATTTTGTTACCAATTTATTATGTTTTTCATGTATATGGGAGTAACTGTTGAATACAATGAAGTTTCATGTTTATGGGAGTAACTGTTGTGTCCAATTAAATCATCAGTGACCGTTCATACCTAAAAGCAGGCTTTCAGCGCAACCTAAAAGTCAAATTTGCCCCTAGATGATGCACTTTACTTGGGTAAAAAGAAAGACTACTTCGATTTTCACAATTAATTAAAACCTCTTAAGTATTCTTATTAAAGAGGAAGCCAAAGGGTTGACAGCTTTCAGAAATGTTATGAACGAGGAATAAACGGATTTAAATTTCTTTTACGAACAAAAGAATTGAGTGGATTTCTTTTATAAGATATATAATTGTGCTCTTAGGAGGGAACCGGTAAAGTTATTGTCGCAATTACTATAATAAGTTGTCTCAAATTATTTTTTATTTTAAAAATTTAAGACTAAATTAATTATTATTTTCTTATTTTATTTTAAAATTTTTCTTGAAAAACTATAAATACCTTAATTATGAGTAAATATATTAAATGAAAACAAAATATCTCTAGATATAAATAAAAATGAAATCTGCGATTTAATAATTTGAGAACGAGGTAGTAACTTTGAGAAAATGCAGCTATTACAACTAGTACATATCAATCTCCATATAAATAATATATTAATTTCCTTTTCTAGTACTATATGATTCATAAGAAAAGAATATTAATTAATTTTCTTATTACTCCTCTATTTAACCGTTGTCTCACGCTCTTGGTCTTCTCCACACCTCCACTGCCACCTTCTCCACTCCACTTCCTCTCTCTGTCTCTCTCTCTGAACCGGTAACACATCGTAACTACTCGCCACCTGCAAAAGCAAAAGAAACAACGCAATCTTTGAAGACCAGAAATGTATTCTGAGTGCTCTCTGCTCTTTATTCCTTCCACAGCTGTCTTCAACTATGAGCTTCTTCTCATCTTTCTGCTATTTCCTGCTATATTTGCCTTCTGGCTTAGGCCTGGTGGACTTGCTTGGGCTTTTTCTAAGGCCCGTGTCTCCATTCCTGGACCATCTGGTTTACCTATTCTTGGGTTGGTCTTAGCTTTCACTGGTTCTCTCCCTCACAGGCTACTCGCAAAACTTTCTACTAGCTTTAAGGCAGAATCTTTAATGGCTTTTTCAGTTGGCTTTACTCGTTTTATAATTTCTAGTAAGCCAGAGACTGCTAAAGAGATACTCAATAGCTCGGCTTTTGCTGACAGGCCAGTGAAAGAATCTGCCTACGAGCTTCTGTTTCACAGGGCTATGGGTTTTGCGCCTTATGGAGAGTACTGGAGGAACCTAAGAAGAATTTCAGCCATCCATTTGTTCAGTCCTAGAAGAATAACGTGTTTCGGAGGGTTTAGAAGAGATATAGGTTCGAAGATGGTGAATGAAATTGCCAGTTTAATGGAGATAAATGGACATGTTAATGTAAAGAAGGTTTTGCATTTTGGGTCACTGAACAATGTGATGAGGACTGTTTTTGGAAGTTGTTACGACTTTGAAGAAAAAGATGGGCAGGAGTTGGAGTATTTGGTGAGTGAAGGATATGAGTTGCTGGGAATTTTTAACTGGAGTGACCATTTCCCTTCGTTGGGGTGGCTAGATTTGCAAGGGGTAAGAAAAAGGTGCAAAGAGCTTGTGGCGCGAGTGAATATTTTTGTAGGGAGGATCATAGAAGAGCACAGGTTTAAGAGGGCTAAGAATGCTGGAAATGTTGTTGATGAAGGTTTGAGTGCCTTTGTTGATGTCTTGCTTGATCTGGAGAAGGAAAATAAACTCAGTGATTCTGACATGATTGCTGTACTTTGGGTAATTTTCTTGTACTTATGACCTAATTCTACCTATCATAAATTCATTGTTGAATAAGCTTTTGTTTTGCATATATTCTATATTTGTAGTATGTGATTACTTGATTTTCTAAACTTCTAGTATTGCATTTTAGCATGATGGTTGCTTAATTATCCGGGATAAGACGTTAATAGCGTGTAGAAGAACGTGTCAAACTAGTAGTTAATGTTCGTTTTTATTCTTATCTTTTTAGATGTTTTTTTTTGTGTTGGTTTAATCTGTTTTGCAGTATCTCTCGTTACTTTCTTCCGTTGTTAAATACCCGATTCTTCTACATATACACTCAAATAAAACTGTAAAATTTTCTCTTGTATTCCTGAGATGAAGAATCAGAATAATTTTAGCTTTTGCTTTGCATGATAGGAATAGTGCTAATATTCCCCTCGTGATTTCCTTAACCTCAAACTGTTATTACTACACTGCAACTTTTTGATCTTAATGTTTATATCAGCGCAGTGTACAGTACCCTTGTTTATTTAAAATGGGCTGTTATAATGTACGTATATTGTTGGTAGAATTAACACACAGTTCTTTAACAGGAAATGATCTTTCGGGGGACCGATACTGTGGCTATCCTGCTTGAGTGGATTCTTGCTAGGATGGTATTACATCCAGATATTCAAGTCAGAGCTCAACGTGAAATTGACGCCGCTGTTGGAACTGATAGAGGGGTATGTGATTCTGATTTGCCTAATCTGCCATATCTTCAAGCCATAGTGAAAGAGACTTTAAGAGTGCATCCGCCGGGTCCATTACTCTCATGGGCAAGGCTTGCAATTCATGACACTCACGTTGGTCAGCACTTAATCCCTGCTGGAACTACAGCCATGGTCAACATGTGGGCTATTACTCATGACGAAAAGATTTGGTCACAACCAGAAGAGTTTATGCCAGGAAGGTTTTTGGAGGAAGAAGTAGCTATTATGGGTTCTGATCATAGGCTTGCACCGTTCGGATCGGGGAGGAGAGTGTGCCCGGGGAAAGCTATGGGACTAGCAACTGTTCAGCTTTGGTTGGCTCAGTTACTTCAAGAATTCAAATGGGTTACTTCTGATAATGGTGTGGATTTGTCTGAGTGCCTGAAGTTGTCAATGGAAATGACTCACCCTTTGGTTTGCAAGGCTGTTTCTAGGGTTCGTTGAAAGTATTTTTGGTTGATTTGTACGGTTTTGGGATATTTTAATTAGCCTATTATCTTCCTTGATCTCAGCCTGGTTATTGGATCTCTATCTTTGGACGGGGAGATCAGACTTGTTTATAAAATTATGCTATAATTGCTTGTAGTAATTTAAGTTGTCTTTAGGGAAGATAGGCTAACCGGTGGTAAGGTTCACTTGCAAGGATTTTGGTCCTCTATGTTGGGAATTTGTTGGTGTTGACTTTGGTGTGGTCTATTAGACTTTCAACATGCACTGTACACATCTTCCATTCTGCATATTCAAAGCAATATAAGTTCTATGTTTCATTATATTAGTATAGATGTCTATTTCCTCTTTATGCCAAAAATAAGCTTATCAATATATGTCGAAGACGAATTGTCATTGTGCAACTTGACCTAATATTACGTATGAACATAATGTGTGAGTAATTTAATTGCTTTATATCCATTTTTGT
Organism: Nicotiana benthamiana; assembly: GCA_034376525.1. Taxonomy (NCBI): domain Eukaryota; kingdom Viridiplantae; phylum Streptophyta; class Magnoliopsida; order Solanales; family Solanaceae; genus Nicotiana; species Nicotiana benthamiana. The sequence continues at coordinate 18,853,900 of CM067325.1, forward strand.
GTAAACAGTAGCATGCAAATGTAAACGGTTTCCTACTCCATGTTAGGCTATCTATCCTCCTTAATTAGTCCAGTCAACACTTGGAAAGTTGGGGGATCTTCTCCTGATCCATGCCTTGTCTTGATCTACATTTAGGAGATGGGACGAAAACTACTTCATGGCCTTTGGTATTGTGACCGTTAATTATGAATAGTAAAGCTAATTTATTATTAGACAACCGTTACTGAAGAATATTAATAGTATTGCCTACTTGAATTGTGCATAATTATCACGGATAGTAAGGTGTCTGATGGTAATCTCTGTCCGAAATAAGGAAAACCTTTCAATTTCTCATTATCACGTGGATTAATGGCCAGTACTAGCAGTAACAGGTAAAGTAGACAATATATTACGGTGTGGATGCTGGAGAAGAAAAAGAAGTTAAGAGAATCCAAAAACAAACCAAAAGATCAAGGACTCTTTTACTTTAGTTGATGAATTCGTAGTACATGAATGATTTATTGTGTAAAATATAATTATATGTAGATCGTTTTGTATTGAACAATAATAAAATAATTTTTATGATAGAATAGTGATATCCAAAGATAAGAATAATATATTAGCACTATTGATTAGTATGCAGGCACAATTTTAATTTAAAGTGAATCCATTTATGATAATTAATGACAGCATGTAGAACAAGAAACACCGCTACTTGAAGGGTAATTTTGTCATTTAAGTGATCTTAACCAAGTTTATTAGTACCTGTATTTTGTTGATGAAACAGAACAAGGACTTGTATATAATTTCAGAGTCTATATTCTATGGTGTCGTGCAGGTGATTTAGTGTTTTATGCAGAAAACCGAACGTTGTTATCCGAAATGCAATTTTAAATGATAGAAAACAAACGAATCTAAGAGTTTGTGGTTTATATCCGCGTGAAATTTGCAGCTACTATAAAATACGTCAATTTTTAAAGAATAATTTGGAAAACCTGGGATGTATTAAAAATTAATTAAGAGTATTATACCCTAATCCATGTTGATGAAACAAGATCCTCATACGAGTGCATAAATTATTAATAAAAAAAATTATAGCTTTATACTCTCCTAATTGGTCATAAACATATAATTGTGCTAAATTATGTTGCCCTCGTTGTCCCTTTTATCAGCTTTATTCTTGCCTTTGCTTTATTTTGTGCTCTATTAATTCTTGGCTAGAAAGCATAGCCTTTTGAATGGAAAAGAAAACTACTAAGATTCTCTTGCTCTATTGCTAAAGGGAATGTTGTTTTTATTATGGGAATTTGGTTTTATCAGATAATAACAAACAACAAAATGTGGTAGAAGCAAACAAATGATTGAGGAATAAGAACCAAACCCACAAACAATGATATGGTTCACCTCTTTTGAAGGTATCAAAATCTTACAAGCTATAGCCTATAATCGTAGAATAATTTCCTTTATTTATAATTATACCCATAATAAAGCTTTTCTCCTTTTGCCCACCTGTAAAACTAAGATGCATTCAGGATTTGGATATTCAATATTCACTGTTATTTTCCCCATCCAAACCAGTGCAACTTGCTTTTGCCTCTTCTCTTTAACTGATTCTCAGCCAAGACATTTTCATCTTTTATTTACTTACTGCTATTTTTTTGCTCCTCTCACCTCCTCCATGAACTAACAGACTCTACATGTTGCAAAATTACCCAATTTCTAAGAGATTCGCCTAATTTATCCAAGTTCAAAATATTATGACTCGTTTTTAAACTTGATCCAATCGACTGAACTCGAAATGACTCATTAAACTATTGGTGAAAATAATATAACTCAACGAGCAAATATTCAAGCCAAACCCGAATATATAAAATAAAATTTGGGATTGTGAATTATGAAAATTTGAAGAGCTTTTTAGCTAATAATTTAAAAATAAGAAACATTAGCTTTCATATTTTTATCATAAGCAAAATAAAGAAGGAGATGATGTAGTATCATATTGGATGGGTTACGTTATGACATACTCGTTATTTGATATATCTTTGATCCAAGCAAATTTTAGGCGAGTTGAATCATCATCCATTTATTAATGTGATCAGTTTGATCCAACACTCACTTGCCACGTAATTTTGTTGTTATTGTTATTTAATTATTTGATATCTGAAATTTAATGACAAAATTACGTACGTGCACTCTAGATGTGGCAAAATTTGCCAAGTTTTAAGTAATTTGCCTAATTCGTCCAAGTTCAAACGGTTCATATCATTAAGTTGATACAATCGATTGAGCTCGAAATGATTTATTAAACTATTACGCAAAATGCAAGCCAAACTCGAACGGATGAAAATGAAATTTTGATTGCGGACTATGAGAATTTTGAAGAACTTTAGCTAATAATTAAAAGAAAGAAATATTAGCTTTCACATTTTTTACCAAAAGCAAAATAAAGAGGGAGAGGTGTTGTATCATGTTAGATGAGTTAAGTTATGACCCAACAAATTCTATCTTACATAGAATCCATTAGGGTAGAAATATAAAATATCCGAAATTTTCTATTCTCTTAATTGAATAGTGGTACCGTCTAATATTGTGTTTTACATGGAGGACATGAAAAACCAAACCGCATATCCGTACAGATTTTACCTAAAACCTCTTTATCCAAGGACGTGTATGGTTGGGATTATATATAAAGAATTTAGAAAGAAATAAGCATAATATAAGGAAAGAAGGCATCTCTTATTATTCCATATTTGATATGATGATGTAGGAACTACTGCAAAGCGAAGGGAATATATATATATATATATATATATATATATATATATATATATATATATATATATATATATATATATATATATATATATATATATATATATATATATATATATATATATATATATATATATATATATATAGGGAAGAGAAAGTATTCCTTTGACCACCAATGGTTTTGTTCTTCATATTTTTTTTTCTCTCCCAACTTCTCTTCCAAGATTTTTTCTTTGAATTTCGAATATTAGCTACGTACATATGGATTCTCTTTGGGATTGTTCTGATTAATTATTTACTTTATTAGATTTGTTAAGGTTCCTTTGCATTCAATATATCTCTGCAGTATTAAAGTTACAATAGGACTAATTAATAATTTATTCCCTAATTCACAGGAATAAGTTCAAATTAAATTAACATCTCTTTTTTAATCCAGTTTAGATAAAAGCTCACTACAAATATATATGTATGCAGTAGTAACATGTACTGTTTTGACTATTTGTTGACTGTTTGACAAATCCTAGGTGCTTAATCCAGACTACAATCCCAAGCTAAATTAAGAGTTTAAGAATGTAGGTAATAAATATAATAAAATTGTTAACTTTAAAAATAAAACAAGCAACGTTTTATGATAGAGTTAGAAAAGAATTTACACCATCGGTGAGTATAACTTTATTGATTTGTTTTTTGTACGGGCAGCGGGGGTGTACAAGTGTTCGTACAAAAAATCTGGTACATTTTTGTTTTCCGGGCAATAGAATATATACATCATGAGCATGGTGTAAATCAAAAGGAAAAGTTATTTTCCTTTCCAATGTAATCCGGAGAATAAATTCTTCATTGTGAAGTTACTATAAATAATAAAAACAAAACTACAGGGAGTGCTAGTGAATATACCATGAAAAAATATTGAGTCCAATCAATATCATGAGCCATTGCGATGGTGCAAGTAAAAGTGCTTTTAATTAGCTGTATATTTAATCTGCTGATGATCATATCAAGCACATTTCTTATCATATATTTGAAGCTGACAGTCACTTAGTCGTGTGGGATGCCCTCAGAGAAACGTAGTTAAGGATTTCAAATTTATGTATTATGAATTTGCTATTAAATTCATAACTCGTTTTAGTTATTACTTTCGAATAAAAATATTTATATATATTTAATAAATTTTAGTATAAATACAAGATCTAAGCAAAAGCTAATGAATTTGTCCGACACGAGATTGTAGCTCCCCCAGAAAGCCCTAGGGCTACAGTATGATGATGCTTAGTTTCATCTTGGACAATAGGACCCCATGATAATTTGGTGCATGTACTACCAATTTATTTAAACGCTTAATCCCTTATCTCAACAAGGATGATACTATTCATTATTGAATTGTCCCCACCTCACATAAATTGTAGCTCCCCCGGAAAGAGAGACACTTATTAAGTTTTTGTTGATTATGGATTATATGTATAATTTCTCAGATATGACAGTGTTTTTATTAGTTTAAAAAATGGTACTGTGCGGGTGATTATTACACACACTATACTAGTGTGCTTAGTTTTTGTACGACATGTTAAAGAAACGATAAACAAGGGGTATCCTTGCTACTTATCTTTCATACAGTGTATGTTTCTGCTAGCGAAAGAACAATTATAATACAATTTTTATGCCAATTAGAGGACAATTTGATTTAATACTATATATTTGGCTATCACTATGTGCTGTTCTAAACCAATTCTGACACATATAAAAGGCCCAGTTGAAATATTGTAGGACAACTTTAATTATGTACAGTTTCTTAATTAATTAGCATATGATTAAACATAGACTTTTTGCTCCTGGCTGCTAGTGTGAATTGGGATCCACACAATGAAAAAGAACTCCCCTGAAACTGCCTAATTAGGCCCCTTTCGACTTGCTTTATTTGCCTTTAACAAATGACAGAATCATGGCAAATAATGATGTTTTTAACGTTTATTATACAAGGAAAATTTGCTGTGTGGAAGAAGCAAACATGATCTTGTACCCATGAAAATGACTCAAAAGTTGCCCTTTCTTATCCATTATTTAGAGGGTAAATTAATATATGTGTTATTTATTTTAATAATAATAAATTAGAAGTTTATCTCTCTTTAAGATCATCATTTCCTGATGAGCTACAACCAAGAATTGGCTCTGTAGAGAAAGATAAAAAGGACAAAAATATGGGTCAGATAAGTTCTAAAAATAATTAAAGGGGAAGAGAAGAATCATGCAGGCCATGCTTGGGAAATTTGGATATAATGTATAAGGTTATATACAAAAGGTGAAATTACATGCCATTCTCATTCTTTATCTGTTAATTTGTCAGCACATTTGCTGTGAATTGTTAAAACAAACACCTCAGCTTTTTATGCATGATTTCAGGGCTTATTCACGCCATGCATACAATGTGCTATTCTTGTGCATGGAAATGTAAGAAATTGTTACTAACTTTGCGAGATTTTGCCAACTTTGTACTTATCAGAAAGAAAAAATAGTTTGAACCTCCACTCCCGCGCACCAAGTCAGCCGTTTCGAAGAGTAGGTTTGCTACTTCTTGTTTCTTTTGGCTTAGGAACTGTGATTTAAAATCTGAAGAGCTTTACAAGCTAAAGTTGTGGTTCGGGGCAGTAAAGAAAAGAAAATACAGTGTCAACGGTTAAATAGAACAATGTGTATTCCACAAAGGACGCTGCTATATGTTTAACCAAAAATGTATTTTTTCCCGATTTTAGAAGAACTCGGGTTACTGAAACCAAGAAATTTCATATTTTCTCAATTATATGAAAGAAAAAGATCAAGAGTAAATAAGGAAATAACTGATTGTAAAGTCAATATAGAGAAAAACAGAAAAGTAAAGTGAAATATATTCTAATATTGTCTGAGGTGTCTTTACAAGTGAAATTCTCTTCCCTTATATAAAATTTACAAATATAATATTTCCTCCCTTTTATGGCCAAGTCATTATGAGCATTAATGATATTAATGAACCGTTATGATTGACAATCGTAACTGCTTATGAAGATTCTGTAGCGGTTCCAATTTTTCTTCCTCATTAATTAAAGATTCGTGAATCTTTCCCTTCTTACTATCTTGATTCATTTAGCCATTCAAAAACCAACAATTGATGAAATTATTCTTGCAGAATTTTCTTTCTCCATTGATCGTGAATCAATTAGAAACCAAGTTACTTATATGACTTCCCATGATTGTGCCGATGTTTATCCTTCTAAGATAACTGATGGCTTGATTTCTCCTGTGCGAAGAGAATACTATTGGAAATCTGATTTTTTCAATTTTAGCTCATGGTCCAAATCAAAGAATAACTTCGTACCTAGCTGGTTATTCCTTTTTTTACACATATCATTTTACTTTAGGTTTCAGACTCCCTATTGACCTAGTTATCATAGAATTTTGTCATTTCTTCAATGTTTGCTTAGGATAAATTGGTCATATTGTATGGAGAGTTGTTGCATGTTTTACGATACCTATCCAATTTAACCTCTTTATTCTTCACCTTTCAACACTTGCTTTATCTTTATTCCCCTAAGTTGTTCCGTCTGGGGTTTTTACTCTCGCTGACTGGAGCAAAAGGGTTTTGGTTAGCCCTGAAATGATAAGGATCGTGGATGGTATGCCCTTTTCATTACTGCTCCCACAAGTAGTTTAGTGGGTGAGGAGAACATGCCTTTTCCAGAGAAGTGGAATTTCGCAAGTGGATTCTTTTTATATCTCTCTTCTTTTATGTGGGAGGATGAAACTTGCAATCTCATGTCTGTTTTTTTATTTTCTATTTTTAGCTACCATGGAAGTTTTTGAAGAAATATCAAATTTCCGTGCTTGAGTAGAGAAGTTGTTATTGGTTGCTTCTATGAAAAGAAGGTCTTGGAAATATCTTTCTCAAAGATTTGGTTGGATAGTCAAAACTCATGGTATCCTTCCCTTTAATTTTCTTCCTTTCTTTCATATTTACTTGGGGATTTCTAACATTTTCTTCAGTTAGGATTTCGCATTCGAGGTGTCAGTGTCGCGTCTATTACTTCATCAAGGCTTTCTTTGCCTCTTGCTCAAGAAATAGTTTTGGTTTCTTCATCAAAGCGTAAAGTAGAGAGAGATCATGGCTCTGAGGATGAAGAGGAACGGGATAAGGATTCCTTAGTGCTCAAGCCTTGGGTAAGGAGGCACGTTATTTCGGATGATGAAGCCACCCCTCCTCCAAGTTCAGTTCCCCTGAATGAGCCTGAAAGTGTCATTCTAACGAGCTATGATGAAGAGATGAATGCTGCACTTGATGACTCTACCCATAAATTATTTTCCCAAGTGTTTGATCATGAAGATTTTGGCCTTGTTTCTGAAGAAACACCTCTTTCCTTCCTAGTATCTGTTCCTATTGGTTCTCAAGTTTCTGCTCCTGTTGTTGCTGCTACTACTGCTCGTGTGGCTGTTTTCACTTTGCTAACTGTCCCTATTGCTACCACTTCTCATGCTGAAGTTTCCAGTAGCTATAGGATGATGAAAACAATTACCATTGAAGTTCCCGAGGATGGTAATCTTTTGAAAAAGTCTGGTCAAGCCGATGTATGGCTAAGACCTCTAATTGGCTCAGTTGAGAAGTCTAAGTTGGAAAGCCACAATTCTTCGACATGGATGAATGATATTATTCATTCATATTTGAAGGTATAAGCCTTAGTTTTTTTTCTTCTTTATTTCCCTCGTGATTTTTTTATCTTTGTTTGATAATCACTTCTTTCGTTTCTTTTGTAGATCAACTTGATAGGCACAGAGCTTATGAAGAGAATTGTCCATACTGAGCAGATAGTCAGCAATTATCATACGAAAGTGGACAACTGGAAGGAACATACGAGGGTCTTCAGTTGGAAAAAGAAGTTTTAGATGAGAAGAAGTGCGCTTTGGAACAATAAGTAATAGTGATGGTAGCAGAATATTGGCAATTGAAAAGCCTCTTCTGGTCAAGTGGGAAAGGACAAAGGCATTCTTGAGTCTTTATTTGCAGAGCAGCTTTCTAAAGCTACCGAAGAAATTAGGGGTTTGAAAGAACTGCTTAATCAGAAGGAGATCTATGCTAGGGAGCTTGATCAAAACACTCACTCAGGCTCAAGAAGACCTCCGTGCATCTTCAGACAAGGTTCAGTTCTCGGAAAGATCACTCGCTCTTCTTATGATGTTTCTTTGACTGAAAGAGAAGAGTTGAATGCTGAAATTGAGCAATGGGAGAGAAATTACGAGGCCCTTGAAGATAAATCAACTCTTGATGTAAGCTGGGATTTTTTTAATATGCGCCTCAAGACTTTGATGGAGGCTAGCCACGAAGGCTTTGACTTGACTGTTGAGATTGAAAAATTTAAGGGAACTATTGAAAAAATTCAGCAAAAGTCAGAAATTTTCCTCACTCGAGGTCGGCGTTCTCGAAGCTGGTGAACTTACTCTTGGTGAAGTTGGTGTTGAAGCCTCTTCTACTCAAGTTGTATCTTCTCCCATAGTCGATGATGCATTATTAGATTTTGCCTCTCTCGCTGCTGATAGTGTTGTTTTAAATCCTACTTCATAGTGTTTTGTGAACTTTTTTGGGAAATTTGTTTTTTTTTACTTTTGGAATAGTTGGCAAGTCTGGTCTGTTTTGGAGTTTGTTATCAAAATCCTTGGTTTTAACTAAGTTTATACTTCATTTTAGCCAGGTTCAATGTATAATATTTCGTTGAGTTTCTATTATACTCTTTATTTTGTATTTAAAAATGCTTTAGTATTTCGTGATGTTTGAATAGACATGAATTTTTACAAAAGATAGACCTTTTATAAATAACACTAATGAAGAAGACTTCATAACTTCATATTGGTGTAAACATATGAAAGAAGTACGAAAATATGTATTTTAAAAGAAATCTCTTGAATAATTTGCAGATGTTTAATATTTTGAACTTTCAAATTACATAGTACTTTTACAAGTATTCAATTAACATTTACAACTCTTCCGTAACTATTTCTTTATAACAAATTTCTCACATTCTAGGGTATATTTTGCAACCCATAACTAATCACTGCCTTTAACCTTAGTACTCGTAGGATCTTACAATTTATGTCCGCGAGTTTACACTTTATGAAAGCTTAATACAAACGTTTCTTTTATTCAAACTTATTTCTTAGTTTATTGGCTCTTGACTTTTAATTTTTGGGTCGATCCATGCTTGAGTTCTGACTTTTAGCCTTTTTGAATCTAATTTGACTTGCAATCTTTTTTCCCTGCTGTCTATAGTCCCCCAAGTGTTAGAGATTTGAAGTATGAAATCTTGAGCAAATGATTTATCTTCCATTTGGTCCACTACCTGAAAAGGAAAATACATACGGGACTCGGAGGTATATTTTTAGATAATGAGTGTTTAACCCTTTTTAATTTCCATCAGAAACGTTGTAACCCATACCGGGGATAAATTTTGCATCCCGCGTGTCTTATAGGTCTCATCATTTCGTGTGGGCTAGATTTATGCCTCACATCTAAAATGATAAGTATAATTAAAAGAGAATAAATCTAAACCTTGCATAAATTATAGCTTACCGGGGGTTCTCCCTTTAGAAGTAATAATTCTTCAAAAGAACAACATTCCAATTTGATGGGAGTACTTTGCTGTCGACTGTTTCTAACTCATATGCACCCTTTCCAGCAATACCCCGAATCCTGTAAGATCCTTCCCCATCTGAACTCAACTATCCTGCATTGGCCGCTTTTGATGATTGAAATTTTTTTTTGAGTTCGAAGTCCCCAATCTTGAAGTATCTAAGATGAGCTTTCCGATTATAATATCGCTCATTAAAGTCGCTTCTCTCTTTTCTTCAAGCAAGTCGGGATTTATTCGCGTCTCTTCCTCATTTGATTCTTAAGGTTCTTGAGTGTATCTTGTACTCGATTCACCTATTTCAACTTGCATTAAGGCTTCATCACCATACATAAGTGAAAACGAAGTCTCTCCCGTACTTGTTTTCATTATTGCCCGGTAAGCCTATAAGACTCCTGGTAACACTTCTGACCACTCACCTTTTGACTCCTCTAACCTTTTCTTCAGGTTATTAATAATAACCTTGTTTGCTGATTCAGCTTTTCCACTAGGCATAGGAGGATAAGGTGTTAAAGTTATCCTTTTAATCTGCCAACTCTGAAAGAATTTTGTGATTTTTGCACTTATGAATTGCAAGCCGTTATCATACGTGAATTCTTTTGGAACTCCAAATCATAATATGATGTTTCACCAAATAAATTTCCTGACTTCTTTTTCCCGTACTTGCTTGAAAGCACCTGCCATCCACTTGGTAAAATAATCTATTAGTACTAATTAAATCGTACATTTTCTTTGGCTAGTGATAGTGGACCCACGATATATATCTCCCACTTCATAAGCCGTGGTGAAATAAACGGATGTAATAGCTCCGTTGGGCGATGCATGTTATTGCCATATCATTTGAATTTGTCACATTTAGCCACAAAGATTTTTGCATCTTCTTCCATTTTTGGCCAATAATATCTTGCTACAATTAGAGTTTTTACCAAGGGTATTCCCCCTGTGTGATTTCCGCAGTGTCCCTTATGTACTTCTCTCATCATATACTCTACTTGAGAAGGTCCAAGACACCTTGATAAAGGTCTATCGAGTATCTTTCGATATAGGTTACCAAGATCCAAACAATACCAGGCAGCTTTCTGTCGAAGTGCTTGAACCTTTTTCTTATCTTCAGGTAGAATCTCGTACTGCAAAAAATTGACGATCTCATTTCTCCAATCCCAAGTTAAATTATTGAAATTTACCTCATTTTTATCCTGATCTAGTGTCGAATGAAACAAATGTATTACATATGTTTTTTCCTTATTTGCCACTTCTGCCATAGATGCGAGATTAAATAACGTTTCTGCTTAAGCATTTTTTTCCCTGGTTATTTGCACGATTTTCCAAGATTGGAACTGTGTGATTAAGTCTCGTTGCTTTTCCAAATAGTCCTGCATCCTCCTTGCTTATCTAGCTATATAAGTCCCCTGTATTTGATTAACTACAAGCTGCGAGTCGCTCTTGACTATAATATGCACTATTCTGAGCTCTCGTGCCAATTCTAGACCTGCAATTACAGCTTCATATTCTACTTCGTTGTTATTAATGGGATGACACTTTATTGCCTACCTTATAGTTTCTCCTAAAGTTGGGATTAGAACAATTCCTAAACCTTCTCCTTTTACATTTGAGGAGCCATAAGTAAATAGGGTCCAGGTACCGGATTAGACCAGTTGAACACCTGCATTTCCTTTTCTACTTCTGGTACTATCCATGGGCTGAAGTCTGCCACAAAATCTGCTAAAACTTGTGATTTAATGCAGTTCTAGGTTGATATATGATATCATATTCACTGAGCTCTATGGCCCACTTGGCTAATCTACCTGATAGTTCTTGCTTATGCAATATATTTTTAAAGGGTAAGCAGTCACTATTGAGATATGGTGACGTTGAAAATAAGGCCTCAACTTTCTAGATGCCATGATTAGTGCTAAAATAACTTTTTCTAAATGAGGATATCGAGTTTCAACATCCAATAAATATTTGCTAACATAATAGATTGGAGATTGTTTACCTTTTTCTTCTCGAACTAATAGCACACTTGCCGCCATTTGTGACACAGCGAGATAGATGAGTAGCCTTTCTCCATCCTTTAGTTTATCCAACAATAGTTCATTATACAAGTATGCTTTTAGATTTTTGAGTGCTTGTTGACACTCCTCATTCCACTCAAATTGGCTTTGCTTTTTCAACACTGAAAAGAACTTAAAACTCTTCTCCGAAGATTTGGAAATAAATCTTCTCAATGCTGCTATCCTACCCATCGACCTCTACACCTCTTTTTTGCTCATGAGTATGTCTGGTATTTCTTCACTAGCTTTAATCTGTGCAGGGTTTACTTCTATCCCTCGGTTAGACATAAGGAAACCTAAAAACTTACCTGAAGACACGCCAAATGCACACTTTTCGGGATTTAACTTCATATTGAATTTGCGGAGAATCTGAAATGTATCTGATAAATATCGGATGTGATCCCCCGTCTGTGTAGACTTGACTAACATGTCATTTATGTAAACTTCCATAGTTTTTCCCAGGTGTTCTTGAAACGTTTTCGTTATTAACCTCTGGTACGTGGCTCCAGCATTCTTTAGACCAGAAGACATGACTTTATAACAGTAAGTCCCCATGTCTGTAATAAAGGAATCTTTCTCCTCATCTAAAGGATTTATTTTTATCTGATTATATCCTGAATAGGCATCGAAACAGCTCAATAGTTCATATCATGCACTAGCATCAATTAGCTTATCTATGTGCGATAAAGGAAAAGAATCTTTAGGGCAAGCTTTATTCAAGGTAGAATAATCTACATAAACTCGCCACTTACCATTCTTTTTTGGTACTACTACAGTATTAGCTAGCCGATTAGGATATTATACCTCTCGAATGAACCCGATTTTTAAAAGCTTTTGTATCTCATCCTGAATCACCTAGTTTTTGGAAGATACTTGCTTCCTCTTCTTTTATTTGGCAGTTGGATACGTTGGATCTTCATTTAGCTGATAGGTCATCACCTTCGGTGGTATACCTATCATATCTGAATGCGACCAAGCAAAGCAGTCTGTGTTAGCTTTTAAAAATTCAATTAACTTACCTTTCATCTCTTCGCTCAGGTTGGTTCCGACGTAAACTTTTCTGTCCGTCCAATGTATAAACAATACAACTACTTCGAGTTCTTCAATTGTTGTTTTGATGTTTTCATTCTCTTCTTGCTCTTGAGGGGTACCAGACCTTGAGTCTACATCTGTTTTCTCATCTCCAGTTGAGGTTTGTGTTGCTAAATCCTCAACTAAATTCTATAATTGCTATTTTTTGTCTGCAACATCATTCTTTATGCTTGAATCCACCATTGAATTGATACTTCTAGAAGCTTGTTGATCACCACAAATTTTTCTAATTCCCCGTTGTGAAGGGAACTTAATAACCTGATGTAAAGTAGATGAAACAATGTCCATATCATGAATCCATGTTCTGCCGAGAATCATATTATACGCCATGTCCGTATCTATCACCTCAAATTTTGTATCTTTGACAACACCTCCTAAAAATGTGGCGAGCACTATTTCCCCTTTTGTAACAGCGCTTGAATTGTCAAATCCAGATAAGCTACGCGCTTTGGGCACTATTTTGTCATTAGCTTGCATCCCGTTTACCGCTCTTGAAAGAATGATATTTACAGAGCTACCTAAATAAATCAAAACTTGTTTCACATTAGTATCTTGTACAAGTAAAGATATTACTAGTGTATCGTTGTGAGGGATCATCATGCCATTCACGTCTCCATCTTCAAATGTTATGTTGACTTATTCCAAAACTTGGCGAACTCGCTTTCCATGGGTAATTGTGGCTTTTGACGTCTGACGTATACATCACGTCGTTGGCTTCCTCTCCTCCACTTATCACATTAACTGTTTTTTAGTGATGGAGGTTTTGGTGGCTCATGTCTATTCTTCATATATGCTTGCTTACCCTTCTTACTAAACAAATCGGTTAAATAACATTGTTTTAATAAGTGCTCTGTTTCACTTTGTAGCAATATGCAATCTGTTTTTTTATGACCAATAACACTATGAAACTCGCACTAGAAATCTGTATTTTTTCTGCTAAGGTTCGATCTCATTTCTTTTGGTCACCACACCTTATCTCCTACACTTCTTAAAACAACCGCCAACTCAGAAGTGCTGACATTGAAATTGTAATCACCAATCTTTGCCTTTGTATTAACATTATGATCTAGCGTATCTCGTTCCTTTCCAAACTTGGATGATGAACCCACATCTCTGTCCCTTGATCTAAAACCGTGCCTTGGGTTTTCGTGTATAGAACGTGAACCCCATCCTGCTGGTCCGATGTAAATTTCATACATTTTCTTACCGGACCTTTTTCAGTTTTTGTTCGTCTCGAACCTGTTCTTTCGTCTCCCTGTGACTGAGTGATAGTATCTTCCTCCATCCCCAGCTTCGTGCTATACCTGTTGTAAACATCATTCCAAGTTGTAGCTTGGAATTCTCTTAAGCTTTCCTTGAGCCTCCTCGTAGCTTGTGAGATTTTTTCATTTAAATTACTTGCAAACGCCATGGCCGTCTTATTATCAGGTACACACATTAACTTTATTCTTTCGCGTAGAAATCTATCCATAAATTCCCGGAGTAGCTCCGTATCTCCTTATTTTATTTTGATTATGTCTTCCATCATCTTTTCAACCTTTTGAGCTCCCGAGTACGCTTTTATAAATGACTCTGCAAGCTTAGCAAATGAATCGATAGAATTTTTCGATAAAAGAGAATACTGTGTTAGTGCTCCTTTTGTGAGTGTTTCGCCAAATGTTTTTACCGGCAACGACTCAATTTCTTGCTTGGTTAAATCGTTTCCTTGTACATTAGCTGTAAACGCAGTTACATGATCTCGTGGATCAGTTGTTCCATCATACATCTGAATATCGGGCATCTTAAACTTTTTGGAATCGGCAAGGGAGCGGCACTTGGCTTCCAGGGCTGTTGAGAATATTTATCAATATACATTCTTTTAATCACATGTAGCACACCAGGTATATTTTATATGCGACCATTCTTCTCCTTGAGTTGCTTATACAAAGTTAGTACTAAACTTTATAAATCAGAATAATTTGGGATACCTGACCTTCCATGACGAGATTCACTGGAAGTTCCTTCACTGCCTGAATTAGTAAGTCCCAAGCGTGGGTTTTCTATGGTTGCGGTGTTTTTTAGAGGTGGAGTTTGTGATGTAGATGGTAATCCACTAACAAAATCTTGAAGGACATTATTGACGTGTTCCGCAATTAGCTGCTTCAATGCATCTTCAGCAGTTTGATTGTCCCCTTGTTTACTATTTGTTTGTGATGTTGATCTTTGAGGTGACCCTTCTCGGGAGTGCTAAGGAGAAATTCAGGGTGACGGGATTGGAGTTTCATTCTCTTGTTGATTAGTTGGTTCAGTTGGTTGTTGTCATTGACAGTAGACATGGTTGTTTGACAGAAAAAAGAATTTGGAAAGCGAAAAGGTTACCAGAATTCCAGTAACGGAATCAATTTATTTAACCAAAAATGTATTTTTTGGTCAAAGCCTATTTTTAGAAGAACTCGGGTTACTGATATCCAAGAAATTCCATACTTTCTCTATTATATGAAAGGACAAAAACCATAGTAAATAAGAAAATAACTTATTGTAAAGTCAATATAGAGAAAAGCAGAAAAGTAAAGTGAAATATATTTTGTCTTAAGTGAAATTCTCTTCCCTTATATAGTAATTTACAAATATAACTTTTCCTCCTTGGCCGAATCATTATGAGCATTAATGACATTAATGAACCGATATGATTGGCAATTGTAACTGTTAATGGAGATTCTGTAACGGTTCTAATTCTTCTTCCTCATTAATTAGAGGTTCCTAAATCTTCCCTTTCTTACTGTCTTGATTCATCCAGCCCGTGTCTACTGAATGATTTAAACTCGAGCAACTGCATCCCTTCATCTCGTGAGTGATTTGCTTGTGCCTCTTGTAACTCCTTCATCTTTTAATGCAATATTTCAGTTGTCATCTTCTTAGTGATCTAAGTAACATACCTTGTTATCCACACATAATTCCACGTGTCATATTTATTTTCTACTAATACATTATAGAATCTGTAATGCCAATCTGAATGGCTGAAAATAAGCAATACACTCATATCCACATCCATTATACGTCCTCTAATTTTACATAGTTAAAGAGGAAAACTGGGAATTTAACACCAAAAAGGAATGTGTTACTAAAGTATATTACTCTATTGGACATTGAAAATCTGGAAGGAGTCAACCACAGTATGTAATCTATGCTTCGTCTTCTCCCACCTCCTCTCGTTCGCTCCAGTTGTCAATGTATAGAACATTCATGCATTAGGATTCATCATTTAAAATGCAACATCATTGAAATGCATGTCAAAAGAGATGAAAGAAGTTGGTGTGACACATTGATTTTAGATGCACAAGTAGCAAATACAATAGGAGTGAGCCGGGATACACATTAAATGGAACCAAGGAAGTGTTGGGCTGACTGTCATTAACTTATTGTTTAAACTGAACAATGAGAAGCTTCTCAATTGAAGATAGATATGAGGTAATTGCAATAGTGTCTTACCATCAGGTCTTTCAGTGTGATGACCCAAAATGTCATCACTTGTTTTCTTACTCATTTTGTACTTTCGAGGCCTTGAAACCTAATATAGGGTTGCCTCGATTTACGTGCGCAGTCCAGGCGTGTAGCCGGAAAGCTTAAATATGAATTATGTGAGAAAAATGCTAAATTTTGATATTAAATTGAATAAATTTAACGTCGTTCAACATTTTCGTAAACGGACCCGGACCCGGACCCGTGATATGATGGTCCCGGAGGGTCCCCAGAAAAATATGGGACTTGGACGTATGCCCGGAATCGAATTCCGAGGTACCAAGCCCGAGAAATGAATTTTAGTGTGAATTTATTTTCTGAAAATGATTAAGGAACTTGGAAACTAAATTTGATCAAAAGATTATGGTATCGGCCCCTATTTTAGTTCCGGTTCCCGGTACAAGTCTTATATATGGTTTAAGCGCTTTCTGTAAAGTTTGGTTGAAAAAGGACGTCGTTTGACGTATTTCGGACTTAGAATGGAAATTTGATGTTTTATGAATATTTGGAAGAAATCATGAGTTTTGAGGCTTAATTCGATGTTTATGATGCTATATTGACGATTTGATCGCACGGATAAGTTCGTAGGATATTCTCGAGGTCGTGTGCATACTAAGTTTGGAGCCCCGATGACTCGAGCGAGTTTTGGATAGGCTACAAATTGCATTTTTTAACTTTGGAAAAAATCTGGCATTCCAGTTGTGCAATCTTCGCTCTCGCAAATGCGAGCCTATGATCGCAAATGCGAGAATGGGAAATCCTGCATTGGGTCGCCAATGCAATGTTGGGCCAGTCACAAATGCGTCATCCTTGTTCGCAAAAGCGATGCCCGCATGCTTGCACAGAGTTCGCAAATGCGAACAAATATGTCGCAATTTCCATGCCTGCAGGGTTCGCAATTGCGAACTTTGTTTCACAAATCCCATATCGCGACCCAGTAATTTTTATACTTAGTCGTTTTTCCACCCTTTTAACCACTTTTTCAAGACCCAAACCATGTAGGTGATTTTTCAAGGACAAAACTTCCTCCAAATCATTTGTAAGTCGATTTTTACTTAATTCCTTCAATCATATACATCATTTAACATGTTTTCCACTTAAATTCAATGATTTTCATGGGTAAAATTGGGGATTTTGGGTAGAACCTAGGTTTTTCAAAAATTGGGGACTTGAGGTCCGATTTCAAAATAAATCATAGATATGGATTCGTGGTGGAATGGGTAACCGGATTTCGCTTCGAACCTCGGGTTTTGACCACGTGGGCCGGGGGCATTTTTGGACTTTTTGGGTAAAACTTTGGGAAATTCATTCTTATGCATTAAAATTGATTCATTTAGCATTTGTTGATGTATTTAAGTAATTTGTGACTAGATTCAAGCGACTTTGTGGTGGAACCGAGGGATAAATCCATAGTTGAGGCTTGAGCTGAATTCAAGGCATCGAGGTAAGTGTTTGGTTTAACCCTAGCTTGAGGGAATAAGAATGAGTCTTATATGTTATTTGCTAATCGCCGAGTATGATGTGTAGGCATGGTGACGAGTATCTATACATTGGTGTCTAGCATGACCGTGAGTCCTTTTTATTATGTGAATAGTTTGGATTTTGATATACCTCCCATGCTTGAATGATGGTTTCTATATGTTGTAAAGAGTTTGTGAAAAGGATTGTGATCTTTAAACTTCGTGGAGCGTTGGCTCGGGTTGAAGTACAAATTGTGAAGGCATATGAAATAAGTAAATCTATGGAGCATTTGCTTAAGTAATAATGTGAACTATGAGATGAAAGTGGAAGTAAGAGAAAGAGTTAATGATATTTTCCCTTGTCGGAGCGTTGTTGATTATTGAATATTTTTCCTTGCCGGGACGTTGAGATTATTGATGTTGTACCCTTGTCGGCCTTTTAAATTGCTTGTTTGTGTTCCCTTGCTGGGACTTCCATCATTATTTATTTCTTCCCTTGCCCTTGCTTGTGATTGTTGATTGGGTGAGGAAAAGTGTTAAAGCACGAGCGGCGATGCCGTGCATTGTTTGACTATATATTGTGAGGAGAGAGAGTAAAAGCACGAAGGAGGATGGCGTGCGCTTGTTGATCTTTGTTCCTTATTGTTGTATGAGTTATGTTCTCATTCATAATGGTCAATTTTTACTTAAAACTGTTATCTCCCATTAGCATGCTTCCCTTACCGTATTGTTAACTTGTATGGTGTTTCGATTCCGCTATATATTTATAATTGCACAGGTTTATGTGGTAGTCCAGCCTAGCCTCATCACTACTTTGCCGGGGTTAGGCTATACACTTACCAGCGCATAGGGTCGGTTGTGATGATACTACACTCTGTGCTATTTTTGCACAGATCCAGGTTTCGAGTAGCAGCAGCAGTACCGTGGAAGTAGAATTTCAGCCTAGTGAGACTCGAGGTAGCCTTGCAGGCGTCCGCAGGCCCGACGTCTCCTTTATTCTTACTATAGGCTGTTATCTCCTTGTATTCGAGATAAACAGATTTATGTTTCTTTCATACTTTGTATTTAGTATTCTTAGCTGTTCGTGAGTAGGTGACTATAGTTCTTGGGTAGAGATTTATGTCGGAAATTTCGTATTTTTATTCAGCTAATTAAATATAAGACTTTCGCTTAGGATTTTAATCATGTTGATTCTATTTTAATGTTGTTAAATTACTAAAAGGAACATGTGTTTAATGAAAAGTAATTAAGTTTGGCTTGCCTAGCTCATAATAGTAGGCGCTATCACGAGGATCGGTACGAAGACGTCTGTATTTATCCCCCAGAGGCTACAAAGTAAGGAAAATTTCACATTTGTTCTTTCTTGTCGTGTAGGTCTGTTTCTCAAATACTGATTGTCTTTCTACTCTGTTCTTCACAGATAGCAAGAACACGCGCTTCCTCATCTTTTGATCAGCGGTCCGAGCCCTAGACAGATCCTACTAGGGGTAGAGGACGAGGCCGTGATAGAGGATGATGTCGAGCAGCAGCACCGCGGCAAAACCTCAGGCTGATTTTGAGGAGGAGGCTCCCGCCCCAGCAGTTCCTGTGGGCCCAGCTCAGGTCCCAGAAGGGTTTATTGCTATCCCAGTTCTTCAGGATGCTTTGGTCCGGTTGGAGGGTCTTATGGAGAGTGTCACCCGGGCAGGGTTGCTTCCTGTAGCACCAGCCGTCTCTCGGGCTGGAGGAGGGGCCCAGACTCCTGCTACTCGTACTCCGAAGCAGGTAACTCCCCAGGTTCAGGTTCTAGTAGTTCAGACAGTTGTGGCAGTTCAGCCGGGGGTAGTTGCTCAGACCTGCGATGGAGCGGCTATGTCCGCAAATGCTTTGTGGAGGCTGGACAGATTCACCAAGCTCTTCACTACTACCGTCAGCGGTGCACCACCAAGGACCCTCAAGATTATTTGGACAGCTACCACGAGGTTCTTCAGAACATGGGTATTTTTGAGTCCAATAGAGTTGATTTCGCTGCATTTCACCTATCTGGACCCGCCAAGACTTGGTGGAGGGATTTCTGTTTAGCTAGACCAGCAGAGTCTCCAACCTTGACCTGGGAGCAGTTCACACATACTTTTCTAGAGAAGTTTCTCCCTGTCACACAACATGAGGCTAATCAGAGGCAGTTCGAGCGTCTCCATCAGGGATCCATGTCAGTCACCTAATATGAGACCAGGTTTATCGAGTTAGCTCGCCATTTCATTGTCATACTACCCACCGAGAGGGAGAGAGGGAGACGGTTTATTGATGGACTCAACCAGCCTATTCGTCTCTAGATGGCCAGAGAGAAGGGAGTGATATCACTTTTCAGGAGGCGGCTAATATGGCCCAGAGGATCGAGATGGTATTGCCACAGGGGGTGGTCAGAGAGCAGACAAGATACCCCGTTAGTCAGGCTGATTCAGTGGTGCCTCATCCGGAGGCCGAGATTCATATGATAGGGGCCGACCCTCTAAGCCATTCTAGTCAGCTCTCTAGGCTTCTCAGGGTGCCCCAGGTAGCCGTGGTTCTCACGCGCATTATTCTAATCAGCACCCATTCGGTGTACCGCCGCCTCCCATCAGTGCACCGCCACTTCAGAGCTTCCGTGGTGGTCATTCGGGTCGACAAGGTTAGTCTTAGTCTCCTCAGCAGCCGAGGTCTTGATACACATGTGGTGATCCTGGTCACATTGCCAGATTTTGCCATTGAGCACCAGGTAGATTGCAACAGCAGGGTTCTCGCGCCATGGTACAAGCACTAGGTGTTCCACATCCCGAACCCTTCAGCTAGAGGTAGAGGTAGAGCTGCTAGAGGTGGAGCTCAGGCCGCCAGGGGTGGAGGCCAGCCAGCAGCCGCCCGTCCTAGAGATGTAGCTCAAGGAGGTGGGGCCCAGCCCCGGTGTTATTCTCTTCCACCAAGACCAGAGGTTGAGTCTTCAGATCATTACAGGTACTGTTCTGGTTTGTGATAGAGATGCTTCAGTGCTATTTGACCCAGGGTCTACGTATTCGTATGTGTCATCTTATTTTGCATCGTACCTGGTCATGCCTAGTGAGACATTGAGTATTCTGTTTAAATGTCTACACTGGTGGGTAACTCTATTGTGGTCGTCTGAGTTCATCGTTCCTGTGTTATAGTAATTGGGGAATGTTGATTTGTTGCTTTTAGACATAGTCGACTTCGATGTCATATTAGGGATGGATTGGTTGTCCCTGTATCATGCTATATTAGATTGTCATGCCAAGACCGTGACCTTAGCCTTACCAGATTTGCCCCGTTTAGAGTGGAGAGGGACCCCTGGTCATTCCAGTCGCACTGTTATCTCATATGTGAAGGCTTAATGTATGGTCGAGAAGGGGTGTTCGGATTATTTGGCTTATGTCCGTGATTCCAGTGCTGATGCCCCCTATATTGATTCTCCCCATTGTTCGAGAGTTCCCAGATGTCTTTCCTTCAGATCTGCTGGGTATGCCGCCCGACAGGGATATTGACTTTTGCATTGATATGGGCACCAGGCACTCATCCCATTTCTATCCCGTCATATCGTATGGCCCCGTCTAAGTTGAAAGAGTTAAAGGATCAGTTGCAGGACTTGTTGGAGAAAGGCTTCATTAGGCCCATTGTATCGCCTTGGGGTGCGCATGTGTTGTTCGTCAAGAAGAATAATGGGTCAATGAGAATGTGTATTGATTACAGGCAATTGAACAAGGTATGATCAAGAATAAGTATCCACTGCCGATGATTGATGATTTGTTCGATCAGCTTCAGGGTGCCAAGGTATTTTCCAAGATTGACTTGCGATCTGGCTACCATCAGTTGAGGATTAGGGCATCCGATATCCCTAAGATAGCTTTCCGCACTCGGTATGGGCATTATGAGTTCTTGGTCACGTCATTTGGGTTGACCAATGCCCCAGCATCATTTATGGAGTTGATGAACAGAGTGTTCAGGCCTTATTTGGACATACTCGTGATAGTATTTATTGATGATATTTTGGTATACTCCCACAGTCAGGATGAGCACGAGCAGCACCTTAGAGCGGTTCTTCAGCTGAGGGATAGTCAGTTATATGCCAAGTACTCAAAGTTTGAGTTCTGGCTGAGTTCAGTAGCATTTCTGGGTCACTTGTATCAACAGAGGGTATTTAGGTGGACCCGAAGAAGCTAGAGGAAGTCAAGAACTGGCCTAGACCAGCATCAGCTATAGAGATTCGGAGTTTCTTGGGGTTGACAGGCTACTAAGTTCGTGGAGAGATTTTCATCTATCACATCCCCCGATGACCAGGTTGACCAAGAAGGGTGTCTAGTTCAAGTGGTCGGATGAGTGTGAGGCGAGCTTTCAGAAGCTCAAGACAGCTCTGACTACGGCACTGCTGTTGGTTTTGCTCAAGGGATCAAGGCCTTACACAGTCTATTGTGATGCTTCCTGTATGGAGCTTGGTTCAGTGTTGATGCAGGATGACAAGGTTATTGCCTATGCTTCAAGGCAGTTGAAGATTCATGAGAAGAATTATCCAGTGCATGATTTGGAGTTGGCAGCTATTGTTCACGCGCTGAAGATTTGGAGGCATTATGTTAGATAATACACTTAACGCTAGAGGGGGGGGTGAATAGCACTATAATAAAATTAGCGTAAACTTGCGGAATTTAAAAATTGCAGGAATTAAATAAGTGCGATAAGTAAATAAATAGGAATGAACGCACCGATGTATCCTGGTTCACCACAACCCGTTGCTAGTCCAGTCCCCGAGAGACTCTCTCGAGATTTCCACTATCTTCGTCAAGCTTACGGGTGCTTAACAAACCATTACAGTTGCTCAAGGATACCACACCTTAAAACTTCACTTGCTTGAGGATACCTCACCCCAAGACTTCAACCACTAAGACTTTGGGTACTTAGCAAACCCGACAAATGAGAAGATATGTTCTTCTCAAACAACTCTCTTTTACAACAAATACTCTCTCAATAGAGTGGATAAAGAGAAACAAAATAAGCTCTATGAACAACACAAAGTTGTCTATCAAATGGCTCAACAAAAGCTCTAAAATGATGCTTGAAAATGATCAATATGTATATCAATATATGCAGGAGTTGTGTCTTTAAAATCAGCTCAAAAGACCTCTTTTTATAGGTGAAAAAGTGGTGCTGACCGTTGCTTAATTGATAAATAAAATCCCTGATTCTGTGCTCAGACAATCGATTGTTTGGAGTAGACAATCGATTGTTTGACCAACGTTCAAAAAATAGATTCCTGATTTTAGGCTAAACAATCGATTGTATGGACTAAATAATCGATTGTTTTCAACGTTCAAAAATCAATTTAGGATTCTGTGGGAACGGTCAAAATATAATTGATTGTATGAAAATGACAATCGATTGTTTATGAATATAATCGATTGTATGACAAAAATAATCGATTGTTTAGATGTTTAAAAACTTCGGTTGCACACTGTCTCAACATAATCGATTGTTAAAAGTAGACAATCGATTGTTTGCTATTTTGAAAAACTTCAGATCATACTGTCTTAATACAATCGATTGTTAAAACTGTATAATCGATTGTTTGCTATTTTGAAAAACACAATCGATTGTTTAGGTCCAGATTTTAAAAGACATGTTTAAAAGCCATTTTGACTAAAATACAAATCATTTTGGTTTAGCACAAAGATGCATGTTTATAATAAAAAAATTTATGCATGTTTATGATGACCTAATGTTGAGCCAAAGGATAAGATAACTTAAATGTTGTCCTTACATTGGTTCTACCAAACGACCTACGTCTTGGGTCTTCGGTCTTGAACTCTTTGGCTCGTTCATGCAATTCCGTCATCAGTATGCTTCTTGCCATTTGATTGATTGTCATATCGTTGTTTGACACTTGACTTCATTGTTTGTCATTCATCAAAACCTATACCTGAAAATCATGCTCATACAACCAAAGCGCACATATCATAGATATACATGATTTCCAACAATTTCCCCCTTTTTGATAATGACAAACAACGGAAGATATGCATATTGAATTCCCCCTAACTAGATGCTATATCTAAACATACAATTTATGCAACCAATTCAATTCAATATAATTCCCCCTTAATTGAATATTCCCCCTCAATTAAAGCATGCATATCGCCCATATTCTTTCCCCTTTTGGCATTAGCAAAAAAAGTATACCAAAAGTTATTTAAACCATTAACGATACCAATCGTTATAAGCGAGATCATATACAAAGTTAGTAAATGGCATACTAATAATAACGATCATTTTTCTCAACCATGCCAATTGTTATTTAAACTAAAAATATTCATCAAAACATGAATCAATCATTTATTATAAAACCAATTGATACTAATTGTTATTCAAAAATAAAACTTATTAAAGCATGTATCAACCAAAACTGATATAAATTATTTGCACATATCAACTCATTGCGTTTTTATTTAAAATACGATAACTAACCGACGTTCTCCCTTAATGCATTAAGGTTTCGTGCTTGGTGCATCCACTACAATATTGTAGTCTTCAAGCACACCTGCAAAAAGAACCTAAAAATAGGTTTTTGGTACCCAACTTCTTTTGGGTCCTTGGAGGTTAGGATAATAACAATTATAATCAACACATAAATCTCTATGTTTAGCAAAACAAACAGGTGCAATGTGTCCTACCCGATTACAATAGTGACATATAACATTAGGATTGTGCATATGTCTAGGTTGAGCCAAATGCGTTCTAGGTGATCTAAAGTTGTTCCCCCTAGAAGCGTTGAGTTTCCTAGAGTCATGTCTAGGTGGTCTAAAATTATTCATTCTAGACTCATTTACAAAAATCCTAGAATTGTGTCTAGGTGGTCTAAAATTATTCATTCTAGACTCATTAGCAAAAGTCCTAGAGTTGTTTCTAGGTTGTCTATAATAATTAATCTTAGACTCATTTGTGAGGTTCCTAGAATTCTTTCTAGATGGACCAACCTCATTACTTATATCCTTTTTATTCTCTTCAATTTTAGGACTATCAACACTACGTTTTTCTAGTGCGTTCCTAAGTTCCATGTTCTCCAATTTTAAAGAACTACAAGAGGAGCAATTAGAACATTTATCAATAGAAGAGGCTTCATTCAATTCCTTGATTTTATTTTTGAAATCAACAATATCATTTTCCAAAATTTTATTTTCTTTTTCTAAAACTTCAATTTTAGTTTTAAGAACACCATTTTCATTAGCCAATTTTTCAAAATCTATTTCTTTCAAAGAAGAGGATTTTTCAAAATCTTTTTCTTGTAAAGAAAGTGTTTTCTGCAAAGAAAGTGTTTTCTTCAAATCTTTTATCATTTTGGAAGCATTAACAAATTCACCAAACAATTCATCATAGGCATTTTGTAATTCTTCAAACGAGTGAGAGTTAGATGTACTTACCTCTTCTTCGTTTGCCACGAGACACAATGCGGCGGTTCCATCGCCTGAGCTGTCCGAATCCCGTGATACGCGCCTATGGTGTTTCTTCTTTTTCTTGTCCTTCTTCATAGACTTACAATACTTTTCAATTATATCATTTGAAATATTATCATCATCCCTTTCCGAATCACTTACCTCTTCTCGTTTAGAGGATGAGGCTTTGAAGGCATAATTTGAATTGCTTCTAAGATAAGGATTAAGAATTGTGCTATCATAAGTTTTGAGGTTACCTCTTAGTCCATCAATTGTGATATCCGTGAATTCCATCGCCTCTTGGATGGCATTGGCTTTGGAGCGCCATTCGGGAGTAAGACTCCGTAGGACTTTTCGAACAAGATCTTTGTTTGTGTAAACTTCCCCGAGAGCATGGAGATCGTTGACGATTCTTAAAAATCGTTCAATCATAACACCAATGGGTTCCTTCTCCATTTTAAAGATTTCATATTTATGTGTTAGAAAATCAATTTTGGCTTCTCGGACTTGAGGCGTACCTTCATTAATGATCTCGAGCTTATCCCACATCTCCTTGGCGGTTGTGCAACAAGAGATTTTTTGATAATCATCTGGATTCACCACACAATATAATACATGGATGGCCTTTGCATTATTTTCAACTTTCTTGATATCCTCGGCATCATATTCATCTTCCTTCTTTGGAACCGTGGCCTCTCCAACTTTCTTAGTTGGCATTGGTTCACCGTTTTGGATGATTTGCCACAACCGAAAACTGTTTGCTTTGAGAAAGATGCTCATCCGCTCTTTCCAATATGTATAGTTTGTTCCGTCAAATAGTGGAGGGCAAGTGGTGGACTGTCCTTCATCCATCGTTCCTGCGATCAATATTCTCAACAGAAAAATATATATTGCTCTCAACCGGTTAAGTCTTTCAGAGAGTTAGGCTCTGATACCAATTGTTAGATAATACGCTTAACGCTAGAGGGGGGGTGAATAGCGTTATAATAAAATTAGCGTAAACTTGCGGAATTTAAAAATTGCAGGAATTAAATAAGTGCGATAAGTAAATAAATAGGAACGAACGCACCGATGTATCCTGGTTCACCACAACCCGTGGCTAGTCCAGTCCCCGAGAGACTCTCTCGAGATTTCCACTATCTTCGTCAAGCTTACGGGTACTTAACAAACCGTTACAGTTGCTCAAGGATACCACACCTTAAGACTTCACTTGCTTGAGGATACCTCACCCCAAGACTTCAACCACTAAGACTTTGGGTACTTAGCAAACCCGACAAATGAGAAGATATGTTCTTCTCAAACAACTCTCTTTTACAACAAATACTCTCTCAATAGAGTGGATAAAGAGAAACAAAATAAGCTCTATGAACAACACAAAGTTGTCTATCAAATGGCTCAACTAAAGCTCTAAAATGATGCTTGAAAATGATCAATATGTATATCAATATATGCAGGAGTTGTGTCTTTAAAATCAGCTCAAAAGACCTCTTTTTATAGGTGAAAAAGTGGTGCTGACCGTTGCATAATTGATAAATAAAATTCCTGATTCTGTGCTCAGACAATCGATTGTTTGGAGTAGACAATCGATTGTTTGACCAACGTTCAAAAAACAGATTCTTGATTTTAGGCTAAACAATCGATTGTATGGACTAAATAATCGATTGTTTTCAACGTTCAAAAATCAATTTAGGATTCTGTGGGAACAGTCAAAATATCGATTGTATGAAAATGACAATCGATTGTTTATGAATATAATCGATTGTATGACAAAAATAATCGATTGTTTAGATGTTTAAAAACTTCGGTTGCACACTGTCTCAACATAATCGATTGTTAAAAGTAGACAATCGATTGTTTGCTATTTTGAAAAACTTCAGATCACACTGTCTTAATACAATCGATTGTTAAAACTGTATAATCGATTGTTTGCTATTTTGAAAAACACAATCGATTGTAAGGAGCATATAATCGATTGTTTAGGTCCAGATTTTAAAAGACATGTTTAAAAACCATTTTGACTAAAATACAAATCATTTTGGTTTAGCACAAAGATGCATATGTTTATGATAAAAATGTTTTATGCATGTTTATGATGACCTAATGTTGAGCCAAATAAGATAACTTAAATGCTGTCCTTACATTGGTTCTACCAAACGACCTATGTCTTGGGTCTTCGGTCTTGAACTCTTTGGCTCATTCATGCAATTCCGTCATCAGTATGCTTCTTGCCATTTGATTGATTGTCATATCGTTGTTTGACACTTGACTTCATTGTTTGTCATTCATCAAAACCTATACCTGAAAATCATGCTCATACAACCAAAGCGCACATATCATAGATATACATGATTTCCAACACATTATCTATACGGTGTGGCATGCGAGGTGTTCACTGATCACAAGAGCCTTCAGTACTTGTTCAAGTAGCAGGAATTGAATTTGAGGCAGAGAAAGTGGTTGGAGTTGTTGAAGGATCATGATGTTACTATCTTGTATCACATGGGAAATGTCAATGTGGTAGCCGATGCGTTGAGTAGGAAGTCGGCCAGTTTGGACAATCTCGCTTATATTCCAGTCAGCCATAGACTGCTTGCTTTATACGTTCATGCCTTGGCCAATCGACTTGTAAGGTTGGATATTTCTAGCCCTACCCGAGTGTTAGCTTGCACGGTCGCTCATTCTTAGTTATTGGAGCGTATCCGTGATTGGTAGTTTGATGACCCCCATTTGTGTGTCTTTAGAGACACAGTGCAACGTGGAGGTGCCAAGCAGGTGACCTTAGGTGATGATGGTATTTTGAGATTGCAGGGGCGAGTTTGCGTGCCTAATGTTGATGGGATTCGAGAGTTGATCTTAGCGGAGGCCCATAATTCCCGGTATTCAATGCATCCGGACGCCGCAAAGATGTATCAGGATTTGCGGCAGCATTATCGGTGGCGTAGAATGAAGAAAGATATTGTTGCGTATGTGGCTCGATGTTCAAACTGTCAGCAGGTTAAGTATGAGCATCAGAGGCCTGGAGTAATGTTTCAGAGGATTGAGCTTCCCGAGTGGAAGTGGGAGAGGATTACCATGGATTTCGTTACAGGACTTCTGTTGACCCGGAAGAGGTTCGACGTAGTTTGGGTCATTATTGATAGGTTGACCAAGTCACGCATTTCATTCCTATGGCAGTCTCCTATTCATCCGAGAGATTAGCTGAGATCAATATCCGGGAGATTGTTCCCCTTCATGGTGTGCCGGCATCTATCATTTCGGACAAAGGTACGCAGTTTACCTCGCGTTTCTGGAAAGCAGTTCAGAGAGAGTTGGCCACTCAGGTGGAGTTGAGTACAACATTTCATCCCCAGACGGACGGTCAGTGTGAGCGGAGTATTCAGATCTTAAAAGATATGCTCCGAGCCTGTGTCATTGACTTTGAAGGCTCGTGGGATCAGTTTTTTCCCTTAGCGAAGTTTGCCTACAACAACAGTTACCAGTCGAGCATTCAGATGGCTACTTATGAGGCCTTATATGGTAGACGGTGTCGATCTCCGGTTGGATGGTTTGAGCCGGGAGAGGCTCGGTTGTTGGGTACAGATTTGGTTAAGGAGGCCTTGTACAAGGTCAAGATCATTCAGGATAGGCTTCGTTCACATCAGTCTAGACAAAAGAGTTTTGCAGACGGCAAGGTTCAAGATGTGGCATTTATGGTCGGTGAGCGGGTATTGCTCCGAGTGTCGCCTACGAAGGGCGTGATAAGATTTGGGAAGAAGGTCAACCTTAGCCCTAGGTTCATTGGTCCATCTGAGATTCTTGATCGAGTGGGAGAGGTGGCTTATAGACTCGCATTGCCGCCTAGCTTATCAGCCGTGCAACCGGTATTTCATGTATCCATGCTTCGGAGGTATCACGGCGATCCAGCCCAGGTGTTAGATTTTAGCACTGTCCAGTTGGACAGGGAATTGTCTTATGAGGAGGAGCCGGTAGCTATTCTATACCGGTAGGTTCCTCAGTTGAGATCCAAGAGTTTTTCTTCTGTTCGTGTTCAGTGGAGAGGTCAGCCCCATGAGGCATCGACCTGGGAGTCCGAGTCTAATATGAAGAGCCGTTATCCTAGTCTTTTCCTCGACTTAGGTACTTCTTTCTTTTGTCCGTTCGAGGACAAACAGTTGTTTTAGAGGTGGAGAATGTGACGATCCAAAGGGTCATCACTTGTTTCCTTACTCATTTTGTGCTTTCGAGGCATTGAAAACCTCATTTAGGGTTGCCTCGGTTTATGTGCGCAATCCGGGCACGTAGCCGGAAAGCTTAAATATGAATTCTGTGAGAAAAATGTTAAATTTTGATATTGAATTGAATAAATTTGACTTCGGTCAATATTTTGCATAAATTGACCCAGACCCGTGATTTGACGGTCCCGGAGGTTCCCCAGAAAAATATGGGACTTGAACGTATGCCCGGAATCGAATTCCGAGGTCCCAACTCCGAGAAATGAATTTTTGTGTGAAATTATTTTCTGGAAATGATTAAGGAACTTGGAAATTAAATTTGATCAAAAGATTATGGTATCTGGCCCGTATTTTGGTTCTGGTGCCGGTACAAGTCTTATATATGGTTTAAGAGCTTTATATAAAGTTTGGTTGAAAACGGACGTTGTTTGACGTATTTCGGACTTAAAATGAAAATTTGATGTTTTATGAAAATTTGGAAGGAATCATGAGTTTTGAAGCTTGATTCGATGTATATGATATTATTTTGGCGATTGGATCGCACGAAAAAGTCTGTAGGATGTTTTCGAGGTCGTGTGCATATTTAGTTCGGAGCCCCGAGGGCTCGGTTGAGTTTTGGATAGGTCACGAATTGCATTTTTGAACTTTGGAAAAAATCTGGCATTCCAGTTCTGCAATCTTCGCATTTGCGAAGAAGGTCTCGCAAATGCGAACTCGCAAATGTGAGTCTGTGATCGCAAATGTGAGAAAGGGAAATCCTGCATTGAGTCGCAAATGCGACCATTTGGTTCGCAAATGCGATGTTGAGCCAATCACAAATGTGACATCCTTGTTCGCAAATGCGATGCCGGCATGCTTGCACAGAGTTCGCAAATGCGAACAAATATATTGCAATTCCCATGCCTCCAGGGTTCACAATTGCGAACTCTGTTTCACAAATCCCATATCCGCGACCCAGTAATTTTTATACTTAGTCGTTTTTCCACCCTTTTTCACCATTTTTTCAAGACCCAAACCATGTAGGTGATTTTTCAAGGACAAAACTTCCTCCAAATCATTTCTAAGTCGATTTTTACTTAATTCCTTCAATCATATACATCATTTAACATGTTTTCCACTTAAATTCAATGATTTTCATGGGTAAAATTGGGGATTTTGGGTAGAACCTAGGTTTTTCAAAATTGGGGATTTGAGGTCCGGTTTCAAAATAAATCATAGATATGGATTCGTGGGGGAATGGGTAACCGGATTTCGGTTCGAACCTCGGGTTTTGACCACGTGGGCCGGGGGCATTTTTGGACTTTTTGGGTAAAACTTTGGGAAATTCATTCTTATGCATTAAAATTGATTCATTTAGCATTTGTTGATGTATTTAAGTAATTTGTGACTAGATTCAAGCGACTTTGTGGTGGAACCGAGGGATAAATCCATAGTTGAGGCTTGAGCTGAATTCAAGGCATCGAGGTAAGTGTTTGGTTTAACCCTAGCTTGAGGGAATAAGAATGAGTCTTATATGTTATTTGCTAATCGCCGAGTATGATGTGTAGGCATGGTGACTAGTATCTATACATTGGTGTCTAGCATGACCGTGAGTCCTTATTATGTGAATAGTTTGGATTTTGATATACCTCCCATGCTTGAATGATGGTTTCTATATGTTGTAAAGAGTTTGTGAAAAGGATTGTGATCTTTAAACTTCGTGGAGCGTTGGCTCGGGTTGAAGTACAAATTGTGAAGGCATATGAAATAAGTAAATCTATGGAGCATTTGCTTAAGTAATAATGTGAACTATGAGATGAAAGTGGAAGTAAGAGAAAGAGTTAATGATATTTTCCCTTGTCGGAGCGTTGTTGATTATTGAATATTTTTCCTTACCGGGACGTTGAGATTATTGATGTTGTACCCTTGTCGGGCTTTTAAATTGCTTGTTTGTGTTCCCTTACTGGGACTTACATCATTATTTATTTCTCCCTTGCTTTTGCTTGTGATTATCGATTGGGTGAGGAAGAGTGTTAAAGCACGAGCGGTGATGTCGTGCATTGTTTGACTATATATTGTGAGGAGAGAGAGTAAAAGCACGAAGAGTGATGCCGTGCCGTACGATTTACCATTCCGTATTGATATTCATTGATTACATATTGTGAGGAAAGAGTGTAAAACACGAAGGGTGATGTCGTGCCATACGATGCACCATTCCGTACTGATATTTATTAATTATATATTGTGAGGAGAGAGAGTAAAAGCACGAAGCGTGATGCCGTGCACATGATTTACTGATAAGATTGATTTGGTAAGGATGAGAGTAAAAGCATGAAGGATGATGCCGTGCACTTGTTGATCTTTGTTCCTTATTGTTGTATGAGTTATGTTCTCAATCATAATGGTCAATTTTTACTTAAAACTGTTATCTCCCCATAGCATGCTTCCCCTCCCATATTGTTTACTTGTATGGTGTTTCGATTCTGCTATATATTTATAATTGCACAGGTTTATGTGGTAGTCCAGTCTAGCCTCGTCACTACTTCGTCGGGGTTAAGCTAGACACTTAACAGCACATGGGATCAGTTGTGATGATACTACACTCTGTGCTATTTTTGCACAGATCCAAGTTTCAAGCAGCAGCGGCAGTAGCGTGGAAGCAGACTTTCAGCCTAGTGAGACCCGAGAGATAAACAGATTTATGTCTCTTTCAGACTTTTTATTTAGTATTCTTAGCTGTTCGTGAGTAGGTGACTCCAGTTCTTGGGTAGAGATTTATATCGAAAATTCCGTATTTTTATTCAGCTAATTAAATTTAAGAATTTCGCTTATGATTTTAATCCTGTTGATTCTATTTTAATGCTGTTAAATTACTAAAAGGAACATGTGTTTAATGAAAAGTAATTAAGTTTGACTTGCCTAACTCCTATTAGTAGGCGCCATCACGATCCCCGAAGGTGGAAAATCCGGGTCGTGACATTTAGTGCATGAAGGATTCAAAATTCCAGCTACAAAACCATCAGGGCTTCGAAGAGGGAAATGAAACAGGAATAAATCTATCAGTTGGTAAAAGTAGTTGTCCTCCGTAAATGATAGAAATTATTCACTGCATCACCGTTTTTGTTTTCATAATTCGAGGTGTGGAACCTCTTCCTGTACTTCATTTCTTTCTCAATTATCCCTGATAAAACAAAAAGGCCTGAATCTACTAACGTGCTGATAATCATCATGGTTGCTAATGCCTCATCACTTGCAAGATTCAAGAACTTCGAGGTAGAAGTTAACTAATAAACCTCATTGTCAATGTTGATAAAACCATCTGTAAATGTTATCATAAGATTAATTGATGGAAGCAAAACTATGGTGATAAATGAGTATACGGAAGACTGAATTATTTCTTACTAAAGCCTAAGTAGACGATCCTGCAGGCTACTGAAAAAGTCGGAGCATATCAATATTCATGTTGCTGCATCTTTCAACTAATTACTACCAAAACTATAAAGGTGCAAGAATTTGGCAGGTAACCAAGTTCTACTCCGGAAAGGCAGGGAAATGAGACCCTTTCTTAATCAGCTTATGGAAGGAATTTGAAACATCCTAGTCAGCGAATAAGTAAAACATTCTATATAGCATACACATTGAGAATTAAAACCTAAATTAAGCATCATACCATTGCCAATGCAGACTGCAGTGATTGCTCGGCGAGCATAATTTGGGATTGTGCAGTAAACTCGAATGCGTAATAGGTTTTGCCATCAACACTGCGCTACAGAATCATCAGACAATGATCATCAAATAGATTTACACACAGAATTCTGTGAATTACTGGTTCAAGTGAAACCTTTAGATATTTCCTTGTGACATCTTTGAAGCATGAAAACGAAGTGCCCTGTACCGGCATAAGGAAATAAGTTATTAACTTTAGATAGCAGTAGCACAAGTAGCTTAATATAACTCCAAGGAAACCAATCTAAGCAATTTATCACCTGAAGTCCAGTAATAACTAGAAACTGAATCATGGGAAGAGTGAATCAATTTAGTCTGTTGAGTCGGAAACTGATAGCTTGTCTTGCTAACCGGTTAAATACCCATCACAAGACAAGGTCACGCCCTGCTGAAGCATAGAAAAATGTTGATCACAATTTCTAGTTTATCTTACATGATATACTATGTCAACAGCTAATCCTTAGTAGATATCCTATCAGGATCTCATAAAATAAGTAGCTTTCGTTAGTCTTAAACAAATAGAAGGCCAATAGAGAAAGAAGAACTTCATGACATCAAGTGTTATAGGGCATTGCATGGTTTCAATTTTCTAGTAAAATGGAAGTTATTTTTCAACTTTATCATTTCTTGGTACTTTACCAAAAACGAAAAAGAAAAAGAGAATCACTCTGGTAGAAAAATGAAAGCGCGGTTTTCTGTAAACCAAAACTCCCTCCTATACACGCTCTCTCCAGATAGACGTACTGCCAATAGAGAGCTATGGGAATATTGGAACAACATATGATACCGGTCAAAATAATGCACTAACTCATCTTTGTCACAACATGAACTGCAAAAAGAAGGAAATAGATATATGCCTTTTCAAGCAAAGTTCAAGAGAGCTTCTGAAAAGGAAGTTCACTGAACTGGAATTAGAATGACGAAATTTCATGACTAGTTCACAATAAGGAAAGGATAGAAAGGAAAAAGATTATATTAACTTCTGTGAATTGAGCATGTTACTCTTCTTTTAAGTTCATGGGAAACCGCAACAGGTTCACTCACATTATGACTGTAAGTGTTCATGTTCCTTGTTACATAAGTAGCTCTAAGCTAAGAAATGATTTTTGCTTCTTTATTTAAGTTCATGGAACCACATTACTTAAACTACTTAGGATAGAGGCATAGTTGTTATAGCATCAACATAGCTTTACAATATGTGTCTTTTCTTCTTGTAAGGCCAAATGCATTTTTAAGGGCACAAATCATCGAACATGTTAACCAATTGATTTGGTCCAGAATGAATATATGTGCAGTGGGTTACATCAAAGATGTTAAGGCTCTGAAAAGTTTATTCAACAGTAACACCAATAATAGTTCAGCATGACAAGCACTCAAAGACCAATTACAAATTTTGAGTGATGGAAGAAATACCAAACCACACACCTCTGATGTGTGAATCAGTTTTGTTTTCTGAGAAGGCGACACTAAAAACGTTTTTGTTAAAATTTCAGCAACCTGCAACATGAATAGTTCTGGTGAGGATACACTGACGAGTTTCACAATCACTAAGACTAGGGAACTAACAGGTTAAGGCACTGCACTAAGACTTTTACATGATGTTGGTGTCTGATAAGTGATCAGCAACAAAGGGGCAATAGTCAATCCCATTGCAAGAATTTAATGCCTCCCAAGTCTATATATAAGGAAAGGAATAGAGGACAATAGTTACTAGTCCACCTTTGGTGCCAAGAGAATCAATCAGCATAGGACAAGATGATGTATTGCCAGCACTATTCCCACATCTTACACTCAGAATAAGAGCCTATAATGACCATATCAGGTATCTGGGATGACACTTAATTCAAGCTCAAAGACCTCAAATGCAAGGTCATCCAACAAGCAACATCTCAGTTTATGCTCAAACACATTAATCTCGTTAGAGGGATCTAACCTGACAGCTTGATTGGACTTTGTTACAAAAAAAAGTGGAAGTAATACAACCTTGGCAAGAGGAAGAATAATGGGGAAAAGTACCTGAGGTGATGCATTTGACAAGAATGCATGATGGGGGGCGATAAACTTTTGCAGGGACATTATCCCTCATAATTATAATCAAAACCTGCCAAATTGCGAAATCATAAACAAAGATATGCTTGAAATTATACGAGTAAGTGGCACTTGACCGACCCTGTTCATTCCATTGAGGCTGTCAGCTTAAATTATAACATCGATGGACACAATCAGTGCTCTATGCACTTAACTTAGAAAGATGATGGTATAAATTCCTACGAGTCCATAGCTTAATGAATGGCATTATATAGGTCAAATTACAAATGTTAGGGTATATTTGTACTTTTAAAAGTGGAAAAATTATGTTCGTCTAGTCACACTGGTACCAAGGAGATTTTTATTAACTATACCATATAAAACTTTATTATAAAAAATGTGCATAGTTTGTATATTACTCGCCCGGTCCACACTTTAACGACAATTTATATACTAATTGTTAATTAGGCAGAATCTGTCATTTATAGCGCACAAAAAGTGCCACAAAATCTGGAAGGAGATCTGGAAGCTGCATAATTTTGGAACGGAAAGTAGATTTATGTTCTTCAACTTCATCTTCATCTATTCTTCCATATATTTTCCACCATTGATAGCCATTAAAAAGCTTGAAAGTTTTGAATTCAAATTTGGGTTTTCAAAAAATTATTTTTTGTTTGGATTGGGTGTTGTTGAAAATAATCGAGAATATGGTTTGAAGTTTATATCTTAATTTTGAGGGGTTTTGGTGAAGATTAGATTTGGTTTTGACTGAATTTCATATTGAAATGCGAAGAAAATGAAGAAGAAGAAGAAGACATATTTCCAGAAATTGTAGATAAATTGTAGAATTGTAGATAAATTGTAGTTTGGGAAGACTAAAACTTCTACAATTATGTCGAAAATGTCAATTATGCTACAATTGAAATGAGAATTGGGATTAAAATCAATGTATCCAGTTTGGAGATATCTTGTAGATAAATTGTAGATTATTTGTATTCTGATAGTAGATGCAGTGTTTTCTGTTTTCACAAATCCAAAACGACTAAAGCTTCTACAAAATCTTCTGCAAAAAACAGTCTACATTTTATCTACAATTTTTCTAATTTGACTACAATTTATCTATAAATTCTGGAAATATGTCTTCTTCTTTTTCTTCTTCGAGTTTGCATCCAAAACTAAGTCTAAATCTTCAACAAACCCCTCAAAATTGAGATATAAACTCCTAAACATATTCCGAATTATTTACAATAACACCCAATCAAAATAAATAATGATTTTTGAAACTCCATTTGAATATAAAGCTTCAAAGCTTTTTAATTGAGGTCAATGGTGGAATTCAAAATAGAAACGGAGAGGGGGAGAGAGAGGTTACGGGTAAAGGTAAAACGAAGGGAGGGAAGTGAGAGAAGTGGAAAGATAGGGTCCTATAATTATGCCTAATATAAATGCATCCTTAATTATATTCCTAATTTGAACTATAGTATATAAATAATAATTTAATATACTAAAATATAATTAATACAAACTTTAAATATTAAGAATAATAAAATTTGATATATGATATAGCGAGAGAAAAAATCCGGTACCAAAAAGCCCAAATGTTGGCAAAACTCATAAGAGAAAGCCCAAAACCACCGGCTTAGCTCAGCTGTAGCAGTAGCAGTAGCACAGAGGGTTTAACACTCCGCCATAGCCGCCTCCCTTTCTCTTTCTCTCCTCTCTCACTCACTGCACACAGTGAAAATGCGTAGACTCACGTCCCCGTTAACACGGCTCCACCTTCGAACACTGCTCCGCCGCTGTATTTCTTCGTCGGCGACTAATCAATCCCACCACCTTCCCTGTTCCCAATTCTCCCTTTCCAAAACCTACCTTTTCACGTCATCACTGCCCCATGACCCATTTTGGTTTTCACCATATTCCACCAGGTTTAAACCCTTTTCATCCCAATCTGAAGATCCTGCAAATGATCAAGAAAAAACAACTGCTCAGTCTATATCGTCTGAGCTTGTCAAGGAACTGGACGCAGAATCTCTCTCCATTCCAGAAAGACTCAATCTTTCTTTCTCCCACATAATTTTAACGCCTTCCCTCGTCCTTACCGCACTCAATCTTTCCCCTGATGCTGGTAGAACTGTTTTAGGGTTTTTCAAATGGGTTAAATCCAAAGAAAGTTTCAATCTTGATGATGAAGTTGTATCCTTCTTTGTGGATTATTTTGGGAGGAGAAAGGACTTTAAAGCTGCAAATGATGTGCTTACTGATGGCCGAGGGGTGACGGGCTTTAAAACGTTTGAATCCATGGTTGATAGGCTTGTACGGGCGGGGAGGCCCACTCAGGCAGTGGCATTCTTTGAAAATATGGAGAAAGATTATGGGTTGGTTAGGGATTTGAATTCTTTGAAGTTGGTTGTTTCTAGGTTGTGTGAGCATGGTTTTGCTAGTTATGCTGAGAAAATGGTCAAGAATTTAGCTACTGAATTTTTCCCTGATGAATATGTATGTGATATGTTGATAAGGGGTTGGTGTGTTGATGGGAAACTTGATGAGGCGCAGCGGTTAGCTGGGGAGATGTATAGAGGAGGGTTTGAAATTGGTACTGCAGCATATAATGCAATTCTTGATTGTGTTTGTAAGCTTTGTAGGAAAAAGGATCCATTTCGGCTTCAATTCGAGGCAGAGAATTTGTTGGTGGAAATGGAAGAGAAGGGTGTTCCTAGAGATGTGGAAACCTTTAATGTGTTGATCACTAACTTGTGTAAGATCAGGAAAACAGAGGATGCTATGAATCTGTTTTATAGGATGGGACAATGGGGTTGTTCTCCAGACGAGACGACTTTTTTGACACTTATTAAGAGCTTGTACCAGGCTGCTAGGATTGGAGAGGGCGACGAAATGATTGATAGAATGAAATCTGCAGGTTTTGGGGATGCACTTGATAAGAAGGCCTATTATGAATTTTTGAAAATATTATGTGGGATTGAGAGAACTGATCATGCTATGACTGTCTTTGCAAAGATGAAAGAGGATGGTCGCAAACCGGGGTTAAAGACTTATGATTTGTTGATGGGAAAGCTGGTTGCTCATAATTGTGTTGACAAAGCAAATGCCCTTTATAAGGAAGCCGAGAGCAATGGGTTGCCAGTTGAGCCAAAGGCCTATATGGTGCATCCTAGATATGCAAAGAAGAAACCGACATCTGTGAAGAAGGAGAAGAAACGGGAGACACTGCCTGAGAAAATGGCTAGAAAGAGGAGAAAGCTAAAGAAAATTCGCCTGAGTTTTGTGAAGAAACCTAGGAAAATGCAGCGCCGAGCATATTGATCCCTTTGTATCTGATGATTTTAGAGAGTTTTTCAAGTGGTATGCTGAAAAGTTTTCCCCCCTTTGTTTTGATATAACTAGACAACATTAGAAATAAAATAATTGATTCGCAGCAGTGCACACTCCTTTTTTTTTTTTTTTGCTTTTAAAATTTGTAACTGATGAACCAATTTATATTTTTGTATCTCATGAATCCATCTTGAAATAAAGATCGAACTTGCTGTCATATCTCCTTTTGCATGACAAATAGTAGTAACATTCTTCTGTGCTTCAGATGGACTTGAGTATATATATTCTCTTGTGACGGATAAATCTAAATTACTTGTGACTATATTAATTGGCAATCTTTGGCATTGAATTCATCATGCATTTGTCTGTATTGGCACATATTTTGTGCTGGTTTATTGGAGTCGGATGCAAGAACCTGATCTTCAAAATAGATCATTGAGATCCTCACCCCCAGTTGCCCTTTGGTCTAAAGTTGTTGCTTCTAGAATATTTGCATATTACTTTTTCCCCTCTGCTCGCAATTAGATCGTTTATTGACCTACTCTGATGCAAAATCCATATCTCCATATGTCCCTTATGGTGCTTTATCTTTGGTAAGTTTTGTAAATGTGGGCGATTAAGTTCGATTCTTATAAGGAAAGCAGGAGTTCTACCAAAGAATTCTTTTTTTGTTTTGGAGATAAATAATGGCGTGCCTGCAAAATCAGTGTTTTAGAGGAGGGAACTGATGATTTGCATGGTATTCTTTGTATTTGGTGACTCTTTAGAAAACTTAGGTCATGTGTTTCTTACTATGCAAGATTTCTTGACATTCCTGTCAATCAAGAGGTTTTCGTAGTATAGTAGACATGTCGTTATATTTGCAGAATTTGCCCTTACAAATGAGAGATGTAGAATCTGAATCGAAAGACATCATAATAGGAGTCATCTTCACATCTAAGTGGATTACCTTATCGGGGTTTGTGTTGCACGATCATGGACAAGCTCGTAATGGTAGCAGTGAATGATGGAGACTGAATGGATGAAAAACACTCAATATGATGTGCAACACAAATATAGTGAAAATGCTGCAGATTATTGTGGATGGACCATGGAAGATGAACAGGGAATTTGGAGGATTTCTTACTCAGCACATATGAAGTGTGATGACTCAAATATATGATTACGTATAAGGAAATGCCTTGCACATAAATTTCTGCATTTTGGATACATGTGACTAAACTTTCAGCGATATTATAACTTTGAGCGATCCTCCTGCTGCTTACAAAGTACTTAAGGACAAACCCTGGCGGAGACAAAAATACTTGAGTGATTCTTTCTATTTGTTCAAGTTTTAGTAGATAGAGTTACTAGGTACCCATTGTTGGTGGAAGGTGGTAGTTATTCCGTGGAAGTAGTTGAGAGGCGCAAGTTGCACCACGGTTATTAAAAAAAAGGAGGATAATGCTCAATTAGGTCAGAGTTCAGTTAGATTGGTACTTGGTAGCATTGTGGAGGATGTACTGAAATTGGCTGTAATATTCTCTGGTGTTATTTATTTATGACTGATAACTTTGGTTTTCAAATTGAAGCTTGCATCCGTGCCAACGAGAAAGGCACCATGGCAAGCGAGGTATAGTAACACGAAACAGGATGTCATTATGAAGCTATATTGCTTTGTGAATGGAGCATATAAGAAGGCTCAAATCTGAAAGGAAGCAAATATTTAACTGATTTCTTCCCATCTAATTAGTCTTTTGGTGGGTAGAGTTACCGGATACTTATATTATTATAAGGTAGCAGGCACTTGATGAATTAGTTTAGGTCTAGCACACCATCTTCTAATAGATTATATATATACAAAAATACCATTATTAATCTACTTTCAAATTGAAATTGCTAATTTTGACCAGAAAAAAAAGAAGCAAAAGATAGATGACACGCACTCAATACAAATTGGGCAACAACTTTAAGAAATGTAATACTCCTAATAGTTTATTTAGGTAATACATTTTTTCTTTAAACATAAACTTATATTATATGAGTCAACTCATTTTTAAACCG
The DNA here is from genome assembly GCA_034376525.1 of Nicotiana benthamiana. Taxonomy (NCBI): domain Eukaryota; kingdom Viridiplantae; phylum Streptophyta; class Magnoliopsida; order Solanales; family Solanaceae; genus Nicotiana; species Nicotiana benthamiana. Next base: position 18,894,158 of record CM067325.1, read on the forward strand.
CTCATTAATTTTCAAACCGTATTTTTTAAAGCGAGTTTGATTTCTATATGTATTTGTTCAATTCATTTTCCACCACTCAAACCCAACTTAACACGCCCAGCCCAGGCGCCACTCACCACTGGCCTTCACAATCAAATATCATAACAAAATTGTTTTATGCTTCTTGCATCTCATATTTGTGCCAAGTATCTCATCTTAATGGAATTTTTCTCCCAAATTTCAATAAAATTTTTAATCAAGAGCAGAAAGATGTGCCAAAGTAATCAAAGTTTATTGATAAATCTATATAATTGTAAGCTAATTTAAAGCAATGGTCCCCCTTAATTAGCCGCGTCTTGACCAAGTATGATAATGAAACGTTAAATCTAATAAACTCTAATGCTTAACCAAACAACGAAAATAAAATATCCACGGTGTTCAACTTTTTTAATGGTCCAACTATCTGTTTCTGCTAGTAATAAAAATGGAAAAATAGCAAACAATTGTATGAGGTCTCTCTTTTAAATAGATTTACAATAAAAACAGAGGTGTACTATTTGTTTTTGAAGGACAAAACATTGTTATATGATATAACCAGAAAATTGCACTAACATTATGGCCATCGTTTTTTGACAGGTAATATATCTTTTTGGTGCTATTTGCGTATCATTTGTGTGTGCGTGTGTTTTTTCCTTTCTCATTTCCCCCCTATATTGGTTCATCAATTTAACTTCATTTTGACACAGTATTAGACGTTTCTAGATACATATAATTTTCAATTACAATTCACAAATACTTTCTTGGGTAAGTGACAGTCTGTGTCCCGCCAAAAAGCAACTGAACACAAAGTCTATATAAAGAAAGGAAAATTGACAACCTCAATAATTTTTTTGAAAGCTATTTCTTAATGGACTTGCATTGAATTAGTTTGCCTTTCTAAGCCCAATAAAAGCCATGAGGCATGTAAATTAGCCTTCCAAGTCAAAGTAACTATAGAAACCAACCTACAAGAGCTGATAAAATAAGTATTCATTTATCTTTAGTTAGAGATTCCAGATTCGAGTCCGAAATATAAAGCCACATTTGTTAGGGGATCTTTACCTCACAATGCAAGACGTTTTGGTACGAATTTGAATTTAATCAGGTTTCAAGATGGTTATCAAATATCGAATAAAAAAACTATCAGGAAAGATAAAAGAAAGAAGATGCTAGCACGTTAGCTCTACTAACCACTTTTGAGTGCTTTTAACCTAGTGCTGCACTGTGGCCCGGGCCCGCGGTCCTGGCGGGCCTAACGGGCCTGGCGAGCCTGGGCCTGGTATTACTTTTAGGCCCGTGACAGGTTGGACCGCATTAATTAGCCCGTGAGCCCGGCGCCGTCAGCCGGGATTGGGTCGGGCCTGGCGGGCCTAAACGGCCCCAACGGCTATATTTTTAAAAAAAATTTCTTTTTGGTTTTAAAAATCACCAACGGACATATTTTAAAATGTAGTCATTTGGGCTACTATTTGACCGTTTGGAGGTTTAAAAAATGGCCATTTGGCCCCCAAACTTTATATAATTATACTTTTACCCATTCTCAACTATAGATACCCCCTCATTCTTTTATTTTTATTCACCAATTCCTCAATCTCTCTCAATCTTTCTTCTACAATTGTTTAATTTATTGTTGAAAATTCGTAAAAATTTGTGAAGTTGTTGAATTGAAGTTTTCAAGTGTTCAATGATTTTCAATTTTCAAGAAGTTGTTCGGCAATCCGGTAAACTCGTTTCAACTCATACGTTTTAATAATATATTTTTGTGTGGTTTAGTTTGCATAATTATAATTAATATGGCATTTTCTTTGAAAAAAATATTTGGTAAAGGAAAAGGTAAAATCGATGAATGTAGTGGCCATAATACCACCCTTCCCCTGGTTCCCCGACCTAGAAAAGATAAGCAAGTTGAAAGTAATCGCCAACCTATACGTCCTACTCCTCCTCCCGTAATGCTTGATAGTGATCACCCTTGTTTTCAATTTACCGATAGTGAATTTCTACATGGTGTTGCAGTAGGTGATACATTAGATGATGAAATTATGAATGCTCTTTATCCTAATGAATCTATCTTAGAGGAAAATGAGGATGATGATGAAACCCAAACACCAGATTTAGATGATACACCTACTAGTCCTGTTCATAACTCAAGTATTGCACCGGCCGGCCCACCTGTAGAAACTCCAACTTTTAATAGACAACCTGCTAAACGTCAAGAAACATCATTAGTTTGGAATTGCTTTACTCAAGTAAGAGAACTAAATAAGGCTAAGTGTAAAACTTTTGAGAAATTACTGGTTCATAAATTTACTGGAGACCGTAGCGGCACGGGTAGTTTGACTTGTCACATAAAAACACACCCTAGAGATAAGGCCATATTTTTGCAAATGCAAGCGCAACAAGAGGGGACAAGTGTAGATTCTTCGGTTAACCCTTGTAAATGTTCAAATCTAGTTCAATAAGGAATTAACACTGTCATCGAAGGTATTTTATATTACGATCCAAATAAAGATCGTGAATAATTAGCAAAGATGATTACTATTATGTGCTTACCTTATATTTTTTCTTCCAATCCTAATTGGGTTCATTATATTAGAAGAGTTTAATCCTACTTATAAAGTTCGGCCTCGCGCAACAGTCAAAGCCGATATTTATAAATTCAAACATGAATATGAACAATATTTGTGCTATTTATTTACTCATATACCTGATCGGATTTCTATTACTACTGATATTGGTAGAAGTGGTAATTATTGTGATTATCTAACTGTTACAAGTTATTGGATGAGGACTGGACAATGCAAAAACGTATAATTGCTTATAGAATAATTAATTCACGCCACACAGGTAAGTTTATAGCTAACACTGTTTCAGATATTTGTAGATATTTTTGCTTTAGCGATAAAATAATGGCAATTTCTATGGATAATGCTTCTAGTAACACTAGTGCTATAGGCATGCTTACAAAAACACTAAATCATGCATTTACTAATATTTTCCATGTTAGATGTATTTGTCATATTTATCATTTAATTATCGGTAATGGTATGTGAATTTTAAACATAGAAATTGAAAAGGTTTGAATGGCTCTTAATTGGCTTTTTTATTAAAACAATAGAACTAGACTTACAGAGTATTTTAAAAAATGTGATGAATAGGGCCTTAGAGAAAGAAAGGTTCCTAAACCTTGTCCGACTAGATGGAATTGTATGTACGAAAGTTTAGTAGTTGCATATGAATGTAGAAACCCAATTAATGCAACGTTTACTTCTGAGGTAGGTGGTGAGGATGATGATGAAATGCTTACTACCCAAGATTAGACGCATGTTAAAATTCTTTTAGATTTTTTAGAACATTTTCAAGTTGCTACAACTGCATTTTTGGGCAATATTATCCTACTATTTCAAACTGTTAGTTTATATTGCCGCACTAGCTGATTTGTTTGTTGAATTTGATGATGGTGGGGATATTTATGAACTTGCTATAAATGAAATGAAACAAAAATTTAAAAAATATTTTTTTCCTATCCCTCCTATTTTTGGTGTTGCTGCAATGTTAAATCCTACAATGAAATTGGGAGGTCCTCATTTTTGGTTTTCAAATATTTATAAGGCTTTAGATCTTTCAAACGAGGAAATTGCTACACTTGCAGATGCAAAAGCATCAATTAAAATTAATGCTCAAACAGTTTATAACGCTTATCAATATGCCTTAGAGCATGCTAGGCCAAAATATTCCAATCCCTACTTCGTCTAGCTCACAATCGTCTAAAAGAGTTGCGGGCTTAACAACTCTTAAATCTTGGACGGAGTTTTGGAGTTCTCGAGGTGATAAATATGATGAAACTTCACATCTAAATGAGCTTCAAGTTTATTTGTCTCAGGGACTTGAAAAGGAGAATCCAGACGGCTCTTTTGGTCTTTTGGAATGGTGGAAGTCAAGGGAAAAACATATTACGGTTCTTGCAAGGATGACTCGGGATATTTTATCAATTCAAGCTTCAACTGTTGCATCGGAGAGCGCTTTCAGTCAAGCAAAACTGCAAATAGGTAATCATAGAGCGTCGATGAGGGATAGCTTGGAAAAATCGGTAACTTTTTAGAGATTGGATCTGCGCGGAAAGAAGAAACTTTGGAATTGCAGAATCACAACCGGCGATAGATGTAGCTTATGAAGAAATGATAGCGGAACTTGCGGAGGATTCGGCTTCGCCCGGAAGTGGTGATGAACAAGCTTCTTTTCCACTACCACCAATACAACCTTCTCCCAACCTTGATGGATTTATGAGATTTGTTAGAGATACAATGTAGATTATGATGTAACTTGTACTTTGGCACACCTTCTTTTAGTTTTTTTTCTTTTAATGGTGGTATTAGTACTTTGTTCTGCTCATTCCATTGGGGGAAGGAAGACTAAGAAAGATATGCCATTTTGGGTAATAAAAATTATAAGACATACCCTTGAATATCTTTTTTTTCAATATTTCTTTGTCTTTACTTCGAATTATTTATAAGCTACAGTATATATATATATATATATATATATATATATATATACTACAAGAAAATATATACGAGAATATATATACATAACATAAAACCTAAACTACAAGAAAATATATAAGTAATAACATATATACATAAGATACAATATATATAAGAGAATATATATACATAAGAGATATAATATATATACTACAAAAAAATATATAACTATATAAGTTATAATATATATACATAAGATACAATATATATATACTACAAGAAAATATATAAGAGAATATATATACATAACATACAATATATAATACAAGAAAATATATAAGGGAATATATATATACATAACATACAATATATACTAATTACTACAATACAATATACAATGAAATATATATTATATATACTATACGATACAAGATATTGCCTTGAACAAAAAATATTTATAAAAAAACCCGACAGGCCCACGAAGCCCGGCCCGCTAAGCGCAGGGCCACGTGGGCTTAGGCCCGTCACGGCCTGATCTCACCCATTGAGCCCACGAAGCCCGGGATCGTCAGAGCCTAGGCCCGCGAAGCCCGGCCCGTGAAGCTCGTTTAGGCTTGAGCCTGGGACAAAATACAGCACTATAATTTAACCTAAATGATCCTGTTTACAACAACAACAACCGAGTATAATCCCACTTAGTGGGGTCTGGGGAGGGTAGTGTGTACGCAGACCTTACCCATACCCTTGGATAGAGAGGCTGTTTCCAAATAGACCCCCGGCATCCTTCCCTCCAAGAACTTCCCACCTTGCTCTTGGGGAGACTCGAACTCACAACCTCTCGGTTGGAAGTGGGGGTTGCTTACCATCAGAGCAACCCCTCTTGTCTAAATGATCCTGTTTAGTACGTCATTAATCATAACCGTTTGCACATATAATGGCCAATTATATTCCACGAAGTATTCACATTCAAAATCATTTAACTTATGATAAGTCAATCACTTATGTATGTTGCAGTTTCACAAATATTAAACTCTTTAGATATATCATATTACACAAAAAAAAAAAAAATTAAACACGAGATCATCACTACTTTCTAAAGTGAATTTCACAATCTGCCCCCAAAATCTTGTACTTCACTACATGGTTGAACACATGAACTTATGACAAAAAAGAGAAGGCTGAACATAAACGGAGATATTTAAAGTTGGCACGATTTTTTATTTAGACATCTGAATTTAAGAGTGTTCGTAATGAGTACGTACATTACATGAATTTTGTTCCAATTAGGCACTTCTTGCTGAGTTGGCACATAAAATGAGTTTCACCGCGTAAAGAGCTCAAAAAACAGATTTCTTTTTTTGTCTTTTTTGTTTCCTTTTCTTCTTCTTCTTCTTTATGTCCACAATTGTTATGCCTCTTCCATTGATTTAGCTCGAAAGTTGATGAATCCTCTTTCGTTATTTTTATGATATTAACCTACACCATCTAATATGAGAAAATTCCTTATAAACTAGTTTTTTCGCTCAATAATTATATAAGAAAATGATCAAGTTGAATAGAATATTTGATCTCTTTTATGATTTTTCTCAATTTATATATTGCTTGGATACCATTAACCATTTAATCATTCAATTATCATGTTTTTTGTTAAGTTTGCACTGATATTCTATAACCAGTAAATGCATGTCTATAATCGGCGATGGAGAATGAACTCTGGCGACAGAAGCATTACTTATCTCATTGGTATAACGAATCTTTATTGACGCCGACACCGTAAATTGAGCTCCATCAGTAAAATCGTTATTGATGTTAACGGGATAATGGATCTCCATTGTCACGAGCGCAAGAGAAGGTGCAAAGTTCCCGTAATCAAGTAAATTCACGGTGTCATCTAACGATATCGACACAGATAACGCAAAAATCCACCGACTCCGATAAACCTCCATTAACGCTGTTAACAGTTACAGTTACAACGCCGTCGACGAAATCCATGACGAGCGTCTTGTTCAGAGCAAGAGTTTCTGGTTGTAAAGTTTTTTCTTTTTCTTTTTGTGAATGTTATTTTATTTTGTTACTAAATAAATTTTAAAATAGTTTTTTCTCTTTTTCTAAACTCAAAATGATATATATCCTTTTTTTTATTTCTTTCGCCATGTTAGTCGTGGGTGTATTGTACACACTTTGTAAATTTGGTTAATTGTAAAAAAGTTTCTAATTGAAACAAATTTAGTATAGTATAAATGTTTAATAGAAATAACCTTCAATTAAATATCTAAATAAAAAATAATACCAATTTTAAATATGTCCGAGTGTATTCTGCCAAAAGAGAAGGCGGAAAGTCAATCTTGAATAATTTTTACTTGGGACAGTTATCCCCTTGCCAAATTTCACTGTATTTTTCCCATACTGAACTAGTTAATTTTAATTAAAAGCAATCACTTTTTTTAAATCTCTTGTTTTACTTCAAGGGAAATAAATGTGAAGCACCCCCTCCCCTCAATTCCTTTTTCGGTCAAACAAGATTCCTTTCTTTTCTCTACAACTCTTTTCCCAAAAATGCAACAAAGGGCTGACAATTTGTCCTTTCTTTTCCCTCTATTGGGAAGGTTCCTTTTTGCTTTCTCCTCTTGCCGCGGCATTTAATGGAAAAAACTGAAAATTCCCTTCGAAGCGACTATAATAACAACAATAATTATTCAGTATAATTCCACAAAGTGAGGTTTGGGAAGGGTAATATATAGACGGGTTTTATCCCTACCCGAAAGGGCAAAGAGACTGTTTCCAATCGACCCTCGGCTCAGTGAAGAAAAGGAAAAATAAAAATAAAAACAAAAGAGCCTTAGTAACTCCAACAGAAATAGCATAAATAATTATCTGAACATAAGAACCATAAATAAAATAGCATGCAATAATATCAGACAGTAATTACCATAAATAACTACCATAAGGAGACACAATCCAATACATAAATCATCTATGGATAGCTCAGCCAAGCCTCACCCAACCCCGGGTGAGGAGTACGAAAAACTCTAGGAGCCCCTATCCTACAACCCTGATACTAGACCTCCAGACTTTCCTATCAAGGGCCATGTCCTCGAAAACGTGCATTCTAGCCATGTCATGCCTAATCACCTCTCCCAAATACCTCTTAGGCCTCTATCTGTCTCGTCGTACGCCGACCATCGCCAGCCGCTCACAACTCCTCACCGGGCATCAGGACTTCTCCTCCGTACATGCCCGAATCACCTCAGCCTCGCTTCTCGCATCTTCTCATCCACCGGGGCCACCCCCACCTTCTCTCGAATAACTTCATTCTTAATCTTATATAACATGGTGAGCCCGCACATCCACCTGAGCATCCTCATCTCCGCAACCTTCATTCTCTAACATGAGAGTTCTTCACTGGCCAGCACTCTGCCCCATACAACATGGCAGGTCTAACCACAGCTCTATAAAATTTCCCCTTGAGTTTTTGTAGAACTTTCTTGTCACACAGGACTCCTGATGCAAGCCTCCACTTTGACCACACAGCTCCTATACGATGAGTGAGGTCCCCGTCGATCTCTCAGTCCCTCTGAATTACCTAAGATATCTGACACTGTCCCTCTTGGCGATGACCTGAGATCCAATCATCACGTCTCTGCCTACTCCGCTCGGCTCGGCGCTAAACTTGCACTCCAGGTATTCTGTCTTAGATCTGCTTATTTTGAAACCCTTAGACTCGAGTGTCTGTCTCCATACCTATAACCTCTCATTAACACCGACCCTCGTCTCGTCTATCAAGACTATGTCATCAGCAAATAGCATACATCAAGGCACATCCCTTTGAATATGTCGGGTTAGAGCACATCACCAAGGCAAACAAGAGAGGGCTAAGCACCGATCCTTGATGAAGTCCCATAACCACTGGAAAATGGTCTGAGTCGCCACCCACCGTCATTGTTAGAATAATGATTCCGACTAAAATACAATAACTTTCATATTGAACAATTTGGAACAACAACTACATGAGCGGAAGCTTACTTGAATCCATATGTGGAAATCCTTGAACCTCCTTTGATGATTGTTTGAAGTGTGCCTTAGCAAGTTCCTTAGTCCTTCCTTCAAGATTGTCTTCTTGATCCTTCTTGAAGTATGGATTTCACAACAACAATAATATCACAATACCCAAAGTTGGTGTATGGCTTTCCACAAGAATATCACACAAGACCAAATATGAGAATGGTTTTCCACAAGAATTTGCAAGACAACAATGGAGTTTCTCTTGATTCAATGGGAGGAAGAAGAGATTATGTCTTGCAATAATGTGGGAACCATAACCCCCACTTTATAACAAAAGAGTTACATAACCCAAGAGTCACAAGAGTTACATAACTCAAGAATCACAAGCATGTAACCATGGTTACATATATGTAACCTTAATTAGCCCATCATTAACTAAGGTTACCCTTTTGGGTATCTACACATTAGTCCTACACTTATATGACAATACATTGGCCCCCTTAACATAATGTCCATAAGACCACAAAATTAGGCCAAACCAAAAGATAGCACATAACATATAATTTATCCATATATTATTCATATGTACGTAGATATAAATCCATATATCTTAGTGTCCTAACCCTAGCCTTAGCTCTATCGTACATATTCTTCATTAACTAACACGTTAGTCCAGATGAACATTACAAAAGGCTAATTCCTTGCCATTACAACATTTTAATTCTCTTCCCTCTTCTTTCTCTCTCCTACTCTGCCAACCTGCATTCCCCCACACTAAATATTTGTCACTCTTCCCAACTCCGAGAATCCAGAAATACTCACCCAGTTTTTTTGTTAAACTCAGCAATGGATGTAGGTTTGCCTTAGTTCCAGCTCAAAATCAATCACTAAATTTGGCAATTTCGTTATTCTGATTGCTTTCTTGATCTCCCTAATATGCTTTAAATCTACGGTGACTACTCAACGTGTCATTCCCTCCGTCAACTAATTAAATTTTCCCTAAAAAAATATATATCATTCCTTCTTATTTTTTTATTATGCTAAGGTGTTTTGTAGACTAGAATCGACCTGATTAAGTTGTTCTTTGTTCTTCCTTTTCTTTTACTGTGGGCGAGTCACAAAAGTAAAAAGAAAAAAAGAAGATTTTTTGGCATTGGTGGAGTTGTTTTGATTTTAAGTTTTTGGTCAAAGATAGTTTGGATATTCGAGTTTTGATTGTAGTTTGGTTTATTGACGGAACAAGAATGTCTTGCACGTTGATGTGCATGCTAAGCTTTGGTTGCTATTCAGTGTAAGATATATGGATTTATATCTAGATATATGGACTTATATTTACACACATATGAACAATATATGGATAAATTATATGTTATGTGCTATCTTTTGGTTTGGCCTAATTTTGTGGTCTTATGGACATTATGTTAAGGGGGCCAATGTGTTGTTATATAAAGTGTAGGACTAATGTGTAGATACCCAAAAGGGTAACCTTAGTTAATGATAGGCTAACTAAGGTTACATATATGTAACCATGGTTAGATGCTTGTGACTCTTGAGTTATGTAACTCTTGTGACTCTTGGGTTATGTAACTCTTGTGTTATAAAGTGGGGGTTATGGTTCCCACATTAGTGCAAGACAAGACTCTTATTCCTCCCATTGAATCAAGAGCCATAATACTCCATTGTTATCTTGCAAATAGTGTGGAAAGCCATATACCAAATTTGTTCATTGTCATATTGTTATTATTGTGTAACAATTCACATATAGTTAAACCTTGTGGATTCATTCTTGTGGTAACATACAAACTTCAAGACATTCTTGAAGAAATGATCAAGAGGTTCAAAAGGACTCAAGGACAATTATCAAAGGAGGTTCAACACTCTCCGGATATGGATTCAGGTTAGCTTCCGCTCATGTAGTTTAATTCCGGATTATTCAATATGAAGATTGTTATATTTAGTTGGAACCATAATCCTAACAATTGGTATCAGAGCCACCCTTCATTTTTGGATAATTTGGAAAATCATATGGTTCATGTTATGTTTGGATTCATGTTTAAATTTTATTAGAATTTTGTTTATGAAATTCTACCATGAAATAGCATGATCTTATGATTGTTATGTTTTAATGTATTTGATGTTCAAACATTGTATGAATAGCATGATTTTAGTTGGTTAACAACATGTTTTTTTTGTTTAAGATCCATGTTGAAAATCATGTGTTATTCTGAAAAAAAAATTTTTGGTCACTGCCTCAAGACAATCGATTGTTCCCTTACACAATCGATTGTCTTTGACGTTTAAAATTCTGGCAGTTTTTTGGAACACCAGAATAATCGATTGTTAAAACCAGACAATCGATTGTTCTGGTCCAGTGAGTTGAAACGTTTTTAAATTATACCATACAATCGGTTATCTATTGTAGACAATCGATTGTCATGGTCCAGTAACTTAAAAGTTTTTATCCAAACCAAAATAATCGATTGTCTGGTTTGACAATCGATTATGTTGGTCCAGTAACTTAAAAATTTTTCTTAAAACCGGCATAATCGATTATATGGTTTTGACAATCGATTATGTTGGTCCAGAAACTTAAAAAATTTTTCTTAAAAACCAAAACAATCGATTGTCTGGTTTTGACAATCGATTGTGTTGGTCCAGTAGATGCATTTTTTTTAATCGATTGTCTATTGCATACATTCGATTGTTTTTGTCCAGTAAGGTTAAAAACGTTTCAACTCTCTTAAGTTTCAGTGAATGTTAATTGTTTTAAAGTCCATCAATTCTAATATTATATGGAATTGTCCTATAAAGTAAACAACAATTAATATTCAAGTGTTACATATCAACATATGTAACATATTAAGTTGAGATTCATAATAAGGCTTAAGGAACTAAAGTTTATAGCATCTAATATTTTAATTATTCAATTGAAGCATTATGTTGCCAAAGTAACCTCTATTGTGTAGATTGATTAATTTTAAAATATAAGATGATTGTGGATGTTAGTCTTCCATGCGTTTAACACCGGCACAAAGGAATGTGTTATTTGGAAGGAATTCGAACATGCTTGTGGTGGTAAATATGAGACGATTATTTGGTTTTCCATGTGAATATTAAATCGGCCCAAAGGAAGGTTTAATATTTGACAGGAGTTTATTGTCTATGTTTGATCACTACACCAAGAGTACCACTTACAAGTTGTTTTTATGTCCAAAGACTAAAATCAATGTTGTGCTAGGTATCTTGTAATGGGAATGCCTAATTTTGAATCTATAAAGTTAAAGTTCAAGTATTTGTAAGCATGTATTCAGTAATCCTTTTGTTCTATTTTCAGTAAATTCTTCTGCTTCTACGATCTCTGCCAACATCAACAGCATCCCTGTGCTTAACGGCACTAACTTTAAGGAATGGAAAGAGAATGTCATGATCGTTCTCGGTTGCATGGATCTTGACCTTGCTCTACGGATTGAGCAACCTACTCCTCTTGAGGATACATCCTCTCCTGATGAAAAGAGAGCGATGGAGAAGTGGGAACGCTCGAATCGCATGAGTCTAATGATCATGAAACGTGCAATTCCAGAATCATTCAGGGGAACTATGAATGATGAACCTAATGCCAAAGTTTTCCTTGAAAACCTCAAACATCGTTTTATTCAAAACGAAAAGGCGGAAACAAGTACACTATTAAGTAAACTTGTTTCCATGAGGTATAAGGGCAAGGGAAACATTCGGGAGTACATTTTGGAAATGTCTCATCTTGCTTCGAAACTTAAGTCACTCAAGCTGGATTTACCTGAGGAACTGCTTGTGTACTTTGTTTTTATATCTCTTCCTACACACTTTAATCAGTTTAAGGTCAGTTACAACTGCCTGAAGGAGAAATGGTCTCTTAATGAGCTCATTTCACACTGTGTGCAAGAAGAGGAAAGGATAAAGATAGATAAGACAGAAAGTGCTCATTTGGCATCCTCTTCTAAGGAAACTAAGAATAGGAAGGGTAAGGAAGTTGCGGTTGCAAAGCCCAAGAATAAGCAACATAAGGAACCTAAGGTTGAAATCACTGAATTAGGTTGCTTTTTCTGTAAGGGGACTAATCATGTGAAGAAAGATTGTACCAAGTACCATGCCTGGCGTGCGAAAAAAGGTACACTTCTTTCTCTTGTTTGTTCTGAAGTTAATTTAATTTCGGTACCTAAGGATACTTGGTGGGTAGATTCTGCTGCTACTACTCACATAAGTATATCAATGCAGGGTTGCCTGAACTACCGAAACCAAATGATGGTGAAAGATACATCTATGTGGGTGACGGCAAGAAGGTGCCAGTTGAAGCTATTGGCAAATTTAGGCTGTTGTTTAAAACTGGTTTTCATTTAGATTTGGATGAGACTTTTATTGTACCGTCTTTTAGACGGAACTTAATTTCGGTTCCCCAATTGGACATATCTGGTTATATATGTACATTTGGGGATAATAAAGTTAGTCTCTTTCGGAATTCAAATCTTATTGGTACTGGTGTTTTATCAACATATGATAGCTTATATTTGGTTGATACAATAACTTCAAATAAAGAAACTTTGCATACAAGTTTAAGTGGTACTAAAAGGAAATTAACTAATGAGAATTCTATTTCACTCTGGCATAAACGTTTGGGTCACATATCCATTCAAAGAATTCAGAAACTCGTGTCAGATGGAATTCTTGATTCTCTTGATTCCTCAAATTCGGAATTTGTATTGAGTGTATCAAGGGAAAACAAACAAACAAGACTAGATTAGGTGCTAAGAGAGCTTCGGACGTCTTAGAATTGATACATACGGATATTTGTGGGCCATTTCCTACTCCTTGTCGGAATGGTCAACAATACTTTATCACATTCATAGACGATTACTCTCGATATGGGTACTTATATCTTATTCACAAAAAGTCCCAATCCATAGACGTGTTCAAATCATTTAAGGCTGAAGTTGAAAATCAACTAAGCAAAAGAATTAAATCCGTTAGATCTGACCGTGGTGGTGAATACTATGGTTGATATGATGGTTCCGGTGAACAACGTCCAGGGCCTTTTGCTAAATTCCTAGATGAGTGTGGGATCGTCCCTCAATATACTATGCCACGCAGTCCTACGATGAATGGTGTAGCTGAGAGACGAAATAGGACCCTTAAGGATATGGTAAGAAGTATGATTTCTCGTACTTCTTTGCCAGACTCACTCTGGGGTGAAGCATTAAAAACTGCAACTTATATTCTAAATAGAGTTCCAACTAAAGCTACAATCAAAACCCCTTATGAACTTTGGACTAGGCATAAACCCAGTATTCGGCATTTTCACATTTGGGGTTGTCCAGCTGAGGCAAGGCCTTATAGGCCGAATGAAAAGAAACTGGACGCTAAGACGGTTAGTAGCTTTTTTGTTGGATACTCTGAAAAATCCAGGGGTTTTAAGTTTTATGATCCCACTTCTAGAACTATTTTTGAGACGGGTAATGCTAGGTTCTTTGAGGATATTGAGTTTGGGGGGTGGGGAGATAAAGTTGTTAGAGATTTTGTCTTTGAGGAAGAACATGTGTCTTTCCCTCAAGTTGTTGATCTTGGTCTTCCTGACTCGGATCACACAACTCCAGTTCAAGACAATCTCGAAAATCTCCCCCATCAGGAACCTGATATAACTAATGAAAATCAAACTCAACAACCTCAAGTAACTGAAATGCCATTAAGGAGATCCACTAGAGAGAGGAGAAGTGCAATTTCGGATGATTATGTAGTATTTCTCCAAGAACAAGAAAGTGATATTGGACTTGAGGAAGATGATCCAATCAACTTCCGTCAAGTCATTAAGTGTTCTAACTCTCAAAAGTGGATTGATGCCATGAATGATGAGATGAAGTCTATGAGCGATAATGACGTTTGGGAGCTTGTTACATTGCCCGAATGTACGAAACCTATTGGTTGTAAATGGATTTTTAAAACCAAAAGGGATTCAGGGGGCAATGTTATTAAGTACAAAGCTCGTCTTGTCGCAAAAGGCTACACTCAGAAGGAAGGCATTGATTATAAAGAGACTTTCTCTCCAGTTTCATCGAAAGACTCTTTCAGGACTATAATGGCATTAGTAGCACATTTTGATCTTGAGCTTCATCAAATGGATGTTAAGACAGCTTTTCTCAATGGTGACATTGAGGAAACAATTTATATGGTGCAACCTGAAAACTTTGTTTCGGATGAATCAGAGAAGAAGGTTTGCAAATTAAAGAAATCCATCTATGGGCTCAAGCAAGCTTCTCGTCAATGGTATTATAAGTTTCATGCAGTCGTTACATCTTTTGGTTTTGAACCGAATATTGCTGATGACTGTATATACCATAAGTTCAGTGGGAGTAAGTATATTTTTCTGGTTTTATATGTCGATGACATACTGCTTGCCTGTAACGATATATCATTATTACTTGAAACTAAGAAATTTCTTTCAAAGAAATTTGAAATGAAAGATCTTGGTGAAGCTTCTTTTGTATTAGGAATTCAGATTCTACGAGATCGCTCCAAAGGCGTTCTCGGTCTGTTACAAAAGGGCTATATCGATAAGGTTCTGAAAAGATTTGGCATGCAGGATTGTAAACCAGGCAACACCCCTGTTGCTAAGGGAGACAAGTTTAGTCTCAAACAGTGCCCAAACAATACTTATGAAATTTCGGAAATGCAGGAGACACCTTATGCTTCGGCGGTAGGTAGTCTGATGTATGCTCAGGTATGTACAAGACCTGATATAGCATACATTGTTGGGATGTTAGGCAGATATCTAAGCAATCCGGGAATGAACCATTGGAAGGCAGCCAAACGGGTCATGAGGTACTTACAGAGAACAAAGGATTACATGCTTACATACCGGAAATCGGACCAGCTTGAGATCATTGGGTATACCGATTCCGATTTTGCTGGATGTCAGAATAGTTTGATGTCTACTTCAGGCTATATTTACATGCTTGCGGGTGGTGCTATCTCTTGGAGAAGCATTAAGCAAACTTTTACAGCCACTTCCACCATGGAAGCGGAGTTTATGGCATGTTATGAAGCATCCAATGAGGCATTATGGCTGCGGAATTTTGTTGGTGGACTGCGAATTGTTGATAGCATCAAAAAGCCGCTTAGGCTATTATGCGATAACAGATCGGCGGTCCTTTATGCTAATAACAACAGTAGTTTGACGAAAGCAAAACATATGGACGTCAAATTTTGGGTTGTTAAAGAAAGAGTACAAAATGGACAATTGTGCATTGAGTACATTAGTACAAACTCCATGCTTGCGGATCCGCTCACTAAGGGATTGACCCCAAAAGTATTTCATGAGCATATTGCTTGTATGGGTGTCAAATCAGATAAGGATTATGTATTTTAGTGGGAGTTTGTATTGCATATTTATGTAATTGTTCATTATATTCATAAATTCAGTAATTCAGTTATATCTGCAGATATTCAATTTTAAAGTTTTTTTGTACTCTTACAGTTTATGATTGATCTCAATAAAGAGAACCAGTTGGAAATAGACATTCTATTGACCACACTTTATGTTATTTCCATGCTACATACCTACACTTGATCCATGTCGTTGGTTATATTGATATACGTGATCTATGATTGGTTCTAGTTACGAATGAGTAACGACGAGCACTTAGTTCCTATGTTGGTATGATTGATGGACCGGATTGTTCATGACCATTTTATTGTGATAGCAATTTTGCGCAACTAAGGTTATTTTGTAACATATAATGCTAAGGTTTGTACATATGTATGTGTATCTCGTCCAAGTGGGAGATTGTAAGATATATGGATTTATATCTAGATATATGGACTTATATCTACACACATATGAACAATATATGGATAAATTATATATTATGTGCTATCTTTTGGTTTGGCCTAATTTTGTGGTCTTATGGACATTATGTTAGGGGGGCCAATGTGTTGTCATATAAAGTATAGGACTAATGTGTAGATACCCAAAAGGGTAACCTTAGTTAATGATGGGCTAACTAAGGTTATATATATGTAACCATGGTTACATGCTTGTGACTCTTGAGTTATGTAACTCTTGTGACTCTTGGGTTATGTAACTCTTGTGTTATAAAGTGGGGGTTATGGTTCCCACATTAGTGCAAGACAAGACTCTTATTCCTCCCATTGAATCAAGAGCCATAATACTCCATTGTTGTCTTGCAAATAGTGTGGAAAGCCATATACCAAATTTGTTCATTGTCATATTGTTATTATTGTGTAACAATTCACATATTGTTAAACCTTGTGGATTCATTCTTGTGGTAACATACAAACTTCAAGACATTCTTGAAGAAATGATCAAGAGGTTCAAAAGGACTCAAGGACAATTATTAAAGGAGGTTCAACACTTTCCGGATATGGATTCAGGTTAGCTTCCGCTCATGTAGTTTAATTCCGGATTATTCAATATGAAGGTTGTTATATTTAGTTGGAATCATAATCCTAACATTCAGCACAGTGGTTGACCTTCTTATAAAAGACTTTATTGTTAATTTGTATTAAAATTTTAATATTAAGTATCGATATTCCCCCATTGTTTTAGGTGAAGTTCTCTGCATCTTGTTTGTTTTATTCCTTGTTTTGTTTTTAAGTTTGTTGAACAGGAAGATGGTGGTATTTATCTTTCTTTTTTATTTGAAACAAAATCTGTTTCCATGCCTTTTACTTTTAAAGTTAATATTATCTAGGACTATTAAATTCACCTACTTTTTAAGTCAACCAATTCTACTCTAGCAATCTGATATGTTTTCATTAAATTGTGACTTTACTGAATTTTGTTTAGATTGACGAGTGAGTTCACATTGTTGATATTAGATTCACCTACATAGTCTCAGATTTGTCATATCATATTTACCTCTGACTGTTACATTTATAATGCTTGGGACATCAAAATTGTGCAATCTGTTACCGTGGCTATATGCATTTTTTGTTGGCTAGGTTGACGAGTTAGTTCAGGTTATTGATTATTGTTAGCTCAGTCATAAGATGAGTTCTAAAAATTTTGTTTGTCTCTATGAATAACAAATTTTGGGATACGGAATAAACTCCAAGAAATAGTAGCAATTAAACCACTACTAACACTATTTGTTTGGTGTCCTTTTCCCCTCTCTGTTTCTAGAGCTCGCGTAAAGAAGTTAACTGCTTGCTGAATATTGTTGCAGATGCTTATGAGGCACTTGATCCGAATGGAAATATTACCATCAAGTGGGATATCATATCTTGGACTCCAGACGGATATAATGTGAGTGTATTTGCTCTTATTTTACTGGCGAAATTTTCTTCAACAAAGGGGAATATGACGCAATTTAGAAGGAGCATCATTTCAAATATATCATTGTCTCATTTCCAATCTAATTGGATTGCCATTCCAGCATTCAAGAATTTCGTTTTGATCCCTCACTCCTCAAGAAGAAGCATAGATGAATATATCTTTCCTTTTGTGTTTTGTCTGAAACATGACAGGACGCACATATCTTAAAGGTCCCCTCTTATCTCACTTCCACAAAATAAACAACCTAGCCTCGGGGTGGTTCAAGTAATTAATACTGTTCTTTACCAATTCAAAATACTACAATAGCCTTAATGGCAATGATGTGCTCTAATTTCATTATCTCTTTCTGTAGAGTACATCATTCCCTTATATAATAACTTTCCTCTCTAAGAATTTTTTTAGAGAGGTAACATTGTATTAATCAAAACCACAAAGGCTGTGCTGGTCCATACTTCCAATCTAAGCATATTTTATATATCAAAGGTTTTAGGACCCATAAGACTACACTTAAGTTGATATGTTTGTTTTTATAAGTTTCTCTGAGTGCATTATTTCCTTGTCTATTTGAATTAGTGCAACATGGAAGTTCAAATTTTTTTCTTGTTTTTCCTTTTTATCTAGTAGCAAAATCGCTCATCACTTAAAATACCATCCAGAGTGCTTGACCCAAAGAGTATTTTGTCCCCTGAATCATGCAGGCTGTTGTTACAATGTATAACTTCCAAAAGTATCGTCATATTCAAGCACCGGGATGGCAACTGGGTTGGACATGGACCAAAAAAGAGGTAATTTGGAGTGCAACGGGAGGTCAAGCCACAGAGCAAGGAGATTGTTCAAGATTCAAGGGAAATATTCCTCATTGCTGCAAAAGGGACCCAACCATTGTTGATTTGCTGCCAGGAACTCCATATAACCAGCAAACTGCAAATTGTTGCAAAGGTGGAGTAATTAGCTCATGGGTTCAAGATCCACAGAAAGCTGTGAGCTCATTCCAACTCGGTGTTGGTCAAGCAGGAACATGCAACAAGACAGTGAGGTTGCCGAAAAACTTTACCCTCAAGGCACCAGGACCTGGATATACTTGTGGACTAGCGAAGAAGGGGAAACCAAGCAAGTTTCCAACACCAGATGGAAGAAGGGTTACTCAAGCTTTGAGTAAGTTATAGTGGATTATCAAGCTATGAGTATGCAAGAAAAACTTTTTTCAGCGGTTGCATGTTTTCATTTTCAATTATCTATTCCATTCCTTTAGTTTCTCTAGACACTAATGACATAACACATCGGTAAATGATGCCTACCTTTTGAGTATGAAATTTGTTTTTTTCTACTGGCGAGTGGTATAATCATTTTACTCGTATCTTTTTTTCCTTGCAGTGACATGGAATGTTACTTGCACCTATTCACAGTTCCTTGGTCAGAAGACACCTACCTGTTGTGTCTCACTCTCCTCCTCCTACAATGACACCATTGTGAACTGCCCAACATGCGCCTGTGGTTGCAAAAATAACATAACTCAACCTGGAATATGTATAGAGTGAGTGGACACTATCTTTAATCTCAAAGGCTTCCTTTCTGTTTCAGTTTAGCTTCAGGAACCTCTTAATATTCATATGATATTTTTATGCTTTCTGACAGGCCGGACTCCCCATATTTAGCTTCAGCACTTGTAAGCTCAGGGAAAAATGATTACAATCCTCTTGGTGTACTGAGCATATGTGTCCAATTCGAGTTCATTGGCATATTAAGACCAACTATAAAGAATATTGGAGGGTAAAACTCACCATACAAAATTTTAACTACAGAATGAACTATTCCCAGCGGAATCTTGTTGTTCAGCACCCCCAACTTTGACAATCTCGCCCAGATATTCAGCTTTAATTATGAGCCACTAGTCTCCTATGGTTCCATTAGTGAGTAATCTTTCCCCTTGATAGGTAAATACAATCTTTTATATATTTGAGCTTTCTAACTGATTTTCTTTTAATTGATCTTTTACAGATGATACTGCTATGTTTTGGGGAATCAAATTTTACAATGATTTGCTAATGAAGGGTGGACCTTTTGGAAATGTGCAATCAGAGATCATATTTCAGAAGGATAAATCGAAGTTCACCTTTGAAAAGGGATGGGCTTTCCCTCGAAGGTTTTACTTTAATGGAGACAATTGTGTTATGCCACCTCCGGATGCCTATCCTTACCTGCCAAATGCTAGTGCCCACAGTGCGCTCACTCTACTTCACTCTCTGGCAGCAGCTTTGGTGTCTCTGATTCTACTATATTCCCATACCTTGTAATATTGTAAGAAAGAAATAGAACCAAGGATTGTCATTGCTTCCGAAAGAGATAATTTTCTACCCTTGTTTATATCAACCTGGATGCCTTCAGTAAATTTTAAGGCATCATTTTTGCAACTTCAGTCCAAGGTTCCCAAATGTGAAGGTGTACTTGTGATTTTGTAGATTTAACTATTGGCTTGCTGTGTTCCAGTTCAACTGCATTTGAGATTAAACAGATGAATTGCATATCTTTGAGAAGTGTAACCCTTTATGATAAAGCATCAGTGCCCTACACCTTGAAAATTTTGATGTACACTATTGAATGATGTTGAGAAAGATTTGGCAGAAAGCTAGAATCTTATACATAAGTGAAATGAAATGCTATCTCCAGATATACGACAAGAATAGACGAGGTGCAATCGCACTGGTCTTTCTACATGCATGCAATATAAACCAACCTAAGCAAGCTCTTTCATTGATGGAATACAGTCTAATATTATCAGAAGGGCCAGCAGATTCCATTGTTGCTTCTGTTCTAGAAATGTTTTTGCCATTACCAGGTTATGAAAATCATCAAAATCATGCAAATTACAGTGCTTGAAAATGAAAATGGTCGTTTTTCAGTAGAGTTGGGCAAAGTTGGGTATGAATCCGGAGGAGGGAGTTTGCATTCAGCTCCATTGAAGTAGACTCTGCGGGGAAATCCCCATCCAGACTTTAGTGTAAATGACTCCTTATCTTTTTGCATAAGCACCTCAGACTGAACATTCCCCGCAGGTCCAGCTTCCATCAAGAGATCATTGTAAAATTTCATGCCATAGAACATGCCAGTATCATCTGTGTATCAAGCATGATCGTTAAGTTCAGTTCAGTTTTTTTCTGCACGAAATTAAGAATGAGAAAAAAAGTACTAAATTCACGTTCATATGCACTCACTAACGGATTGGTATGGCACGAGAGGCTTGTAGTTGAAGCTGAAAACTTGAGTCACATTGTTGAGATTAGGATGTTGTGCCACAAGTGTCCATTGTGTATAGTTCAATCTGTAGTTGAAGTTAGTGATAGCAATCTTGACTCGCCAATAATCCTTGTAATTGATCTTAACGTGCCAATGTACTCGTATTGGGCACATGTGGTGGGTGCATTGTAGCAATGGCTCATTATCTTTTCTTGGAGTATTTATTCCCTTCTTTTTCAGTTTCTCGGAGTCACTCCTGCATCATGAAATCTCAGACAGGTAATGAACTGTGAAAGGAAAAGCTCAAAGTTTGCAACTAGAAAGCTTTTTCTCCCTTTCAATTTCAAGTATCTATGAAGTTTCATTGAAAAGGATACCTACATGATGCAGTTGTGTTTTTATGGTGGCAACCACAAGCACAGGTTGGGCAAGGAGTGATGGTGTCGTTGTAGAAAGTTGAGAAAGAAACGCAACAACTCGGGTACTTGGACGCCAGAAACTGAGAATAGGTGCATGTCACATTCCAGGTCACTGCAAGTAATTTTTTCATCAACCTGATTGTTTATTTATTTGACTTTTCCAAACTGACAAAATGGAATTAATGCCCTTCTGAAATGACCAAAAACAGAGAAAAAAAGGGGAAACTTACTCAATGCTTGAGTTTTTCGCCTGTGATCTGCAGTGAGGAAAGCAGTGGATGGAACTATCTTAGCAGGGCCACAAGTGTAGCCTGGTCCTGGACCAAGCAGACTGAAATTCTTGGGCAGTTTCACCGTCTTGTTTGATGTTCCAGCAAGTCCAACACTAATCTGAAACGAAGAAACTGACTCGGAAGGATCTTCGCCCCAAGATGCCATAACACCACCTTTGCAGCAATTGCTGAATTGTTGGTTGTAAGGAACTCCAGGAAGCAAGTCCAGAATTACAGGATCCTTCTTGCAACAATGTGGTACATTTCCTTTAAACTTGGAGCAGTCACCTTGTTCTGTTGCTTGTGCTCCCACTATGGACCATATCACTTCTTTCTTTGCCCAGTTCCATCCTAAAGTCCACCCGGGGCTCATAATGTGCCGATACATTTGGAAATTATTCATTGTTACTACAGCCTGGACGAATTTTTCATATTGTCATTACTCGTATAATATTTTGTGACATGGTATTGTTTTAAGAAGATACTTACTACATAACCATCAGGCGTCCAAGACATGACATCCCATTTTATTATGATGTTACCAAATGGATCCAATGGATCAAATGCATCTGCAGTTCCAGAAGGAAAAAAAAAGAATATGCAAATGATTACCACGGTCCAAGGATTGCAAAAGTTAAATGGGCCATTATATAATATACTACTACTACAAATTATTATCTACTTTTGTATCGTACCTGCATGAGGCAAGATAGATGACAAGACGATTGCGAAGAAGCAAAGCTTTGCTAGAGGAAATAAGAGAAGCTGGCATCGATTGGAATAATTTTTTCCCTCAAAAGACATTCTTTTCTGAGACATCCTTAGTCTCATATGTCGGAACTTATGTTTTTTCTAAAAGATGAAATTGGAGTATTAAAAGACAGGGTTTTCAAGCAGAAGGCAAAGTCATGTTGATGTCACACCTAAATCCTAATGGCTGTTGGGTGTTTTATGCCGTAATATCATTTTCTTACCCCCACTCTATAATTCTCTAACCTGTGAAAGGCGGGAGAAAATGGGACATCTGAGCGCAATAGCTGAGCAGTCATTTCCTAGGTGGGATATATCATCACTTCTGATTAGTGACTTCACATAACGATACACTGGCCTTTTATAGTAGATGTTACGTCCTAATTGTTCTTCATTATGTATTATAACCAAATTATTAACCTCCACTCCTTCATCCTTCCCTTGAAAACCCAAAAAACTACTACCCCGTAACAGTGAAAGAATGCTAATTGATGAGAAGAATATTAAGCAATCATTATCTATAACAGTCCACAAGGAGGTGTAGCTGAGTCAAGGAGGTGTTTCAGTTGTACGATGAGCTCGAATGTCTCAAAATAAAAGCTTTTTTTAACTTTGGCGTTCGAAGCCTCTTCAACATTGTTACATAAGTGAACAAAGATGTGTTGCCAATTTGAGTGACAACGACTGTCTAAAGAGGGCTCTTCAGAGTTATATTTTCTTTTTTTTTTAGAGTTAATTTTATAGTCCTTTTGTATTTGTTACTCAAAAGTCATTTTTTTGAAGGAAAATATTTTATTTATAAATCTATGAATGACCTCTATAATTCATTATTTCCTCCACACTTCTTCACGCATAAAATAAGCTATCAATATCCATATCTATATCTATATATTATTAAAAGGAGAGGAAAAAGCCTTCTCCTTAAGCCAAGTGGCAACCTAAAAAAATGCCACATGGCATAATTAGTTATTGGTTATTATTTTTTATTTAAATATATATAAAAATTGAAAATAATAAAATAAAATTAAAAACTATCATATATATATATATATATATATATATATATATATATATATATATATATATATATATATATATATATATATATATATTAATTGATTACTTTATTAGGATTATAAATACAGATATCTTATAATTAAATATAAAAAATAAAAAATAAATATATTAAATAATAACTATACATTCAATCTATATCTATATATTATTAAAAGGAGAGGAAAAAGCTCTCTCCTTAAGCCACGTGGCAACCTAAATTTTTTTTACATGGCATAATTAGTTATTGGTTATTATTTTTGAATTCAAAAATATATATAAAAAATAAAAAATAATAAAATAAAATAAAAAACTACCATATATATATATATATTAATTGGATACTTTATTAGGATTAATAAATAAAGATATCTTATAATTAAGTATAAGAAATGAAGAATAAATATATAAAAAATAACTACCCATTCAAATTGGGTGGTAGTAGTTTCAAGTTGGATTTTTAAAATTATTTTAAAATAAAGGGAAATAAATAGCTATAAAAAAAGAAAAAAGAGAAGAACTACACATTCAAACCAGGAAGTAGTTTGAGCTTTAAAATAATTTAAAAATAAAAAATAATGAATTGCCAATTCAAATTTGAGAGTATTTTCAAATTGTAGTTTTAAAAATTATTTTAAAATAAAAAAACAAAAATATAGTAATTAAAAGTTTTTGAGAGAAAAATATTAAATAAAGTAATATGCTAATAAATATTTCTATTAAAATGTATAATTTAGCCAAAGAGTGGAATATGAATGGGTACTAGAATTTTGTCAAAGTTGTAGACAATTAGAGTTAATTTAATGGTCATCGAACTTTTGTATTTGTTACCCATAAGTCAATTTTTTGAAGGAAAATATTTTATTTATAAATCTATGAATGATCTCTATAATTCATTATTTCCTCCACACTTCTTCACACATAAAATAAGCTATCAATATCCATATCTATATCTATATATTATTAAAAGGAGAGGAAAAAACCTTCTCCTTAAGCTAAGTGGCAACCTAAAAAAATGCCACATGGCATAATTAGTTATTTAATTTATAATTAGTTATTGGTTATTATTTTAGATTTAAATATATATAAAAATTGAAAATAATAAAATAAAATAAAAAACTACCATATATATATATATATATATATATATATATATATATATATATATATATATATATATAAATATATATATATATATATATATATATATATATTAATAGATTACTTTATTAGGATTATAAATATAAATATCTTATAATTAAATATAAAAAAATAAAAAAATAAAAAATAAATATATAAAATGATAACTACCCATTCAATCTATATCTATATATTATTAAAAGGAGAGGAAAAAGCTCTCTCCTTAAGCCACATGGAAACCTAAAAATTTTTTACATGGAATAATTAGTTATTGGTTAATATTTTTAAATTTAAATATATATATATATATATAAAAATAATAAAATAATAAAATAAAATATAAAAATACCATATTATATATATATATATATATATATATATATATATATATATATATATATATTAATTGGTTACTTTATTAGGATTAATAAATATAGATATCTTATAATTAACTATAAAAAATGAAGAATAAATATATAAAAATTAACTACCCATTCAAATTGGGTGGGAGTAGTTTCAAGTTGGATTTTTAAAATTATTTTAAAATAAAAGGAAATAAATAGCTATAAAAAATGAAAAAAGAGAAGAACTACACATTCAAATCAGGAAGTAGTTTGAGCTTTAAAATAATTTTAAAATAAACAATAATGAATTACCAATTCAAATTTTAGAGTATTTTCAAATTGTAGTTTTAAAAATTATTTTGATATAAAAAAACGAAAATATAGAAATTAAAAAATTTTGAGAGAAAAATATTAAATAAAGTAATATGCTAATAAATATTTCTATTAAAAATGTAATAATTTAGCCAAAGAGTAGAATATGAACTTGTACCAGAATTTTGTCAAAGTTATAGACAATTAGGCATAGATGTGGTGAACAACAACCACAAAAAACTGAGGCAAAACAACAAAAGCAGAGACAGGTATGGCAACCCAAGGAGAAAAGCAATGATAAGAATGATGAGCAAGTAACAACTCCTGAGCAGAGTGATCAAGTGACAAGAAGTGATGATGTAAACAATACAACAACTAACCCAATAATAAGGGTTGAGTGCTGCTGGGAAGGAGGATGGAAAAAGGCAACAGAGAAATCCACAAGCAGGAGTAAGGAGAAAAGGGGAGAAGATGCTATAGATATTCTGAATGGCTTCAACATACTAGCTAAATCTGATCTGCAGATAATGAATCTAGGACAATGGAGAGAAGGAACAAGTGGACAAAGAAGACTAGAAGAGGTGGAACACACAGACTATGTTTATTCTAATATGAGGCTGATTACATGGAATATTAGGGCTCTAAATAAGATCCCAAGACAAAAAGAGGTTAGGAAGTTTATAAGAAATAATAAGGTTAGTATGATGGCAATTCTAGAACATAAGGTGAAAACACAGAAGGCTAATCAAATTATGAAGAAAATTACTACAGATTGGGAATGGGCTGCAAATTATGAATTTAGTAGTAAAGGGAGAATATGGCTAGTATGGGATAGGAAGGAAGTGGAATGTGTGATCAAGGAAAAAATAGAACAACTTATTCATGCTAAGGTACTGATCAAGGACATGAATATGAGGTTTGACTTTACAGCTGTATATGGATTACATACTGTGGAGGATAGAAGGAAATTGTGGATGGACCTACTGTAAATAAAGAGTAATATTCATGAGGCATGGTTAATCATAGGGGACCTTAATGCTATAAGAGCTAAGTAGGATAGGCCAATAGGGAATCCTGTACAAGAAGGAGAGGTAAATGATTTCAATAACTTTGTTGATGATGCTATGCTGACTGAAATGAGAACAAACGGTAGAAAATTCACCTGGACAAAATGCGCATACATATAGTAGAATTGATAGGGCTTTAGTCAATGATAAATGGATGCTGACAATGTCTCATCATCTAGAGGTATGGGTAATGGATCCGGGGTGCTCAGATCACTCACCTTTGAACATTACTTTTATAGACAGAAAAGAAGCAGGGGCTAAACCTTTCAAGTTTTTAAACCATCTTGCTAATCATAAAGACTTCCTAGAGATAGTTAGCAAAGTTTGGACAGGAGATGGACAGAGGATAAAATGAGAGATGTTTGGAAGAAATTGAAAAAGGTAAAGATAGTAATGAAGAAGTTAAATGTTGAGGAGTATAATGTTGTAGAAGGGGTGATTGCAAAATGTAGAGAATAACTGTGCATATTGCAGGAACAAATGAGAAAGCCAGGCCAACCAAGTACTACGATAGAAGCTGAAAAAGAGACAAAGCTACAACTGAAAAAATGGCTAAGGGTGAAAGAGAGTATTCTAAAACAAAAATCAAGAATACATTGGCTGAAACTAGGAGATGGAAACAATGCCTACTTCTATCTAGTATGAAGAACAGAAACTCCCAAAATAGGATACAAAATCTGAATAAGAAATAATGGCACAATGACACAAACAAAGCAGGAGATGGAGGACCAATGAAGACACCAACAGAGGCAGCTGATAGCAAGTGTAACAAAAAAGGAAATTCATAGAGCATTGATAGGGATTAGTGACAACAAGGAGCCAGGATGTGATAGATTCAATGAACTATTTTTCAAGAAGGCTTGGGGGGTGGTTGGAGAAGAGATTGGAGAGGCAATGATGCAGTTGTTATCAGAGAGAAAGTTATATCAACCAATCAACTGTACCCCAGTGACATTAATTCCTAAGGTTTCTAATCCAACGAAGGGTGACTGAGTTTAGACCAATTTCTTGCTGTACAATTCTCTACAAGATAATCTCAAAGATACTAACTAACAGACTGCTGGAAGTTATGAATGACATTGTAGATGAAATCCAGTCAGCCTTCGTACCAGGAAGATTGATCAATGATAACATATTGATAAGTCATGAACTTGTCAAAGGGTATAGCAGAAAGGGCATATCTCCCAGGTGCATGCTAAACGCTGATATGAGGAAAACATATGATCCGATTGAATGAGATTATATGGAGTAGGTGCTAAGGAGTATACAACTGCCAGCTAAATTTGTAAATTGGATTAGGTATGCACGAGAAGTGTATCATACTCCATAGTCATCAATGGGCAATATTCAATTTCTTTTAATACAAAGAAGGGATTGAGGTAAGGCGATCCATTATCTCCCTATCTATTTGTTCTGGCTGTGGAATATCTTACAAGGCTTCTGAACACTCTAAGAAGAAGCCCAGATTTTAACTTCCATCCAAAATGTGATAAATTGAACATAATTCAGCTTAGTGTTGTTAATGACCTCTTATTATTCTGCAGAGGTGACTATGTGTCTGTGAAGGTGCTACATCAGTGCATCTTAGAGTTTTCAAAAGTTCAGGTTTAATTGCTAACACAGAGAAAAGTTCCATATATTTTGGTGGAGTTCAAGAAGACATTGAAGAAGAGATTCTGAATATGCTGGGTTTTATAAAACGGACACTCCCAGTGAAATACTTGGGGAGTACCTTTGAGCACTAAAAGGATGACAATGATACAGTACCATCTTCTTGAGAAGATGGTAGGAAGAATCAAGGTATGGACTGCAAAATTCTTAACGTATGCAGGAAGAGTGCAACTTATCATAAGTGTACTATTCTCGATACAAATATACTGGTCTCAAATCTTCCTACTCCATAAGAAGATTGTACAGATTGAAAGTATA